>CM044566.2:12521245-12523745 GCA_024416835.2 Perccottus glenii | reverse complement strand
CAAAAAACACGAGCAACACGCAGGAAGCAATTTGAAACTGTAGCTGTAGCCAATAGAAAGAGAAGAATAAGAGGGAAACTGTATCTTAGAGGGTTTTCATGAGAGACTGCCAACAGGCTGCACAGGTGGGTCAGGTATTCACAATCATAAAAACGGAACAGGACCATTAAGAGAACAAAGGCCGGCATCAGCTTTCAGGCTGCACACACCTGAAATGCTCAAATCTGTCTATGTCTAAATGCACCTTCTCATCAGACCTGTGTGTACCGTCACAAATCCACAGCCTGCACACATTCCCTTATTTCCATGGCTTTGGTGGCTTTTTTTCCTACAATGCATTTGTAAGCCGAGAGCAGGGGAAGAACCGTGTCGATTATCTCCTCCAGGGTGTGGAGTTTCTAGGACAAAGTGTGCACATTTACTGCATTTTATTTGACACTTCCTGTAACATATTCACACCTTTTTATCACACTGTAACCGAAGTCTTTGTGATGCGGCTTATTGGCTACATTAAAGCCTGGATTGACAATTTACCTTTGACCTCACATTACAGTCGGGTATCCACGTGGAACAGCATTGGCTTAAATGTCAGCTATAAACTTTTATCTCTGGCTTTTAATTGTAGTCCCTCCTTAGTTTTTCTTGCAGCTTTTTTATTTTTTTATTTTCACAGCCTACATACGGTTATCTCTATCAGCTTTACTTGTCGATACAGGAACTGTTGACTCACCTTTCCTTCTAAATAACTTTGCTAATGGTCCTTGACCGTAGTTTGAAACTCATTTAAGACCAGCTCTTTGTCCAGTGTGTGTTTGCTTTCTTTTTGTGTTGTGCTCCTTGCTGTTTTGAGTTTAGGGTGTTATTATAAAGATATGAAAACGCGCGCCTGCCAGTCTGACCACACACCGTACCCTTTCTCCTCACCGTTGGACTTTTAACATCCTCCCTGTCGGCTCCTCAATCAGCAAACGCCTTAAAAACACAGACATTAAGTGCAGTCTTTGACTCCTTATCGGCAGGTTTGCGTTAGGCTTATCTGGTTGACATTGTTAAACTACTTTACCCAGAATGCTGCAGGAGATAGGGGCACAATTGGAGCTTGGGGTTGCCCTCTGGGTTAATGAGAGAGGGCTTTCACATCCTAAGAGCAAACAAGCCGCAAGGTTATTTGTGTAGAGGGTCAAGGTGCCACGGGAAGGTGCAGCTTTTTATTGTTGCTAAATCGGAACCAAATATAAGGCATGACTTCAGTTGAATGTGTGTGGAGCTGTATCCAGTTTTATTATATGAATAAGGCAGATAAATAGCCAGCAGTTAAAACAGTAAAAATGGAGACGGCCGTGTGGTTGAAGGAGTGTGCTCTCTATTTAGATATGGCCTGAGCTTGTCACTGAGTGAATGAATGGCTGTCAGCTGCAGCAGGAAGTTGCATGTGTGCGTTTGTGCTGGGGTGTATTCAGGTCACTGGGAGTGAGAGTAAGCAGATCAGCAGCCCTCTCCGCACCACCTCATCCATCGTTCATATGAGCCTGTGCGAGATCTCCACTGTTATCCATCTGACTGTGTGCATGTGTGTGTGTGTGTGTGTGTGTGTGTGTGTGTGTGTGTGTGTGTGTGTGTGTGTGTGTGTGTGTGTGTGTGTGTGTGTGTGTGTGTGTGTGTGTGTGTGTGTGTCATAGTAGATGTCCATATAGCCAATCTGACTCATTGGTCGTTGTGCAGTGTATTCTGTGGCAACAGATGGTAGGCTTACATAAATCATCATGGATTCTTGGCAACATAGAAGGCATGTCCGTGTTCTCCTGCATTACAACACCAACAAAAGTCCCCTGTTCACTCCCATTTCATGCTTTTATGACTTCAGCATGAAAATTAATTCTTGAAAATATGAGTTTAGTTTCACTTCCTCAAAAGGCGTATGCTCTCTTTAACACTATTTCTTTGGAATGGGTCATATGGGTAAATGGATTTAATAAATTCTCTTAACAATATATTATTCAAATATAAATGAGCACTGAAAGGGCAGTGGAAGACTGGAGATGTGTTGGAGTTTCATGCCAGTCCTCTGCATTCAGAACTGGGCCCATGTGCATTCACACTGAGACGCCCCAAATTTGTAAATCAGACAAATACTTGAGCTATTGGTAAGGGTGTGATTAACTTTTTCTTTCTTTTTTTTTTTTTTTTTTTTGTAATTTGCCAATAACCAAAGCAGTTTATTCTTGAAGAAGTACACAGTTTTAAACCAACTCCCTTAATCAGCTACTGTAGAGTAACACGGCTCACCTGCTGCTTGCAAAAGAGTAAGGCCAATTAGTTGCTAAATGAAGATAAACAGCAGTGAACTAGAGAAGACATCTAAAAACATAAGAAGCCTGTACGCTTGTTCAGGGTCATCTCAGGTCAAACTTCACATAACCTCTCAATCCACAGGTGTTCAACATAAAACTGCAGGGAGAACCACTATGATTTGCAGCTCTCGTCCACAGTTATATGTGCC
>CM044566.2:12013745-12513745 GCA_024416835.2 Perccottus glenii | reverse complement strand
CCATGCAGAATGAGTGCATAGTCCCTTGGGACATCTCCTTTGTCCATCTCCCCATCGCTCTCCTTTAGTGATGACAAGATGTCTCCTCTCTGTCTGTCTTTCCCTTCGGCCTCTTATTATGCATAATGCATGTGCTTCAATTCATAGGCTACATTTCATCCTGCTTGTACCATGATATGTATGTTGTAGCAAAGACAATCTTTGTTCTTAAACTCTTTCCCCCAGATTTACACGCTGCAATCACAATGCAAACTCTGTTTCAACAAATGCAACTCAGCTCTAATCCCGGGTGAGCTGACTCGTCCTGTAACCTCACGGTGTTGCAATAAGTGCAGCTCCTAACAGTTTGAGTGGCAGCCCCTCATTATGACACAGTAAGTGTGGTATGGATGGAGGCAGGGCGGAAGCAAAACACATTTGTTGTTCTGTCAAAGATTGTGAAAAGAGGCCTTGTCACACTCACTGCTTGTGATTGATGCTAAAGATGTTCCCTTCATTTGCTGTGACTCACCGCCAGTCGTTGGCATGTTGGAGCTTTTCTGGTTCAAAATCAGCATCGCAAAACATATTGACCCAGACAACAACACACAGTGCAACTTGTCTTTGGGTCTCAAGTTGATAAAAACACATGGCACAGTCACCATGCTCAGTTTATAATTTGGATCTTCAGGTCATGTTTAGATTCAAGTGACAACTTTTTTTTTTTTTACAGATTTTAAACAAGAATGTGACCCTTTTCCTACAGCTTTCCTGCTTCCAGCTCTTAACTGTGGTCTTATTAAAATGTCATATATATGCAGCTATTTAAACTGTCTCAGTGGTAGAGCGGTCGTCCTATAACCGGAAGGTTGGCGGTTCGATTCCCACTCTTCCAGTTCATACTGTTGTTGTGTCCTTGGGCAAGATACTTAAACCCACATTGCCTCCAGTGTCTGTAGCTGTAACTGGTGTATAAATGTGTGTGACTGGAGTGAATGAAAGCACAATGTAAAGCGCTTCGGGTGTCCAAAAAGGGTACAGAAAAGCACAAACATATACCATCAATACTTCAATGAATCAACTCTTTATTCTCTGCATTTCAGCTAAAATCAAACTACACGTCTGTTTTTACCCACAAATTTGTGGTTCGCCTTATGTAAGACCTTCATGATGGTTAGTTTAACTCACTAGTTCTTCCATTGTGTTCTGGAAACATGGTCTATGAACAGGCAAAATTTTACTCACACTGACAACTTCCTTGTCCTGACAGTCTTAATTGCCAGTTATGTTGTTTCAGACAGGTAACCAGTGTCAGCAGTTGTGCCTGCCAGACAGCTAATTAACAAAACAGCAGCATTGGCTGGCCACTATATAATAAGTTAACTGAAGGGAGAATACACTTATACACATCTCCCGCAGTGACATGACCACCACAGATAGACTAAGTTACTCAAAACTAATAAAAACAGGTTTGAGATGATCCATTTCTTGTTTGATGGGTTGAGCAATGCCAGTTTTATTCATCTATTCATATACAAAAATGAATGCTGTTTTAGGAACTGTCCAGCTGCCTCTAGTCTTTTACACTTGCCCTATCACACACATTGCAACCAGAAAAAAAAATGAAATGAAAAAATGAAGAGTGTAAGGTTGAATGCACTGAAACAGAAAGTTGTTGCAATGTTGGCCTTATTGCAGCACAATCAGCTCTATGGCGTGGTTCACCGGCCTTGACTGTTTACAGAGAAGAACGAGGGGATGATAGCAGTGTGATGTGGAAGGTGAAAGACGGGTGAAGGTGGAAAGTGAGTTGATGACTGGTGTATGAAAAAATCACAGAGGATAGGTGAACATGGCTAACCCTCCCATGAGACCGCAAAAGCATTTGAGTGTGTGGGGGAAGTAGACATGTAGAGCATGAACCTTCATCCTCTGGGAATTTCATCACTGACTCTGAGTGTGGCTGTGTGCAACTTTTCCTGACAACATCTTTCTTGTTTTTCGCATTAATTGTGGGAAAATTACAATTCAGCTTGAACTTTTGTTCTTGATCTGATTAGTTGCTCATAAATTCCAGTAACAGTGAGTCCAGTGGGGGACATTTGGTCAGTGCGGTGATGGCTTTAACAGACTCTCCTGCAGGAAATGTTGAAAATCTGATTACGCATGTTAGTGACTAAACGTAATCAGGGGAAATGTTAAGAAAATAATTCTATTAGAGTGTGACTGTTGCCCTCCTGCCCACTGACTGTTCACCCATTCTACAGGCTAACTAATAAACAAATAAGACCACAAATCCACACTTGCTTTTATTCTAAGAGTGTGTCCGTGCACATGCTGCTGTGTGTGTGTGACCTCCCTCCGTCCTTTGGCATGTAGGAACATTTTGCTCGACTGCTTTTACAAGACGGGCGTTAAGCTGTCCATCATATGTCAGGAAAACACCCCCGATCTGTTTCCCCTATCACACATACACAGTTGCAAACGGGCCCATCGATTGTCCAGAAAGCACAGTCACAGTAGCGCTATAGCTTGTCCCCTGCCAAGCTCTTAAATGTGCTGAAAACCAACCTCTCCGCTCTTTACAGCCTCTGTTATACGTCAGCCTTCTCGTTTTACATCCCTCATCTGTCCTGCCTTCCACCTATCATTCATTACTCTTTATACTGCTCCCTAAATATCCTCTCTGCTTAGAAACAGGGAGCGTAATACCTAATGCCTCATCTGGCCTCACCACCTGAGATCAGCTTGTTGGGAGATACGCTTGTAAATGTGAAATACAGCTTGACATAAGAATGGCCGTTTTACTGCCGCTTCACAAAGAATGGGAGCAAGCTAGGCTAAAGTGTAAAGTGTACAGTATGTGACTTTACTGTTGCAACCTGGCTCCACAAGTGACCTCTTTTCTATTTATTTTAACGAATGAACCAAAAACAGTAAGTAAGACAACAACCTGACTATACATTGTACATGGCAGATGAGACACAAGTAACAGAGCAAAGCCGAAGACTACATTAGCGTACACTAGCTATAACTTGTAACTGTTAGCCTACCCCACAACGCAGGTGCAATTAGCTTAGTGTTGTTCTTTGGTTTTATTGACAGAGCGTTTTTTATGTGCTTGTACATGAGGAGTCTGATTAGAACTGAGTAACATGCAACAAAGCAAAACCCAAGACTACATTACCATAGCAATGTATGAGTTATCATTAGGCTATATTACCGGTACAATTAGCCCCCCAAATGAAGATTTTTGTGCTTTTCTCAATTAAATACCAGTACCAGTCGCGCTCATAAGTTACCCTTAAACCGGCAGGCCCTGGCATATTTTGTGACATCTGTGTTTACTCTTTTTAATTCATAATGACAACTGAAACTACCCAAATGACCCTGATCAAACGTTTACAAACCCAAGTTCTAAATACTGTGTAGTGCCACCTTTAACATCAATGACAGCTTGAAGTCTTTTGTGGTAGTTGTGGATGAGGCTCTTTATTTTCTCAGATTGTAAAGTTGCTTATTCTTTTTGGCAAAAAGCCTCCAGTTCCTGTAAATTCTTGGGCTGTCTTGCATGAACTGCATGTTTGAGATCTCACCAGAGTGGCTCAATAATATTGAGGTCAGGAGACTGAGATGGTTAGTCCAGAACCTTCACTTTATGTTGCTGTAGCCAATGACAGGTCGACTTGGCCTTGTGCTTTGGATCATTGTCATGTTGAAACGTCCAAGTATCACGTCCAAGTGTCCCATGCACAGCTTCCGGGCTGATGAGTGCAACTTTTCCTCCAGTATTTTCTGATAACATGCTGGATTCATCTTTTCCTGGGCCTTTGTAGCTCACACATCCCCAAAACATCAGAGACCCACCTCCATGTTTCATCAGTGGGAATAGTGTACTTTTCATCATAGGCCTTGTTGACTCCTCTCCAAATGTAACGTTTATGGTTGTGGCTAAAAAGCCCATCACTCCAAATAACTTTGTTCCAGACGTTTTGAGGCTTGTCTCTGTGCTGTTTGGCGTGTTGTAAGCGGGATGCTTTGTGGCATTTGTGTAATAATGGCTTTCTCGACCATGCAGCCCATTTATCCTCAAGTGCTTTCTAATTGTGCATCTTGACACAGCCCCACCACCTTTTTTCAGAGAGTCCTGTATTTCAGCTGAAGTTATTTGTGAGGTTTTCTTTGCATCCCCAAACAATTTTCCTGGAGGTTGTGGATGAAATTTCTTTACCTGACTATGGTTTGGTTTCAACAAAATCACAAATTTTCCACTTCTGTATTAGAGTTTGAACACTGCTGATTGGCATTCTCAATTCCTTGGATATCTTTTTATATCCCTTTCCTGTTTTATACAGTTCAGTTACCTTTTCCCGCAGATCCTTTGACAATTCTTTTAATTTTCCCATGACTCAGACAGAAACGTCAGTGCAGCACTGGTTGAAAGATGCAAGGGTCTGTCAGGAACCCAGAAACTCAATTGCCTTTTATACACACACACTGATTACAAGCAAACAGATCACAGGTGAGGATGGTTACCTTTAGTAGCCATTCAAACCTGTTTGTGTTCATGTTATCAGGCCAAAATCACCAGGGTATGTAAACTTTTGGTCAGGGTCATTTAGTTAGTTTCTGTTGTCATTATGATTTAAAAAGAGTAAACACAGTTGTTTGACAAAAAAACAGTTGTCAGTTGCTAATATTGTCTACCCAGGCACTGTTCCAGGAAGTCTATTAAACACATGTTGTTGTGTAGTTGGTTCCTGTTCATGCGCAATTTGCGATTTTTGGTAGCTAATGCTCGGTGGCGGCTATACTGGTCTGTCAGAGAGGGGAAGCTCATTTTCGGCCTACATCATAAAGCAGTACATTTTATTTGTCACAGCACTTCCAGTCAGCCAGCTAACTTTGTCATACCAGGAGAGCTGAAAAGACCTGTTATTTTTCCCTATCTTTTGCACTAAATCAATCTTAGGTGTTGATCTGCCCTGCTGTTTAATTCTAAGTTTTTCCTCGTAAGGAACACTTTCAAATGGCTTCGCCAAAATCAGGTCGACAATATTAGCACCGTCTGCCATCGTGCGCAGTTTCACCCACGACGCTAGCCTAGCCTACTAACGTTATATGAATGAATGAATGAATGAACGATCTAAAAAAAAAAAATTTAACTCTGTAAAACTGAAACAAGGAATGTGGTGTATAATTGTGTGAAATGTATGATGAAAATCAAGCAATTTCGCCAAGCAAATATCAAAGAAATAGATTGCAGCAGTTTTTATTTCGACTGAACTTGAGAAATCCGCGATGGGACTGAGCGCGAATAGCTTCAGTGATTCCTTATAGTACAGAATCGCTGTCAGTCAAAAGGAGATGCAGCCTTTCGACAGTCCTCCAATCATCACGCAGAAGCTCGGAGTCCGGGCCAGCCACTCCCCATTCACCCCAGAGGACGCTGGCGTCCGTGGGCGGGACATAATCATAGCGTTTATCCAATGACCGTCTAGTTTGAGCGCTGAAAAAACGTTCAAAGCAGCCCCATTGAAGTCAATGGGGGCTTCAATAGGA
Source organism: Perccottus glenii (assembly GCA_024416835.2). Lineage (NCBI taxonomy): Eukaryota > Metazoa > Chordata > Actinopteri > Gobiiformes > Odontobutidae > Perccottus > Perccottus glenii. The sequence goes on along the minus strand of CM044566.2, from coordinate 12,508,204 downwards.
AATGCACTGTGGCTGCGGGAATGTATGAGAAGAAATCGAGTCAACGACCTGCTATATGTAACTGATTCTGAACGAACTCGTCTTTGAGATGAACGTTTTCTAACGCATTTTTAGTCAATAAAATGTTAATACAATAGTACATATTTGACCATTAATTTTGTGACATTATAAGGGAAGCCGAGCTTCCCTTGCAGTCTTAAAGAAATCGCCTCTGCTAATGCTAATTGTCCAAGTAGTAGGCTAACTTCCTCCTAACAATTGTATATATCCAATTATCCAAGCAAAGTCCATGGCATTGTGTTACATTTTTTAAGCCTACTTCTTTGGCAGTTAGCATAACATGGCTACATTGCCAGTGTTAGCATTGATTGGTATTGATTGTTATTGTCTTCTAATAAAGAAATATCACTTTTTTTATGTATTAATGCTGATATTGTTTTTTCTAGTGTTAGCTGTCGGTCCGCTAAATTTTCTGGCTCCCAAACAGAATTGTCATACAGCTCCGTAAAGGCAGTTCACAAACCACCGGATGACACTATATCCACGGTTTTCTTACATATTTTGACCAAGGACTGGTGTTCCTTGCTTTCATTGACTGAGCAATTTTAAGTTTTTATTTTTTTACACTTTTTATGGGAAATGGTAGGTTTAAGTGTTGTAGATACTGACATGTAGTAGTGGCCAACAGCAGTTCCACAAGAAATATCAGTATTTTGGATAAAAACCCGAGTGTATCTATATGTGCTTGTACATTAGAGGAAGTCTACCTGGGGAGAAAACACTACAGAGAACCTTTGAGAAATGAAAGGTGGGAGACAAAGAGGAAAGCTAAAAGGGGGGAAGCATCACAGGGGCCACGAAGGAGAGAAGAAAACATCAATACCTCGTGCATTTAGAGGAAGAGAGTGAAGAAGACCATGGGAGAGAGTCAGGGGAGCTCCACTGAAAGAAAGAAGGAGGCTTGAAAATCAAGAGGGAAGTCGAAATTAGATTATCTAAAAGACGTCAAAGACAATGAAAGAGGGACGCAGAGAGCACGAGAGAGAGAGACAGAGAAAAGTGTAAGGCTTTCTATGAACGAAGCAGTAGCTGAAAACCAGCCTCCATTGTCTCTGCAGTAAGATGTTAGCCCTGAAGCTGCAGAATGGAGATTCGAAAGCATACAAACAATGCCTTCATATTCCCTGCAGAGTGGGAGAAAATAGATGAAGCAAGAAAACAGAAACGTATAAAATTAGTGTGAATGCTGTAGGCTAATGTATATTTTTAGACATAAATGCAAAATAAAATAAAATACTTCTGCATTTGAGGGGCAATCGGGAAAAAGAGTAAAATTTCTGTAGAGTCAAAATTGAAAGCCTTTTACAGGGGACTCTGGACACAACTGGACAGACTTGCAACCAATCAAAGGAATTAAGCCTTACTTATTTGAGATGAACAGTTACAGTTTATCCAACTAGATTTCTATCAAGTAACATTGCTGTAAAGGGAAGGGATTCCAGACCCATTTCACTTACCACACACTTACCAAGATTGCAGAATGTATGCTACAACCATTAGCCTCGTAGGAATAGCCAAGATTTTTTTTCTCCCTCCAAAGTCATGCCATGTTAATTGTAGAGTAACCAGAGGAGCAGGAATACTAAACGTCTAAAGCTACAAGTTTATGGCCGTGATCAAAAATATTAAAACAAATGACGTTATTCACTAAATCAAATGAGCCCATCAGAATCCTATCAGAATCCTTCCTATGCAAGCAGAAAAGTATTTTGAACTGATTTGAAAGAGAAGGGCAATCTGTTGCAATTAATCAGCATCCCAGGTAACAAAATAATCACATCATCATTTTTGTATTTGTGTGTGTGTGTGTGTGTGTGTGTGTGTGTGTGTGTGTTTATGTGTGTGTGTGTGTGTGTGTGTGTGTGTGTGTGTGTGTGTGTGCGGAGGGTTTCGGAGGGGTCACGTCAACAGACAGTCAGCGATATAATTGCACCTCATTAGTCGTACAGATTGGCGCCTTCCACTCCCTCTTCATTTTGCTCGCTCCGGACGACCCCATAGGACAGCTGCCACTCACAAGAAAGTCATTAACCAATCACAGCATGCCATTTGTCACTAAGGGAAAAAAATAATGATAATGGTAATCCTTGGGATCTCCCAGATAACTCATTTATTTCATTTAAAAGCCAAATTACAGTGTTCAAATGCAGCGGAGGCCGCAGTGGCACTCGAAGCGGTGCATCAGAGAGGCATGAGCGGCGTGTGGCGTCTTCATTAACAGTGCGAGAAGGGAACCAAAGACGCTGCACGCAATTAATGCAACATCACAGTGCTAACGTTTGTCACACGCCCCATAGACACACATATACACACACACACACACACACACACACACACTGATAGACACAACAGTGCACTGCTCATTACCCTGTGTAGGCCTGGTCTCCATGGTCTGCTGATGTGATGGGGGCCGAGGGAGCAGCCACAGTGGTCTGACACGCACATAGACACAAGCACACCTAGGCTCACCTACTATAGGGGAAACCTCTGATTCACTGCCTTTTATCTCAGGCACACACACATACATACTCTGCCTGTCTGCCTCTAGCTCTCTCACACACACACACACACACACACAGCCATATCTTGATTAGGCGGCTTACGTGGTCCCGGGAAAATACACTCATCTCTGTCTGTCTCTCTCTGGCATGTTGTTATCTCCAGGGCCCAAATGTTTGGAGATATCTTCACACACACCTGATGACAAACAGCCTCAGTCGTCTCGCCGGCCTGTCCATCTTCTAACGGGCCCCTGCCGCCTTGACCAGGACCCACAACCTGTTTACAAAGGGTCGCTCCCTACACGCTATTTAGCCCCGATTGTCAAAGGCCAGAAACAGAAAGGTAACTGCAGAGGTGGTGAGCTCTACACTTTTAAATCCTCGTCTGGGAAATTGAATTCCTGACCAGCCAAGGAAGCTCATTTGCATTTGGTATAAAATGGAACTGCATTGTATTGAATTGTGGCCTCGTGTTTGCAATGCTGATATAGGAAATTTATTCAAATCACTAGCACCATTGGTAGAGGATTATCATATTTTTCCTCTTTTAAGTGATGGCTTCAGATTGAGACAAACTACTGTAAGGTTTAATTATTTATAACCAGTTAAATTGCAAATGTTAGCTAATGTACATACAAAAAAACATGAAGAAATGGAACAATTTAATATATTTTTGAAGTTCAGTTAGGCAACCTTTTTGTAAATGATTCTAAATTGGGACACATCTTTTCTGTTTATTCAGGACTTAAACACAACCTAAGCTAGCTCACCGTCACAACAAAGACACACCTTTTCCTTGCACAGATATGACGTAACTGTAATCCAAGTTCTGTGCCAAAACAGATGCAGGGTAGCGTAACAGATAACAGTGGAAGGAAGAGAGGGATGGTTTTCAACAAGCAAGAGTTTATTATGTTACTATGTTACAAGGGGTCTAGCTGAAACTATAGGAAACAATATGCATCAATATGCAATATGAGGACAACAATCCTATTCAACTTTATTAATCCCCAAGGGGAAATTACATTTTTATGTCTCTTCAAATAAATTTAAAAGCAAATGAATTGATTGAGATGTCTTCTTCCATAGACTGATTGAGTCTTATGGAAGTCTGGAAGAAAGAGCTTTTGTGGCGTTCTGTCCTGTAGCTCACTGATCTTACATCTATTGGCTGCTCTCGGTTGTACAAAAAGCAAACGCATTGGGTGGTCTCTAAAGTAATACCAGCCCTCTCTATTAGTTTTTCAAGAACGACCCAAAGAGGAACCAGAAAGTAGTATTAAGTACCGAGTTACCTTTGATTTTATGCTCATTCAAGAAGAGCAAAGACGCTTATTGCGTTTAATGAAGCGCTTATTGGACAAAATGCAATAAAAACACAATAAAAAGGTCTGCATTCACATAGATTTACCAAGCCTCTCCCATGGAACCTCTAAAATGGTCCTCGTGTAAGGGCGCCGCCATACGGTGATTTTACAGCGAAATACAGCGATATACCTCCGTCCACCAGAGGGCAGGCTCCAAAAGTGGAAATATAAGGAGAAACCCAATGACGACTTTACAAGAGTAAAACTCATGTTTACAGCCTGGTACAAAAGATGGCTCCGGTCTCTAGAGCTAAGTTTTTATTACATGACAACTCTGGGGGGGGGGAATTTTTTATTAATATGTTTGTTTATGCTATCTAAAAACTATTGTTTTACTATGGAAAAAGCCCGGATGTAACGGCCATTTTATTCCCCATTCGTAATGACCATATTGGTGAATAGGGGACCAATGGGCGGATATCATCCATATTTATACAATCTATGAGATTTACGCAGCTGTTGAGAAGACTGCCAGACCACTAGGGGCGCTGTGACCCATTCTACAGTCTAGTGATGGGAAGTTCAGATCATTTTACTGACTCAGTTCTTTAAGTCTCGTTCAGCAAAATGAACGAATCTTTTTTCAAGTCATTTCGTTCATTTCGTTCATTTCAGCAGAATCTAATTAAAATGTTACATGTTACAATTTTTAATACATTTAGTACTTTTGGAATAAAAACTATGATAACTATAAGCTAATGCATTCATGGCCAAACTTTGAAAAATAAATTATAAATTCAATGCAGCTTACTTCAGGCAGAGAGTTCAACTCACCTCTTAATCCAAATAGTTTTTTTCCTTTGTCACTTCATATTTAGCTTAGCATTAATTCCGTCAACATGTCTGGTCTGGGCCGTGACAGCCTCATGTAGCTGTAGCTAATACATTCGTCCGTCCGGAATATGAGATAATATCCTGTATGAGATGTGGCGCAATGCGCATGCGCGGGTTTACACAAAAATGAACGACTCGCTCTCTGAGATGACTAGTTGTTCCCGAGTCATATTAAAGACTCGTTCAAAAAGAACGAATCGTTCATGAACAACTCATCACTAACAGTCACCCAACTTTTTAAACCCAAGGTAATAACAATTCGGTGGTTGTTCCACTTGCTGTGTGGAGCCAGCAGCCAGTAGCTTTCTTGTTACTTAAAAAGCCATTTTTTGCAGTTTACATAACAACAAAGTGGATAATAGAACAAACTAAAATCTCCTCCTCCATGGCTTTATTGAAAACATTTGGCTTAGTAGAGCAAGAACACTGTACTTAAAATTTGTAAATGCAAATGTATCTGAAGCTAGTTACAGTGGAGCTAGATTACGCTCAACTTCAGAAGAAACAAGAACAAACCTATTCTAAATCCTGCTTATATTGCTCTCAGATCTATGATATAAGTTTCACGTGATGAGGAAATTCCGGCAGTGGGATGACTGACATAAGTACAACACTCAGATAAAGGTAGATAAAAACATATTTGCTCTTTGTGTCTCATACAGAGTCGTGATGTGCTTGAGCGGGCTCTGTTCAGTTTGTAATGACTTCGCTATGTGCTTTTTCTTTTTCTTTCTCGCGCTCCCGTAAAGTTGACTCATGCTCCGCTGCCTTTGTGCTTGTGTGTGTGTGTCGAAACGCTAACAGCTCACTCGTCTCATTTACAACAACCGACGATGTGTTGTGATCGCTGACTGGAGCCAAAACTATTGCAGACATGTTTCGAAAAGGAGCTGTTCAATTTTTCAACTGACTAGCTGTTGGAAGCTGGAGCTGCCTGTTTAAATACGTGAATGCACATAGACTAACAGGGCATTTGATAAAAAGGCCAAGATAATTCACTTCATCCTCAATATTTGTTTAGCTGAACAAAATCACTTTATCCATTTAGTTCACGCACACAAGCCTTGGCATGAAGCACGCGCACATGGGGACAAGTATATCATGCATTCTGGGCCTACAGTGTTGGGGCGTTCAGTAATTGAAAACAGGCTGAATAATCGGAGCGAATGACAGCCCAGAAAGATTATGTGAACTCAAACATTAACACAATTAAGTGTGTGAGCAGTGGAGTATGTCGCGGCATTAGACACTGTCTTAATAGTCCCTCAGCACAAAGACAGAGGGAAGGGGTTTGAGAGAAGAGAGCACGTGAATGACAACTTGTGTCAGCCATGATGAAACACCAGGAGCAGAGCTAAGAGCAATGAATGTTAAAACAAAGAAACAGTCTGCTCCTTTGATGTGGAAGCAGACTCACTTATTTGACTTTACTCTCTGTTGTTTTTGCATGTAGCATTGCTTTTCACTATTAACTCAAACAGTAATAGAGCTAATTTAACTTTCATTTAAACTCATAATATGCACAATAAATCAAAACATCCTATTACTGTTAAGTAGTAGCATGTTGTAAAGGCAGGGCATTTGGGGTAATGTGCCACACCTTATTTGCTGAGAAAAAATGAAAAGGCATTTACACAACACCCAAGAGTGAACACTGCCCCCAATGCGCACACCAAAAAAGTAATCTAAAATACTATTCAAAATATTTTGTTAAGTCTGCAAAAGAAGAAGCAAGAGGTCCGCTCCAAAACAGCTTCAAACTTTTAAAATTGGGAATTTTCTGGAGCAGTGCAGATAAATGTGTAGGCTACATTTAACTATATTAAAGGATAAACTAAAATGTGTTTTGCCATTGTTGTTCACAGTCACTTGTTTGTTTGCAGTAAAAATGTTAAAGTATTCTCTGTTTGTTGCCAAGCACTGAGATGAGAAAACCTGTGACAGTGACTAAACAACACTCATGACAGTCACGCTTATTTAAGGCTTTTTTTTATTCTATTAATAAATATATAACTTTTAAAACTGGCCGTGACAAATACAGTTGTGATCCCGTTGTTAAAGACACACACTTTATCAGACACTGAGCAAATGGTTCAATTGTCTCCGGGTGAGTCTACGCCTTGGCAACAGCCGGTGGGTCGACGTGGAGACGGCCCAGTTCTGATTTATCTAGTGGGCAGCACTCAGGTACTGTTTTGTTAACAGGATTGCAGCCATTTATAACTGTGTTTCATTACTGTACTAACAGCCGATAAGATGATCACTCACACACACACACAACGCAGCAAACACACAGAAACAGAGAGGCGCTAATTCAATCCGCTGACAGCGAAACACGGCAAACAACATCCATTATGGCCTCACAGCTAATTGGTAATGTGGAAGGGGGCGAGGAGGAAAAGGGGGTGGGACAGCACACAGGGCAGTGGGTAAGCTGTAGGTGGAGGTAAAGCCTGGGGATTTCTAACAAGACTAAATGAAGAGTGTGTTTTCACCTCATCTTACAGTCAATTGTGCTCAAGAAATGTTTTTATTAGGAGGTGTAGTTTTACACCGATCAAAAAAAGGCCTTGGTTGCAGAAGTTTTAGGAATACTCCTTTTACTTTGAAAATGGTAAGAAAACCGCTGCTGCCTATTTTAAACTCATTGGTGTGTATTGTTGTACAGGGCTAATACTGAAGTCTTTAGTCTGCCATCAGCTTGCTTTTTGTGCATTGTTTAACCCCAACACAATAAGAGTTATGAGAGATGTTGGATATTTACAAGTGGTTTTAACATTCTACTGAGCAGATCAGAGCACATCATGTAAGATTATTATCCAGTAGCACGCTCGCTGTAACTTTGGTCTAAACCGATGTCAACAAGGAAGTAATAGCTAATGATAATACAAAGAAAGCATCTATTCTTTGGCTAGCTTTGTCTGTTTAGAGAAAAAAAAGACAGAAGAAGAGAAGCAGAGTGAAACGCAGAGATTGTTTACAGAGATAATTAGAGGATCACAACTGAACTCTGGCTGAGTAGAGACTGGGACAGAAGACTAAATTAAATAGTGGCACTTTAATTGGTGCAAGGATTATTGAATGAATAAAATGAGTTGGTTGTTGCTTGAGTTTTTGTTTGTCTTGAAAGTGAACCATTTTTTTTCCCAAGGTCGAGCAAGACACCTGATAGTGGGAAATTATGACCACAAGCAAACAGCAAGCCCAATACAGAGATAGCACCTCAACCCCTGGTGGTGTCGAACTAGCTGTGACATTTAATAATCCTCCCAATGGCTCCACCTCCTTCTCAAATTACCTGACTCCTTATTACAATTAGACATCAATCTTCTCCTATACAGAAAGATACACAGAGATGCATTTGTGATAAATTACCATCGTTCACGCAAAGACAAGATCTTTTAGGATTCCTGGCCGGGGCTTTGTTTATTTACTCCCTCCATCGCACTACATCAGCCGCAGAAGTGACGGTGGATGAATGACTGGAGACGAACGCAGAGTGTCAGACAGATGGAGTCGCAGGGAGAAATAAATAAAAGCTAGTGAAGGTGTTGAAAAGGGGAGCGGAGGAAAAATGACAAAGAAGAGAGAGAAGAGTGGAAGAAAGATGCCCGAGGAGAGAGCGAAGCCGATGCAGCGGAGGCAGAGCGATGGATGAGCAGATTTACAGGGCAGGAGATAAGAGTGCAGATAAAAGCGCCGAGCATGGGAGGGGTTGTGTTTACATGCAGCAATATGTTGTTGAACATGTCGACGTGCTTATGTCATTAGCCGGAGCGTGCACGTGGCGGATGGCACACGCAGGTACAGCGCACAAACACAGCAAAGATGAAGAGAGGGATGACACTCCGGTGAAACAAAAGTATGTGCTGTCAGTTCCATTCAGCCTTTTCTTGTGGTTTTTAGGACCTAATATGGATTTGTGGGTGGGCTTGTTGTGAAGTAAGAAGGTCACTGTAAGAAGGAAATAACTGTGTGCTCAAGCTCTTAAAAGTGCCAGCAGTAATAAGTAGGTTCTTACAGACTTCCATGACCAGTAGACTCTTGATGTGATGATGTCACTACAGGTTCAGATCAGGAAGTGGCAAATGTCTGGGAGGAAGTTTGTAGTACCCCAAGTACACAGAATAAGGATGCAGGGACTTACAGCTCTTCACTTTCTCAGAAGGTTTTTCCGACGCCTTTGATTCTTTTGTCGACAAGTGTTCAAGATCAATCAGACAAATGCAAGCATGTGATTGGCCAAGTCCTTGCTATCACACAAAGAACACTGTCACAGATCATCAGCAAAACAATGTGCTATTTTATATTTTATTATTATACCTTTAATATCTCCATTCATTGTCAGCAGCCACCACCAGGGGTCACCCAGCATGTTTTAATGTTGGTGGGGGAAACTGGAGTACCTGGAGAAAACTCATTAAAGCACAGGGAGAACATACAAACTCCACTCATAAAGGTCCCATCAGGCCCCGGAGGCGCCACTGTGCCACCCTTTTTTCTGTTCTGGTTTTTGTTACGTAAACAGTTTTTCTCAATTTAAAGAAAAACAAATTGCACTCTGCATGTTTAGGTTTGATCACACACCGTTTATAACACTTTTAGCATGTGTTATTAAATTACAAGTTCACGTTTTAAATTGACGCAACCCCTTTTCAACAATACACATATTTGTTTAAAATCAGTTAAAATATAGTATGAAGCTAATAATTTAGAACATCTAGAAAATGCATGTTCAAATATTAAAGCAACGCCAGTATGCCTGTAGATATTTGTGTGCACATTTCTCCATAAAATAAACATCATTGACCGCAAATACAACCATACGCTTTACTCTTTTCATCCTCCCTACATTCATGCGGCAGACTGTAACAGCGACACAAAGTTCCTTGTTGCATCTTGCCGTCATAGTGAACTCTTGACAGTGTTTTGTGAGTGTGTGAGTGACTGACAGTTATCCAGCTGCTGGTCAACTGAGTTGGGCTGATCACAGCATGTGTTGGTGGTCCATCATGAGAGTTGTGTGTTTCTGGGAGCTCCTCGGACAAACAGAGTGACAGGGAAGACATTCTGGCGGGACTGCTTTGAACTGTAGCTTGTTATTGTTCCAGATGCGTCCTGTGTCCCTTGACCCTCCAGCACTTCAAACCTAAAAAAAATAATAGTAATGTTGCCTAAAATTGTACAGCACCAATAAACAATAATAATAAAAAATAAAACAGGAACTGATTCATTGACTCATTGATTATTTCACTTATACAGCCTTTCTATTGTATGTGATGGAAAATTCACACTGATTTAAAATCATTTTCAACGTACACAGACTAGTAAAATGTAATTAGCATTATATTCTCCTTTTAATAAAACTTAAACTTGATTTAAAAATGACTTGAATTTCATATCATTCTAAACTTTGGGCCACTTCCTCTTTGGTATTCTTACTGACACATTCTTGTGTCTCCAAGGACATAAGTTAGAATGAACTCATTTTTCTATATTTTGAATTAATTGTAAGAATTACACACACAAAAATTATAATTACGATCAAAAACATTAAGTGCTGATAATCACAAAGGCCTCAGAACTCAATTTAGATATATAAGAAGATAAACTAAAAATAATTAGACTAACTCCTAATGCAGTACCTTTGATTGAAAGATGTAATTGATGACATGAAAAGCTGTTAATTACTCTCAGTATATCGTACAGTATGGACTAAAAGCCAAAAACGTGTAAAGGTTTAAAAAAGATGAAAAAGCCAAAGGTGAAATGCCAGCCGTGTTTAGAAAGAGTCTGAATTCATTGTGGTTTCAGTGAAACTCTATTTTGTTTGGTTGAAGTCTGCCTTGAAGTATTCTGTGCACCAAACTGGCTTCATATTCTTGAGCTGTTACAGAGTTGTACAAAAGATCCTTTGGACCCAGCAGACTCTTGTGACACGTACAGGAGAAAGATGAAGACAGCTCATTAGCTCCTCTTACTTGTGTTCAGAGCCTGGGTTGCAGTCCTCACATAAACTGCGTCTTTCTGTGTTGGCCTTGGCAATACACTTTCTACACAGCAGTCCTGAATATACCAGCTTTTTGATACTCTGGGTTTTTCAGAATCTGTTAGTCTCCGGTCAAAAAGGGTTGAGAGGTTGATTAAAATCCACCGTTATTTTCTTGACACTGTATTTCTAAAAGTTTTGATTGAATTTTCTTTGCTTTTTGCAGATGCTGAGCTTTGACTTAAAGCCACTTAAGATCCTGGCCCCTGCATCCATTAAATTACATAAAAGAATTTGGTGTTATTTGGTAGAAATGCATTTTGGAATTTGGACTATCTCTTTAAAAAAGCCAAGGCATCGACAAGTCCTTCAACTTGGAACAGTCCTGAGTTTGTTCAAAGCTCACCAGCCTGAACAGAAGGAAACATTGGTAGGCTTTATTATCACATGTTGCATACAAGCGAGTCTACACATCTTGTCAACATTGAATCAATGACGACGGTAATGTGTCAGTTACGCTGGCTACAACTGATTTTGCAGAAAAACAGCCAAAACAAGAAAAAAACAGTACTAGTCAAAGGGGAGGCAAAGAATCAGACAATAAATGTGAAATAAAAACACAAAAATGCAAATGTGACTTTATGAGATGAAGAGAATATACATTATATATATATATATATATATATATATATATATATATATATATATATATATACATATACATATATATATATACATATATATACATATACATATACATATACATATACATATACACATATACATATATATACATATATATACATATATATATATATATATATATATATATATATATATATATATATATAATGTCCCTTTATTCTATTTAGTTTCCTTTTGATTTGGTAATAAATGGTGGAGGACTTGGCTCATTCCAAGGTCACAGTTTTAAACTTTATACCTATTACATATACATATTGTTTGAAAATGAACAACACAGGCTAAATCATAAAAAGGCGGTGTGTTCAACAAAGATCAAAGGTGGCTTTACGTATTTAAAAAAAAAGATCAGACATAGATGATAAAAATAATTTATCACCTGTGAAAAGGTCTGCAGTCTGAGACCTGCATGGATGTAGTGTTCGAAGTGGCAATGGGCACATTTCCACTGCAGCAGTCCTGTTCATGTCAGTAAGGTTTTTCCAGGCATTGAAAGTGGTACAAAGTGTTTTGTGTAAGCATAGAATACATTCCACTTTGGAAGCAGCTGTTTCAACATTGTGATACTAAAGGTGGAGATAAATGCTGCAGTCTGTTGATTGGACATAAAGAATTTTTTTTTTAATGACAAAAATAACAATAAAACAAGGAAAACCCAAAACAGCAACGTTTTCTTAAATGAAGCCTGTCCTATTCTTAGTAACAATTTCAATGAAGAGAGACTGCCAAAGGTGCCTTTAAAAGCTAGCGTTCGTAACAGTTGTGAAACATTTTTTTTCTATTTATTGAAGCAGTTTAGAGCTAAACCTCCAGCCTCTTGTACGAATACACGTTTTTTTTTTTTGTTTGTTTGTTTGTTAATGGCAATGCTTTGTCCATTTCTTCAAAGGTTTGCTTTTACAAAAACAAAATTTTGTAGTGTTCATACGCACTGCAGTGGAAACAAACCAAGCCATACTGACTCGACCCACGCCAGATCACTCAGTGGAAACATGGGTAATGTGCACCTGGGTGCAACCGATTTGGATAACTTACTAAGCTTGTGTCAAATATTAACGCAATGGCCAAAGAAAGAGGTTTCTCCGTAAACAAACAAAACCACAAATAGGCTGATGAATTAATTTGATCTTGAGGCCATGAAGTCAATTGAGAGAAAATGGAACCAAATACCAGCCGTTATTGAGAGCAGAAGTAAAAACATCTGGTTTATATTTAGATCTATGTGCATGTAATTTGTACTGTAGATGATCCAAGTACAGTGTAAACACATTTTAATACCATGTTGAATGAAGAAAGGAAGCTCACTTTAGACTCCTTATGATCAAATACATAAGAATACTGCAAACTCAGCTTTAGACATCATCAAGATACTTAGAAAACCAACCAGGTCCCTGTCGACAAATGGGCAAGGAGTCAAAGGTAGCACCAGAAATGAGATCAGGAATCCCCCGAAGAACAAAACAAACTTGGTTAGAGCATAACCATAACCATAAGAACGAGTAGGTCTGACATTGATGCACACTAGCACACACAAACATGCATGCAGCCCTTTGAGGAGCCCGGGGCCAAGAGGGAATAATGGTTAGCAACCTGAAAAATGCCCTCATCACAAAAGGCCGCCGACAGTAATAAATGAAATAGTTGAGCCAAACACATTAATCCACAGCAGTGCTTCTGTGTGTGTACATACACTGCTGTTTGTGTTGTGTATGGCTTTGCTTGTTTGTGTGACATATACATGCACAATTTGTATAATGTATACCGTAAATGTTACACACCATGTCCAATCAGGAATTCTGACAGAATTACATTGGTTTAAATTTTTTTCTTCTTTTTTCAGTTAATAGTAAGTAAAAGAATGGCTAACTTCCAAAACTGAACAATTGATTTTTTCTTGCAAGGATAAGAAGGCAATTTGGAATTTGGAAGAATGCACCACCTCTTCTATTGTTCTACAGGTCTGGCTTAAAAATGGAAAAAATTAAATTGTAAAACAGTGTTTGGACAAGAAAGAGTCTTGAGTATGTGCTACATTTAAAGAGGAAGGTATTTATTAAAGGAAGACGTGAAAGCAAAATCTTAATGAGGAAAATTCCCCAGATCATAATCCATGTAGCAGTCTAAAATATTGTGTGGCAGGTTCAAGCATCTCCCATGGTACCTCTTAAATGGTCGTCGTGTAAGGGCGCCGCCATACGGTGATTTTACAGCAAAATACAGCGATATACCTCCGTCCACCAGAGGGCAGGCTCCAAAAGCGGAAATATAAGGAGAAACCCAATGGCGACTTTACAAGTGTAAAACTCATGTTTACAGCCTGGTAAAAAAGATGGCTCCAGTCTCTAGAGCTAAGTTTTTACTACGTGACAACTCTGGGGGGGGTGAATTTTTGAAAATTACGTTGGTTTATGCTATCTAAAAACTATTGTTTTACTATGGAGTAAAAGCCGAAAAGCCCGGATGTAACGGCCATTTTTTTGCCCATTCGTAATGACAATATTGGTGAATAGGGGACCAATGGGCGGATATCATCCATAATTATTCTATCTATGGGCAGGTTGCTCTAGATGAGATTCCTGTTTAGGTCAGAAGTCCCAGGTTCAAATCCCACGTGAGACCAAATAGTTCAGTATTTTATCTAGAATGCTAATCGGCCTCGAGAACCATATGTGATGTTTAAAAAAAGAAAACGAGAACATATTTATTTTTTTAGTGGAAAAAAAACCCACATGAACAGAACATAAAGAACAAACAAATACAGCCAAGCCCAGCCCAAGGAAGTGAACAAAAGAAAATAATGAAAATGACCACTAGTCCTCTACAACACTGCTTTGCTCCAAGGCTATAGAAGAAAAACATTGTCCCTTTTTGGATTGTAGGGAGTAAGTAAGGTACTCCAGAGGGAAGAGTTCCACTTGTCACTGAAACAAGACAGCAGAATATTCTTTCACGGAGCTTAAGTTAAAATGTCATAAAGTCTGCTTGAGCACTAAAAATATTTCTAATATTCTTGTCAATAATATTCCCAAATTATCAGTGTTACTAGTGTTAACAGAAAAACTAAACAGTACTTTTTAAAAGCTATCCCTTTATATACATTCACCTAACACTCAAATCCCTGCTTGCATTAGCTCCTCCATCCTGTTAATGCATGTTCGGCCTTCCACTTCTCCTGCCACTCCTCTCCATTAATTCCTAAACTGTATACATCCTTCCCCTGTCTTTGTGTCTAAACTGTGTATTTTTAGTCACTCACCTTGTTCATTTCCTCGTTCTCTTTACCTTGGCTCTTTCTCTCTCTCCAAACTGTGTATATTTGGGTCTGTCTGTGGGGAGTCAGGGGTCATTATTAATCTTGCAAGCTCTCCTGGCTTCAGGCGTAACAGCAGGGCAGCATCTGTGTGTGTGTGTGTGTGTGTGTGTGTATGTGTAAGTGAGAAGGAACGGGACGCTTGCCAATGAGTCAGTAATGCCATTCAAGTAAAAGGTGTGAGAACAGGCTTCCTTTAGGAGAACATTGTCTGCACACTGGCGTTTAGGTGCGTGTAAGGTAAAGCGAAAGTGCATTTTGCCGTGATAGATCATGAGAGACCCACATTGTTAATGCACAGTCGCACAAGACAGACACCCATGAGAAATGAGAAGGGGAGAGTGGGAGAAGGGAAGCTAAGGGGGAGGGGGCGACACAGAGAAAGGGGTGACAGGGAAACTGAGCGAAGCAGAGAGAGTCCCTTTTCCTCCTGAACTCATTAACCGTTGTCCTCTCTGCCCTCCCTACCTCACTCCCACAATACCGAGCAGCGGCGTGCATCAATAACACCGTGACAGCACGAGGGGGACGGGTCAGACAAGCAACCGCCATCTCCCTGGCAACCATTGCTGCAGCCACCATCGCCACAACAACAATTGGCGAGCGCACACGGGGGGTATCCCCCTTCCCTGCTGGCCCAGCTCCCCTCCTGCAGCCAGCACACAGTAAGGGCCGCCGTGCCCGCTGCTGCTGGATCACAAGCAGGCTAAATCCACAGCACGGCGCCGGCATGGGATGAGGCGAGAAAGAGCTGACTGATCTGGATTCTGGGATGAAGTGAATGGACAGGAGTTTTTTTCTGAGCAGCATTATTAAACGATTCAATGGAGGAGGGGTTAGGGGGATTCTCAAGCAGGAATCACAGGAAGCTGGCAAGTTTGGGACGCAAAACAAGTGCCCAAAAATGACTTAACACAGAACAACTGTGGCTTACTGTACACCTCTGCTTACGTGAGAGGTCCCAAGTTCAAATCAGGAATTCTTAACTTTTAATGATCACTTTTAAAGGAAATGGGGCCTTTAGGTGAATTAGAAATAAAAGATGGGTGAGGTGTAGCAAAGTAATAGACACTTAAGCCTATTAAGTGTCCCAGGTCAGGATTTTTTTTTTTTTTTTTTTTATCAGATTCAGGTCACATGTTCAAATTTCATTTAAATCTCTCTCTTAAGTTGTGAATAGAATTAAATTCTCACCATTTTCAACCAAAATTGTCACCTTTTTGTAAAACTGTAATGTGGTGTGAAGGAGATAATGAGTTCAAATTATATTAAAGAAATTATCAGCAAAAAATCAGCATAAAATGTATTCCTTAAAAAGGAGCTTGACAGTAATAGAATACAATATATAACAAAGTACATAATTAAAACAGTTTTAGTGTTTTGGTGTGATGCGTCCAGATCCACTTTTTAAAATCATAAGCAACAAAAAACATCTTAAATATATATTGGCTCAAACACTGAGCCACTGGCTACAAAAATAAGAATCTCAATTGTTAATGTGCACATTTCTACAGCATGTGTGTGATGCATTTGTGTCTTTTACCCGAGTTAGGTTCAAGGCCTACATCTGCAGCCTCTACAGCAGTGTTGAGAGTGACGCGTGAATGAAAAGGCTTGGCTGGCCAGGGAGGTGGACATGTCAGGACTGGACTCCACAGCAGACTATAATAGACAGGTGTATTTCAGATTCTGATAGTGAGTGCTCTTTTTACTCACTGACGCTTCCATAACATTTTAACAGTGTCAACGGAGGCTGTAAAACTTTAAGAGCATAAGCATTGCACTGAAAATGACCGTTTGTATTTCAACATATTTTACGATCATTGTGGCCTGGCTTTTACACAAGGTAGGCCTACATGTTTAATGTACTGTTACAATTACATCCTTAGGACAAATTGCTCCATGTAGCACAAACGTACATTATTTAGTATTTTGTTGGAGAGCAACACAGACACATAACGTAATGAAAAGAAACTAGACTGCACTATAAGAACTTTCATTAAATAGTAGATCAACCTATGAGCCCTGTGTCAATGTCAATCAGGACTAGAATGTCTGTGAAATGTATCATCTAAATATCTTCATTAGAACAAACAATAACAACAGCTACGTTACATTTAACATTTGTCCTCCGACTAGAATGTTAAAATTATGTTACAAACTAAAATGTTTATTTAATCAAATGTGTACAATGATAGAGGAAGTAGTAAGGTATTTTTTCAGTAAAAATGTAACATGTGCGTGGAAACATAGGCTAACTGCGTGGGTGGGTGTGTGTAGCGTGCTGTGTGCAGTGTGAGCGCATAGCAGCGGGAGACTATATGAACAGCATTGAACAGAAAAATGAGGAAAGAAAGACAGTACGTGTGGAGGAGGCTGGCGCAGAAACAATAAAATCAAATCCACTCGTCCACAGTCGCAGATGCGGGTTAAATAAGTACTTATCGTGCCTCTGCGTTTTGTGTCGCTCAAAGCTTCGCACGGTGCGAAATGTCAGCTCTGTGTTCATGCACCCCTGAAATGAAGCGACGACGGCGGCAACGCGGCTGCCGCGCGAGCCACGGAGCTCGCGAGAGGGATATTTCCTTTCCTCGCGGACGGAAAAACAAGTGGAGGAGGGAGGGGAGGGGCTGGGGGCGGCAGCTGGGCCAATAAAACAAGCAGCTTCTTCATAGGCGGGTCTTGGCCGATGGACGCTCGAATGAAGGTCCGTGCCCCCACGTGGGATATGAGGTCCCAAAGACAACAAGACGGCTATAGGCCAATCACGTCCGGGTAAGGTGTTAATCTTGATTCCGATTGGCCCAGTGTTTTTCACAGAGTCCTCTCACTCATCACGTTTAGCCCGTTGATATTAACTCTTTCCTACCACACAGGAAGGTGCTGCGCTGCCTATAAATCACACACTGCACTGAAATAGTCAAATGTGAATTAATAAATGATTCAGAGGCGGTTTGTTTTTAGAAACACGATACATCAGTTAATCCGGACTGTTTCAAAGAGTCATTTCAGACACATTTAAAGAAAAAGGGAGGGCAGTACACTAAACAGTATTGGAGCCCATGAGGCGACCATAGCAGAGCTGCTGCAGCCTTTAAACCTTCGTGTGTTGCCCCCATCATAATCAAATCAGCATGCACGAAAACCAATGGGATTAAAAGCACATGAGAGATGCATGCTTAGCAGTGAGGTTTAACCACATTCACACATCTAGGGTCTAAAACTGTGGGGTCAGAGCTGCTCCTGCTGCTGCTCCAGAGAAAGCTGTGTTACATGGCACAGAAGCATGCAGGTACTGAGGAAAATGGTTCAAACAACACAACATCCCACTCCTCATCATTTTACCATACTGATGTTTTACAGTTGATAAGACTTTCCTTGTTTGTTGGCACCTTTTAGTTTTCCCAAAGTCCTTCAAAAAGCACAAGACATTAAAAGCAGCCATTTTAAATAGCACCAAAGTCCTTCCCTCCTACGCTATGCAGTCACACAGGCACCAACACTGACAAACCAAACATCAATCTTCTCTTGCGTTTTTTTTTTGAACCTCCAAAAAATATATGCTCCTCTAAATGAGTCACAGAAGAAGACTTATACTGCCGCTAAGAGGTGGCTTTGGAAATTACAGCCAAGAGTGATCGGATAGTAAGGGTGTTAAAGCATAGAAGGTACGGCTGATCATGAAGCAAACTGAGAAAATGTTTAAAAGACAGAATAAAATGGTGTTGAGACCATTGTAGTCTTTCTTTAAGATTGAGCGTGTCAAGTATAGGGATCAATAAACAGTAAAACCATTAACACAGAGTGAAATGGCAGTAAGTTTTAACAGGGCGTCAATTCAATCCTAATCTTAGTTTCTTTTTAATTTTACAAAGAGGTCAAGGGTCAACTGGAGAGCCATAGCTTCTAAATATTCAACCATGTCTCAGTTATTTTACAATTACCCATGGTTTTAATAAGTGTTGCAGATGAATGTCAAATATCTTTAATTCAAGGAAATTTAAAACATGTGATTTCAAATGATACTGTAGGCTTGATCCATTGTGACCGGCATTAGAGTGATTTGAACAAGAACAAAAGGCCCCAAAGACACTTCCACATCTTAATTCAGTTCACCACCTCTAAATTGAACCAACAAAAACGAGGAGGGGAAACTAAGAATTGAGGTAAAAACACAGGATGAGTTGGGAAATAGGGAAAAGCGTTCACTGTGCTGTGTGTGTGTGGGAGGGGGCGGCCCCCAGAAGCAGTGGGACACTGTGGGGTATGAGGCAGCACCCCGCAGTCCCAAGTAATGGCAGAATAGAACTTAATAGGGTAGAAAAACGCTAGAGGCTGTTAACTTAGAAACGGTCATTTTGAATCTGACGTTTTTTTTCCTCTCTTTTTTTTCTCTCATCCCTTTTCCAAACAGCTACAATATTTTAAACTTCCAGTCTTGTGTAATTTACTATCTCCTTCCTCAACACCTTGCCTTTTTCTTCCTTCCTTTGCTTTCCTTTGCATCCTCCCCATTCATTCCCTCTCTCCCTCCTCCCTCCGTGTCTCCTTGGAGGAGGTGTAATGATAGCTATTTGAGTGTCATCAGAGGAGCGCTGTAATGGCTTCTAAAGTACCATCCCATGGTTGCCACGGTGAACCTGGCACAGTCGCCATCCCAGAATAAAGGGGGTCTATGGACATGTGGTTGGCTATGGACAGGCATCAGGGTTGAGATAGCGCAGGCATATGAGAAGACAGTGACGCAGCCCCCAGGGTTTGCACAGAGCGAGCTAATGATGCGTGGGATAGGATACATATGACAAGTGTAGTAATAGTGATAATAGTAATGAAAATAGCAGCAATCATAACTATAACAGTTTATGTTTTTGTCTTGTGAGTAATGTGCATGTCCTCCATGTACCTCCTTTTTTGTGCACGTTTTGTATATATTTGTATTTCTCAGATTGAAACACATACATCTGACAAGGGTTACACCAGATAACATCCAAAGACATAATGGCCCAGTTCATATTGATACTGATAGGAGTCTGTGACTGTTATTTTGTGTTCTCCACAAAGCAAGAATACTGCTGCAAAAAATGCTGTTGCTCTTGAATTACCTCTGATGTATTTGCATGAACAGAACCTATAAGATCAATTAGCTGCATGCGTTACATCTAAAACTTTGATAAATGATAGCATCAGATGAGTATGTAAAGTGATCCATCTGCTGATATGGGACGCCCCCTGTAGATTGTGCAAGAGAGATCTAGTGAGTGATACTCTAATGGTGTTAAACTATTGTCCAATTTGTAATTTTGCAACAGCTAAAATTTTACTAAGAATGACGTTTAGTATTCAAGCCCAAACTACAATCCTTGACATTGTCTTGCAGAAACAAAGAACATGTGACTCTACACCACTTGACTCAGGGTGTGACCATGAGACAACTTAGACGGTTCTGAAGAGGAATTTTGACTTTAGGAAAAAAAAATACAAATCCAACAGTGTTATCACCAGATGTTAGAAAAGGCTGTAGAAACAGGTAAATATCTATGCACAAAAGTCTTGTTCTCTCATGACAGTTGTAATCAAGGTGAATTGTCATTATTTCAAAGTTTATCATGTCGTGATGTAAATGTCTGTGTACATCCGTTTCTATCTTTCTCTGATAATTCCTAATCCAACTGTATCAGATCTACAGCATAAGATAGCAAAAGATTCCCCTCTACATTATGTTTTGGTCATGCTCCAATTAAATCTAACCATTCTTTGAAATATGACAGCTGATTTTGGCTTAAAAAGCTGGTTACCACATAATTGCAAAAATGTTTTGTTTTTTAAAATGGCTTGCCCAAAAAAATTGCATCACCCTCAATCTGCATTTGAGACATGCAGTGTTTATAACATTTTGCCCCAGCAGTTCAAGACTAGGTCAAGTCGAGTAAATCTGTGGGTGTTTACAAGTCACTCTGAGACCCTTTATTGACCCCTTTGTGCGTGTGTGTGTGTGTGTGTGTGTGTGTGTGTGTGTGCATGCATGCGTGCATGTGTGTGGTAATGACATACATGTTGCTGTGGGTCAGTGAGCCTGTATGCATGTTTATATCTACTGACAAGCCAGTGTGTGTGTTGTGTGTGTTTGTGTGTCAGAGGGCCGGGGAGGGGTAGAGCCGTAGATTAGCCAGGTTGGAATGATTGGGTTGAGGATTAGATGGATTCAGGAAGAGACACGTCTGTTTACTCTGCAAAGAAGACTTATAATAGGCAGATTGGCAAGCTTGATTACTCGGGCACACACACACACATACTCATTCACCGGTACAACCCCCATATGTTGATTGCCTTGTTATTGTTGCCTCTACAACACCTGCCATCTCCTGTGCCTTTGCTTGTCTCCCACGTGTATAAGTCGGACTCCCCGAACTCGGCAGACACATTTCCCATTAGGACTGACCCAAAGAACTTGCAATCAGAGAAGATGTGTAACCCAAGCCTTAGCATAAACAGGTAAGGAGAGCTGCTCTAGCTCAGAGGCACAGGGAGCGCTCTAGTTACCTGCTGCTGCATGTGTGTGTGTGTGTGTGAGTGCTCGTATTGTGTCTACTTACCTGTGTCACAGAAAGAGGCAAAAGACCTGAGCTAGAAAGAAAGCGAAGAGGCAGAGAAAGGCAGGATTATACACATGGCAGATTAGAGAAAAGCAACAAAAAAGAGGGAGAGGATGGCAGGAAAAAGCGACAGGGGGAGGCTTACGTTTACAGAGGTGAGCACCTTTTGTTGCTGATGCGATGGAGGACTATTTTGTGCAGTGAAATTTGCAGGACAGTGGCAGATGTTCTTCTAGGCTGATCAAATCTTCATCTGACTGCAAACCAACAGACCGGTCAAGACTTTAAGCCGAAAAGAAGAAGAAGAAGTCTGAGATAACTGAATGATTTACCCTTCAATGCGAACAACAAGCGAGAAATGGAGTGAAGCCGGACAAGAGCGAATTGTGCAACAGGAGGGAGAATAAAAGGTAAGCTGCAGAAGTGGAGATAAGCAGTCAACACACAAAATTAGTCTACAGGGAAAAGAAAGCTCGACGCCAAAGTCTGGACTGAAGAGAGATCAAGGCTGACTTGAGTCTTTGCTGCCTCTAACCTGATTAAGGAGAGAAGAGGTGGCGGAAGAGAAGGGGTGCTAGGAGACCTGATCAACACAACCGTGAGCGATTCAAAGGCAAGAAGAAGAAGAAGTAGTAAGAAAGAGAGAGAGAGAATTACAAGAGGACGCCTGGTGAAAGAAGCCTCTTAAATCTGGGAGCTTGGAATTAGAGCCACAGAAACTGCAAAGAGGAAGCCCGCAAAACCACAGTAAGTAAATTAGGAGGCTGTGGCTGGAAAAATGTGTAATGAAGCTATGGGTGGGGGGAAAGGGATTGTGGTCATGGAAGTGCTTTATATACTGTACCTTAATGGATTGATTTCCTGTCTACATCCTCCCTTACCTCACCTGCTTACCTCTGCCTTTAAAAAACACACAATAAGACACAAGTATAATTCTCTGAAGCCCGAAACTCTCTCCTTCCACGGTTTCTCTCCTCTTTCCATTCCTTTGTTGCATCTTAAATAATTTTCCTGTTGCAGATAAATATGCCTGCCAATGGAAACCTGCCCTTGAAGCTGCAGTTTGGTCTGATCAACCATGAGGCTCGTTACCTCACTGCTGAGAGCTTTGGCTTCAAGGTAAAGTTCAACAAGTCTTATCCCAAGATCTGTTTTGATAAATCACTTTCAACTCTTGGTATCTCTGTCCAATAAGCAGCAGACAACAAAAATTTGGCCAGCACTCAAACACCATCTCTACCTCTACTAGCCTCTTCCCTTTTCTTCCTATTTAAATGTCTTTTTAGTCTCTTAAAAACATACAGACCATGCAACCAAAACATAGATCTGTGCTGAGTACCATTGGAAAACATGCATCTGTGCTCTGTGTTTTTGTCCATACTTTTTAAATTAAGTTGCCAACAGGTAACAATATATTTATGTTTTTACACAACTTAAAAGTGAATTAATAATTAGGACAACTGCTTGATTATCTTTGGGGCCTAAACATAGGAATAGAGTGAAGGTTGAAAAGACCTCCATGTCTTTGTCTTATAGGTGAATGCATCAGCTCCCAGCCTGAAAAAGAAGCAGGTATGGACTCTGGAGCAGGACTCCCAGGACTCTCAGGTAGTCTACTTGCGCAGTCACCTGGGCCGTTACCTGGCCTCTGACAAAGATGGCAAGGTGACCTGTGAGGCTGATGGGCACATCTCAGACTGCCGTTTCCTGATTGTGGCCCAGTCAGACGGTCGCTGGGCACTACAGTCCGAGCCGCACTTACGCTTCTTTGGGGGCTCTCGTGACTACCTGTCCTGCTTTGCACAGTTCATCAGTGACACAGAGTTGTGGGCAGTGCATTTGGCTTTACACCCGCAGGCCAACTTGCTCTCAGTGGCCCGCAAGCGCTATGCCCACCTCTCCATGGAAGATGGGGAGATTGCAGTGGATAAGAACATTCCCTGGGGTGTGGCGGCGCTGCTCACCTTGGTCTACATGGACGGAAAGTACTGCCTAAAGACCTGTGACAGCCGATTTCTCAGCAATGATGGCAAGCTCTTGACGCAGAGTGGTAGAGCCACAGCGTACACATTAGAGTTTAAGTGTGGGAAGCTTGCTTTTAAAGACTCTGAGGGGAAGTACTTGTCTCCTATGGGGCCTACTGGTACACTAAGGTCTGGACGCTGCTCCAAACCAGGCAAAGACGAACTGTTTGACTTAGAGGAGAGCCATCCACAGGTGGTTCTGACAGCAGTTAATGGCCGATATGTCTCCATAAGACAAGGTAGGAAAACGCAAACAACAATAAAATGCATCCATCCTTCTTGTGTAGAAAGAACTTGAGTGTCTAGTTAGATGGATTCCCAAATGACCTTGGGCACTGCCGAGAGTGATCACACAAGCCATTAGATAATTCAGCTGACCTATACCCATACATAATGAAGTAAAAGGGGTTACTTCAGCTTCTACTATCAGCCCTTATACAGTAGTATACAAAACCAATACAGCTCCAGAAGAAGCTAACAATTTATAGGAAGCACATCAACAAACTGGCTGCTCTCAACTGATTACAGTCTGATTCAATGCATTCATTGCAATTTTGGGTAATGTAGCACATCCACATGACTTTACACTGAGGGGTGTGGATCTCAATAAAAACCACACTTTATCTGGTAAACTAGGAAACAAAAGTGCAGTTTCCATTGGCAACTTGCAAAACATTTGCAGAAAAAAATACCAATTCAAAAATATAGTTTAAAACTACAATATAAATTGTACATTCACTTACTAGGTGGGATATACATATTCTGAAAACTGCAAGTCCACATCATTTATCATATTGTTGTGACGTAAAAATCCCTTATTTTCACTCAAATGTTTATCTTACCAATTAGTGATAATAGTATTAACATTCTACAGTAGTGCCCCTGGGCTTATGGAAACAGCTGCTTGTAACCCATATACCACAGAGCAATGCTTTGTTGGTACTATATTATGTATTTACTTGACTGTCTTTTGACAGAGCTGTAGGAGAGCGTCATTTGATCAGCATGCAGGCATGGTGGCAAAATAGCACACTGATGGATTACACCTGCTCCGCTCAAGCTTCAAAGTTATTTTGTCTCAAAAACAAAGGCTTGCTTGTATGGACAGGATAAAAACAGGACCATTTGCAATAGAGGAGTTTACATTTCATCTCAAATAGAAATCCCCTGCAGAAGTTTCCTTTGGTCAATATGGTTGAGTGGTCTGATTTGAGACTGGATTTGGGCGGATTAGTACACATCAAGACTGCTTGTCAGCATACTTGGCCATGACACCCATCTGTAGGCTGCAGATTCTTGTCTGCAGGGTCGTGTTACTACAGCGTTAGGTCCTGTAACAGAATCTGTCCATGCTCATTGTTCCTGGTAAACATTGGGAGCTGCTGGCAGAAACCAAATGATGGGAAACCCTGGAAGATGATTCATTGAATGAATAGAGTTAAATCACACATAATCTTCATGATGTACAATAATGTACACATTTAGTGCTCCCACCACACGTACATTGCAAATCACGTTTCTTCAGTTCCTCCCACTCCCGCTTTCTTCCTTTCTCTTCATACACTTCCTCAGTGCAAACAATAGCTTTATCTTTCTTCAATACACTCGCCTACACATACTGTCCTGCTGCGGTGAGTGGTGAGGTGAGGTGTGATGAATTATTAATGTAGTTGGCCCCTGTTCCTGGAAGGCTAGAGGGAGTCTGCTTTCAGAAACCCTAGCTCCCTCTCACCTGGGGCCAAAGCTTCTGCCCCACTGAGTCTCCTAATCTAACTCACTAACTCTGGCCTCTGTTTGAGGGATATAACAAATAACAAAAAAAAGTTTAGATTTTAGGGATACTACTTGGGCTAACAGCCTTGCCTTTGTGGCTTCACTTTGATTAAAGGGGAATGTGGAAGCAGAGGAAACGGGAGGATACAAGTGTAGGCGGTATAGGGCTAGACAACAAATATGCACATGTGAAAACATTTCAAACAGGTGTATTTTTCATCATCCAAACTGTCCTGTGTGTCTTTGTTTATGAATGACCAATGTTTAGCCCAGAGTTAGCCACTTTATCAAGCTTATAAAGTAAGTAGAAATGAAGCAGCTTTGCTAGACAGAACAAATAGGATACAAGATAAAAGGCTACATGAGTGAAAGTGTGTGTAAAGCTACAAAGCAACTCACTGCTTTGAGTTCCATGCGACGTACATTTGCCGCTTTTGTCAGCGTTAGCAGCTCTTCTAGATCTGTCATCACATTGCTTGTCACCTCCCTGTGTTCTTCGAGCCCAAGTGGTGCCCTCTGCCCTAAAACTGAAAAAGAGCTGATAGTCCAAAGACACAAACTTTCCATTAACACGCGTGGGATCACATACACATGCCGTGCACAAACAGGATGAATGCATGGACAGACACAGGCAGCCTAGGAATGAGGAGATGAGCATAAAATGAATAAAAGATTAATGAAAAAAACACCAGCTGTAGTTGTGAAAGGGTGATGGAATTGGGGAAAAGAAAGAGAAAGAAGAAAATGAGGGACGGGGGATAGTGGCATCAGCTATCCATTAATAATGGATGTCAGAGCCATGCATGGTTGATGGATTAGTTAGGCCTGCTCCACTTGCTAGCTGCAGGTAGGACAGCACCAGCAAGTGGGGCTGGTCCTGGGTCTGCTTCGAACTGTACCAGCACTGACTCAGTACAGATGCATGGGTATCGGTGATTACAGGAGGTTAATGACAACGTCTTATTTTGTATGCTTGACCAACCAGTGTTTCAAAGATGGTCATCAACATACCTATTAATATCCTCGGATTGCTAGCTTGGATTTCAGTGTATCCAATCTCTTTCTCCCTTTCCTTTGTTCCACTCTCTTCCTGCGTCCTTCTCTCCTTCCTGCGTCTCCCCTTCTCTCATCTGTCAGAGATGCAGCAGCGGGGTCCCAGCTGAGCCCTGTCTGAAGATCATTTCTGGGTTGAATTAGTGTGAAATGGACACGTGGAATAGGTAGACAAAGCATGACATTGAATGGGGATGAGACAGAATGAGAGTG
Organism: Perccottus glenii; assembly: GCA_024416835.2. Lineage (NCBI taxonomy): Eukaryota > Metazoa > Chordata > Actinopteri > Gobiiformes > Odontobutidae > Perccottus > Perccottus glenii. The sequence goes on along the minus strand of CM044566.2, from coordinate 12,481,785 downwards.
ATAAGCCAGGCATAAGTGCAGAATGGGGGAAGGCCTAGATTTATGCTTCAAATGCACTGGAGATCAATGATACTTTAACCAGTCATACAATCTTATGATATCAACTTTATCAGGTGTGAATAAGATGTGATTAAAGTGTCCCGCTGGCTTAGTTACCATGACATCTTTGTCACACGTTTGTTTCAATGTTTCTTTCTCAATTTAAACCAAATGCAGAGACATCTGAAAGTAAATGGAAGCAGAACTGTAAGCTTTCTGTTTTTTGTTTGTTTGTTTGTTTGTTTTAATGCCGAGCCTGTTGAAATGATTTTTGTGTGTACTTATATGTGGGATCATTTTAATATAGGCTACATACTATATATGCAGATACTATATTGTTAGATTGTACAAGCTAGCAACTATTGTTAGCATGCTCTGGCCTTAAGAATAAAAAGTTTTTCGAGTCAGAATTCCCAACATTTAAAATAAAAGGTTTAGAAACTTGCTAGCATACCCTAGCACATGCACCTCTTTCTGTGTAGCTCCCAGTACAAAGTTCAAGATTACAAATGCATACTGCTGTTTTTCTTACGAATACTTCCCAATTATTATTTTTTTAACCTTTATTTAACCAGGAAAGTCCCACTGAAATTACAAATCTTTTTTGCAGGGGAGTCCTGGCCCCCCAATGTGTGTATTGGGAGGGAGGAGGCACAGTAGGTTAAGTGTCTTGCCCGAGGACACAACGACAGTATGTGGGGGAGAGCGGGATGTTATGATGTTTTTTGGGATGTTTCGAGCGGGGATCGAACCACCCACCCGCCGGTCGAAGGACGGCCGCTCTACCCACTGAGCTACTGTTGCTACTACCCCATTTGGTAGTGGTCTATATAAAATGAAATGAAGCTATGATATACAAGATGTCTTCTCGTTTATTCATACAAGACCACTGAACCTGTAGAGCCCATATAGGCTGAGAATATAGCTTGTTCACCCAATTTGTCCTTATTCATGGCTCCGCAGGCTTAAGGGTTGAGAGGGGCGGGTAATTATCTGTACATCCCGCTAAGTGTGACCACAAAATCCTCTAGTCTTTTCCTGTTTTTTTTCCATCAGCCTTTTATTGAGAGGGATTGGACTGCTAGTACTCGAAAGCTGATTATATGAAGGCCCTGCTGTGAAGAGGACAGATAGACCAAGGCCAGAGGTGGGGCGACTGGGGGCAACGTTGGGGCCGGGGGGTCAGAGGGAAAAGAGGAATGCAGAGGAGGATGACCAGCCAAAAAACAGGAAAATACTCAGATTGTTGTTATTGGAGGATTAAAAACTATGAATATTGTAGGATCCACTGAATTTTAGAATGAAGTGCAGGCAATATGTCTTTTGGAGTTTTAGCACTGTTCTTTTATTATAATTGGAGATCCCTCCAAAAAATCTCTGTAATCAGTGAAAATGTATTAGCCCTAAAGAAGATAGAACAATGCCAAGTTAGATCAAGGGCACAGTATGATGCAAAACCACTTTAAAAAGACCAACATCCGTGGATCAGACATGATTATCAACTTGTTCATGCTGGGCCAATCTAAACACGACCATACAACCTCATTAGTGTGCTCTTGTGTTTGTTTAGTACTTTGGAACGAGATACTTGAACTAAATTGGTTCAGACACAAGCATTTTTGCAAATGGTAACGTTTTGAGGTTGCATATTTCTTGTCTGTGGATATTAATGTAAGTTCATCCACAATGCCTATTTGTTAAATGAAAAAAATTCCACCTTACTAATTGTCAACTAAAGACGACAAACTAAACAAAAACGAAACCTCCTAATGATTGTACCCACTAAAGTTTAATGCTCCATAATTAATGGCAGGATACTTCTACTCTGCCTCTACTAGGAGTAAGTCTTGCCGCCAATCAGGAAGATGAGACGGACATGGAGACATTTCAGATGGAGATAGATAAGGAAACCAAAAAGTGTACGTTCCGCACCAGCCAAGGCAATTACTGGGCTCTGGTGGCCCATGGAGGGATCCAGAGCACGGCCACAGTAGTGTGAGTTAGAATATCCATTATACGAGTTGTTCCAGTACATGTGCACTATACATTTAATTCATTTAAATTTTCTCGCAATGATAAACTGTAGGTCAGCAAGCACAATGTTTTCAGTGGAGTGGCTTGGCCAGAAGGTGGCACTGAAAGCCAACAATGGAAAATATGTCTGCACTAAGAAGAATGGCCAGTTGCTTGCAGTCAGTGACTCAGTGGGTAAGTTTGTGCTTGTTAGTCTTGTCTTGTACTCACCGTTCTCACTGTTCTGCTGCTGTGGTCATTTGTCAGGTGAGGATGAACTGCTTTCCATAAAACTGATCAACCGGCCCATGCTGATCCTGAGAGGACAAAATGGTTTCATCTGCCACCACAAGAATTCTAACACACTGGACGCCAGCAGATCTGTATGACATTTTCACACTGCAATATAGCAACATGGCATACCATATTAAAGGTTAGAAAACGTCACTCAAACATGTACAGACTAAAACTAATATGCCCAAATTTAGTGCAACTGACTTGTGTATGTTACATTTGGATGATTACAGGTGTGACTGGCAAGTACTGGTATGTGAACAGTTCCCTAGTGGTGTGCTCAGATGGTGAAGTCCCTGAGGATTTCTCTATCGAGCTTTTGGAGCGTGGTCGTCTTGCAATCCGTGGCAAAAATGGCAAGTACCTACGCGGAGACCCAGGAGGCATACTGAAGGGAGACGGACTTGCAATAAACAGCTCTGTCCTGTGGGAGTATTAATCAAGAACTTAAGGTCAACAACCCTCAAGAAGAGCCATGACGAGGTGCTAGGATGAAGATTTTGAGACAAAGGACAGCAGTTTACTAACAAGGTCAAGCCTTCGATGAGTTTACTTTCTTTTTGAGCTCAGTCATTCCAAGAAACAACAGACCCCTGAAGGGAAAGTGCAAGGACGAGACCTTAACACGAAGCCAAGGAAAATCTCGATGAACTTTAAAATGTCAGTATTTTTGTCAAATGAAAATAAGCGTGACGATCTTTGTGTTGTTCTATTTTGTTCAATAAAATGTAGTCATAGATCCCATTGCTGCATGAACAAAGAAAAGCAGTTTACCTTGTCTAATATTCCACTCCATCATTGACCTACAACGATCCTCTTTCTTCTCACCTGTATCGTGTATTACAACTGGTGTAATGACACTTGTCAGCACTCCGGTCAGAAGTACAGTGAATTAGGGTGCCATTTGAGAACCATACAGTTACCGGAACAAGTGAGGTCACCAGTTTAGCGGCATTCATCAAAGCTGCACTGCTGTCTGGGGAGTCTTTATAGCAGCAAAGAAGCTTGGGTTACTAGTCGTCACCTGGAGAAAAAATAAAACTGTAATAGGATTCTTCCAAGCTAGTTGCTAGTTTTATTAGTGGTACACAACAGAGGAAAAAAATATAGTTTGCATTCAGTGATGATCCATGATTAGGAGTTATTACAAGTTAAAAAGAAATTATGTTCCGATATTGTTACCAATGCATTTGCCTTAGATATTATATTTGAGTGGGTGTATGAACCTGTATATGTAAGGTTACACCTAAATTTTAACATCTGAACAATAGAAAACAATCAAAAACAGGTCTGGTCATTGTTCAGAGCTACCTTTAACATTAGTAGCACCTACTGCACTTAAGAACTGCAGCATGTGTGAAAGAGCCTTTACACTTACACATCCAGCAAATCAAAACACATGTAGGCCAAATTAAAGTACAGACTGTATTTTATTCAATTGTGCACTATTTTGTGGTTAAAAAAACATAAACGGCAAAACTTGAAACATAAAACATGTCAGATAACTATATCAACAAAAGTAGTTCACATACACAAGTAATACATTTATTGTCACATATAAACTGTAAATCATAAATAACACAGTGGTCACTTAAAGTCGTAATTGTCTATTTACCAAAACACCAGCTAAATTATGGCTTTAAAATATGACTAGAGGGTTTTCTCTGAGTTCTTGGTACACGTTCAGAAGTGACCGGGTCATCTGCCCTCCGGACACACCCACACCAAAAGCTCCCGAGATTCGACTTTGCTGGATCTGTTGTAACGAGTGCTGACAAGAAGGCATCACGAAACATAGAGTAAAAGAAAGGACATAGATATATATTATTTAACACTGAAAGAACCAAGTTAGTAATCAAAATGTTCTAAAAAAAAGCAAGTGAAACTAAGAGATTAAAAAAATTGTCAGCAGTTATTGCCGATGACATGTCTTGGGCTAAAACACAGACAGAGACAAAAAGACAGCTCCCCTCACTGTGTTAGTTTGACTTTTTCCTAGAGACATGAATCTGTTTCTTTTTCACCTGCCTACTGCCTACTTAAACTTTTCTATTGATTTATTTATGTTAATAAATTATTCATAACCGTTATTTGTGGTTGTTTTGAATTTTACATTTACAAAGTATTATTGGTTTACAATGTTTAAAATATAATGGAAAGAGTGAGTTATGAATCAAAATAGAGCAGTAGTTCTTACCTCAGCCTGCTGCAGTGCTTGTCGTAAACCTAAACTGTGTACCCTCAGTGAAGAAGCCTTCTCAGATGCCCTCTGCATCACAGTCTAAGTAAGATAAAACAAATAATATCAAGCTATGGCATATTTTACTCTTTTTACCCTTGTGTAGAGTAGATAGATAAAGTCTACACACATTATTTTGGTGTATCCCTTTTCTAATTTAAACTGTAACTTTTGCTGCATACCACAATTGTTCCATAATCATCTTGTCCTTGGGAACTAGCTCAAACCAGACCTCAGATTACTCCTGTGATATAAAACCCCATTCTAACTTTATTATTTGTCTCTCTTACACTCTGTACCCTGACTGGATGACTCTTCCTGCAAAAATAAGCAACATAAAGACATCTGGATTTTTCTCATCACCTCCATTACTCCTATCACCTCATATTAAATGGTTCAAGTGTTATGTTCAAATCTTTATAGAAGGAAAACATTTAAATACCTGTATCCTGTGCAGTATAGCATGATGCAATCCACACACTGCCGCCAAAGACCGGCTCTCCACCTGAACTTCAACAACCATCAGGGACTCCTCCTCAATCCTTAAATTGACCTGAAAAAAAAAAAAAAAACAACAGCAGTCATTAGAGTCATACAGTGTGCTTTGAGAATGTTACTAAAATTAAATATATTTTACCTCTTTTAAAATCAGTTTGACCAAGTGTCCATTTGGACCTTGAGCATGTAGCACTGTCCTGTCGGGAGCAGCCCTGTCCCACTGATATCCCGTCACTCCCCTGTGGCGTTCAGACAAGAGCCGGTCCAGCAAAGTAACAGCAGGATTTGTAGTGCGCTTTCAGCTCAACATCTGAACTGTACAGTAAATCTGAGGATACCTTAACGCTCACTGAATAGAGTTTGTTTTCTCCGCCTTTATCTTTGTCATTAGCCCTCCTTCTTCTCAGCTTTAAAAATGTCTGTACAGTATCTGCCAAAGTGTTAATTTTAGATTGACTTGTAAAAATTGAATCTGTGGCAGGAGCATTCGACTGGAGGGCATGCAGCCAGTCCACTGTCAGTGTATTTAAGGGTAAGCTGATTGTACTACTCTGTACTTTTGAAAGGCCAGCTAGCTGCTTCTCTTCTAAAAGAGTTGTGAGTGAATAGACTAACACACAGCTCACAGTTATGGGGAAGGATGCATCACCTGCTGCTGTTAAAGGCAATGTCACTTCAAACTTTTGTCCTGGATGGAGATTGCAAAAGGGGAATGAGTAATTTGTGGATGATCTTTGCTCTTGTGAAGAGTCTGAGCATGACAGAGGAAAAACAGTGATGCTCAGTGTCCAGCCTTGCTCCAAATAATAAGGACTTGAGTTTTCCAGAACACACATCAGGTGTAAGGAGTCTTTCTGAAGCAGCTTGTTCCACCTGGCCGTGGCGTGACATCTGACTGGGGGATTTACAATGTCTGTACTGTCCATTATAAGGAAGCAGACATTCAGCACTTGATTTAGATGTTGTAGAATATGGTTTTTAGATTTGATGGCAGTTTTCAACACAGATTCTCTAAAGAGAGAAAACAAGCAGCAGACATAACTTCAAGTTTCTGAATTAACATTTAACAGGTGTATTACAAATAACATTGTATCAAGAATACCTTTCACAAACATCTCCAATCGCAGACAGGAGGTCCCTGACACTGCGGCCCACCTGTGTGTAGAGGTGTGTGGAGGATCCTAAATCACCTCTACCTACAGGTAGGGTCATCTTCTGTAGCTGCCCTTTGACAGACAGACCCAGCAGCTCGACTTCGCCTGAGATACAATTAAGTTAAAAAGTTAATTATGGGGTGCCTCGGGGGCAACCTGGAGGATTGCATTCCACAGGCTCGGGTCATTTGTTGTTTGACAAATCAAATTAAAACAATTTATAATTAAACTTGAACTATTTCAAAACTACTTCATGACTAGAAAACATACCTGCTGTGTTGTATGTAGGTCTGCCAAGCGCAATGAGTCTGCATACATTTAAACTGATGGGGCTCTGAAGGTTATTGTTTGTTTTACTGGTTGATTCCTCATTGAATATTTGTCCTGCTTTTCCATCCAATTCCCCTGACAAATTCAATGACAACAAATCTGATCCAGTACTAAAGTACAGATGGTGCTTATCCACACAGGCTGACGTCACGGGTCCCGGTACACTGCCTTCAGTAAAACTAACTTGCCTGACATCTTCCTCTGTGGCTCCTTTGCATGTCTTTATGACCACCAGTCTCCCATGTTCACCCACAGCTACCAGGCAGAGAGTATGCCCTGGATCTGTTTCCTTGACAACAGATGCTCCAACAAAAACCACAGACTCTTCAAGGCTATGAAGGACACGGAGGTGCATTCCTGGGAGACGCAAAGGCAGGAACACAAGCGCCCATCTGGGAGGCCACACAGGATAACTGGAGATTTGATGAGGGCAGCATCTATACCAAATAGAAGTTTAAATAATGTAGGCTCCAAATGGAACATGTCTATGTGATGATGATGTTTCTGCATCACTTAAATAGATGCAAATCATCACAGGACTCCTTTCCGTGGCTGTTTTTAACTCTTCTCCAGCTGAAACTACAGGTAAATGGAATGAACCGAGCAATTCATAGCAACCAGACTGCTCTTTTGTGTTTGTGTTGTAGACAGTCAAATGCCAGGACGTTTCTCTTCGGGATGCAGTCACAAGAACTGACCCAATGGGAAGCACAGATAACACTCCTTCCTCTCTAATGACAAGAGAATTAGAGGGTATTTTGAGCTCAGCTGGACTTGAAGATACAATGGCTGTCAATCTGGAAGTGGAGGGGCATGTTCAATTAAAAAAATACAGATCAAAGTTTTCACTATTACAGTGAATTCCCTGAAAGATTTCTCATTATATTAAAGTTCGTACCTGGGCAGCACAAGTGTTAAATTGACACAATAAACTGTATCCTTGCAAGCTACAAATAAATGCTGCTTGTCATTACTCTGGGCCAGGTCACTTACAGAATCAGGAAACTGCAGGACACCCTATGAAGGAATATAAAAGTTACAAAATGTTAACATACACAGGGTTTTCAAGTCTGATGTGTACTGCTGTTATTACTTGCCGTGAGTTTTTTTTCTTGATTATTAAAAACATACACCTCCTCGCTCCCTGTGCAGATAAATGCATGTGTCCCAAAGTCGAATTGGACACTTGAAGTGCTCGGTGTTGCCAAAAATCCAAATTCTGTCCATGTCTCAACAGCACACTTTCCCGCCATAGCCATGACGCAAAACAAGGCCGTCTGACTACATTCAAAACTTTAAGTAAGTTAAAAGCGTAAACAAATCAACTAAAATGCACTTTTAAAAAGGGTTAGTCTAAACCGGATGTTGACACTGCACGTCACAAAATTGCCCGCGTCTCCTTGAGACAAATAACAGTCAGGACTACATTTCCCATAAGCTGAGGCCAGAAATTTGAGAAAAAAAAGTGTCTATCAACAAAACTTAGCGGTTTCCGTCTTTTTAATTGATCCTTTTATTTTTTATTGATTATAAAAATTCTTACATTACAAGAAAAAAATCTATTAAGTTGTAATATTGACGTAAAAATGTCGGTCTTTCGGTCGCTTGGTGGCGTACGTGTACAATGTACAATGTTTTTTAACAGACGAAGAAGAGGCTCCTCCAATCAAAACCGTCAAAGAAAAACCCACAGAAATTTAAAAAACAATCCTTAGCACAGTAGCCAAAGGCAAAACAGTGACCATTTGTTGAGACGAGAGATTATACAAATTATTGTAAAGCAAAACAGAATGGAAGTGATCACCGACGAGGACATTAAGATGTATTTTTTTGAAAACAGACTTAAAACCTTTGAAGGGTGGCCATTTGACGAAGATTGTGCGTGCACTCCAGAAAACGTAAGCTAAGTGGTTAATGTTGAACGTTTTAGCATTGGGTTGGCTAACCAAACACCCACTTGAAAACACAAGCTGTCTGGATAAAAAAATTCTTTACAAAAACTTAAAGGTATGCTATTTTAAACTAGCCTATAGTAGTTAAATGATAGCATCAGACATGATTGACAAACATTCTACATGTCACGTGCCATGTTGTAAGAAAAAGATTTAAAAAGCGTAGCACTGACTGACCTTGTATCCGTATCCCTTGTTTATATAGTTTACCTAAAATACAATTCCAAAATAACCGTGTTAACTGTATTTTCTCTTAATTTATTAGTACACTATTTAAACAAACATTGGCTATAAGATTAAATGTTGCGTCGCATTCAAAATGATAATTTGAATGGCTCTGTTTTTGCAGATGGCTAAGGCTGGCTTCATCCACACTCCCTCAGAAAACTGTCCAGACATTGCTATGTGTTTCTTCTGCCTCAAAGAGCTGGAAGGATGGGAGCCTGAGGATGACCCAGAGTAAGGAAACTACATCTAGGTTCCTGGTTCAGAAATGCACACACAATGTGCAGAAACCATAACCATAGTAGCTTTATCAGTGGAACAAAATGCATATAGTATAGTCTTAAGGGAAAAGGCAAATAAAAACAACCAATATCATTATTATGTGATGTTCTCTGTTGCAGAAAAGAGCACAAGTCTCATTCCCCTTCCTGCCATTTCATCTCTTTGAAGAAGAAAGTAGAAGAGCTGACAGTCGAAGAATTTTTCAGACTCCAAAAGGAGAGGCGCAAGTCTATCATTGTATGTAATTATTTAAACCTTGGTATATAATGTCATGGTTTTATTTTAGCTCCATAAACGACTGTCTACTCTGTCTATTTCACAGACCAAAACCTGTAAGGAGGTCATCAACAAATTTGAAGAGGCTTCTAAAAAGAGGAGAGGAGATATCATCAAGACAGCCATGGGTGAAGAGTGACCCCATTACAAAGTTAACCTGTGAATAACGTGTGTTGTGAGAGAGATGTTTAGGTTTCACCATGTGTTTGTTAAATCGTTTTTTTTGCCATGTCTTTTAAATATTTCTATGACTGTAGTTTCAAGATGTTCTCTACATTAAACTGTTTCTTAGAATAAATATGTATATAATAGTAGTTTTCCTTTTATTAAAGACTTGTATGTAAATAAATAAACATACAAATAAGTTTACATTATATTTTGGATTGAAAATGTACTAGCGTCGGAATTTTCTTGCAACGTAATGTCCATTCAAAGTTCATACAAGTTAGTTTAAGGTTAGATTAATGTATTTAAAACAAACAAGCGAATTTACCAAACATCGATTTTCGCCCTGCTTTGTAATCCCTAATATGTAACTTTGTAAAATATACAGCATTTCACTACATCCTGCTTACTCTGGTGCGTAAAAGGGTGCACCACCAAATCAAGTCCCTCCCAAAATCATCGCAGCTCAGTCAGACTGCTCTCTCGACTATCCTCGTGCAGCTTCATTCACTCAAGGAGAGGTTAACCATTACATTTTAGATCCATCTGTGTAACCTCTTTACGCATTCACGCGTCTATCGGTCTCTTACGCATCTCGAGCGCTAGGCAGATACGGCTCGTCAGTTTGTGTTACGCATGAGTTAGAACTAGGATGAGGGTATCGTTTGGTTATCTAGTGATCGCAGCGGGTGTCTGCGGGGTTCTGAGCTTCGCATTTTTAGCCACTTCACTCGGATCCGACTATTGGTACATCATCGAGATGAATCAAGTGAACACGAGCGACTTGGAGGACATGAGTTCCCATTCCGGGCTATGGAGCATCGATGAAGGTAGATAACTCCTCAGCTTCAGTTATATTTGATATTTACCCTTTGACCATGGCTGTTTTTTTCTCTTTCAACACATGTAAGGTGGAAAGACGCACACAGACTCCAGTGACTCCTTCAAGAAAGACAACTCCAGGTTTTCGGAAGCTGAGCTGCATATGCAGAGTGAGTTTAGTCTTAGTTGGAACTGTTCTCTAGCCTCGTTTTGACAGTAACAGCTTAATGAAGTTGAATTATCAAGGCAGACATAACGCCACAGCTACCCTCATAATCCATCTGTTCACCACACAGACATGCACAGTGCCATCGTGGTGCTCCTTCCACTCAGTCTGGTTCTGCTGCTGCTCGGGGGAATCTGTGGACTGGTCAGCTCTTTGGCTCGCAGCCCGGTCCTTCTCACTTGGACAGCATCGTACTTCTTCATCTGCAGTAAGCTCATTCATTCATTTCCACATCCGTGAGACAACCATGTGCTGTTTCACCTCAATGTGTGCTCAGAGGTGATGACAATGTGAGGCAATTACTGTGAGTGAAAATGGATCTATAAACATAACCAATTAGTAAAAAGAGGTTTTATAACAAAACCCTAATGTATCATGATAAATAAATACAGTTTATTTTTCCTGTTATTATGTCTGTATATTCTACAGACATTGTACATTAATATTAAACTGAGCAATTTCCCAAAATATACTAGTGGAGAATACTGTATGATGTATGGTTTTAATAAAAATCTAATCCGGCAGTAAGGTTATGAAAGGACACAAATCTTTTTTTTTTCTTTTTTTCTTTTGTTTTGCTCCAATCAGTGTTAAATTAGGCAAGGACCATTAGTAGGTTTCATGAATTAGAGCGGAGAATGCCTCAATACACGCAGAAGCTAATTTCTCTCAAATTGCTGTGTGCTCGGCAAGGAACACTGCAAATACCTCAGTGTGCAACGTTCTCTCACTTTTAGTTTTTTCATAAGGTCTTAATAATGACTTGAGGGGTTTGTTCAATTAGATTAAAATTAGAAGATAATCCAAATGGCAAAACAATAAAACAGAAAAATAGGTTACTATCTGTCCTGCATAAAGTGTCCTTTTCATGCACATTTGTTGTTGAAAAAATGCTGCAGTAATAAATGCTTTGATTCAATCAATTTTTCATATTATCTTCCGTGGTGGAATATATGTGTGGAGTGGATATGAGGCGAGAAAAACTTTGTGCAGGACTGTGCTGACCTCACTTCTGGTTATCGACCCCATGAGTCCAAACAGACTGCAGGTTATTACCAGCCTGGACTGATAGGCTGTAAGATTGGGCCATATTGGTTAAGTATGCATGAAGGTACAGTGTGGATATGTGTGTGTGGGTGTGATCCAGTGTGCGTTACTACACAAGTGCTTCATCCTGTACTTGTCAGATGTTATTGGTCTGGAGGGAGGAACAACTGAGAATTAAAATTGCTTCAGCAACAGCCAACAACATTCTGTATTATCCCGTTCTTTGAGTGTGCATAATTACAGTCAAAAAATAAATGAAAAATCACTATTTTATTTTAGTAGATTACCTATACTTCCACAATAAACAATTCCAAATAAACGAACTGGGAAAATAGTCAAAGAATATCGTAACTATGTATGTGAAGCTTTCAATTATAATACCTAACAACAGTCCGTTTTCTTCATTTGTCCTGTGGAAAACGTACTTTTACTTAAAATATTATCTTGTGATAAACATAACCAGATTAAGATGATTGTCCAAAAAGTACAATAACAAGTAATAGCTTAACTTGTTTATCTAAATTCAGCTTATAGTCAGAGTGACTACAGCTTGACATCTCTTGACCCAGTACTTAACTCATCCTTCTAGCTTACATCTTCTTACCTACTGCCACAGACACAGAATGATTATGCTCTAAACACATTTGGGCTTCTGCAACATTTAGATTCACACTTCACATAAACAGTTTAAACTTTTGGGCCTCTGTAGGTGTCTGCGGTTGATGGGCCGGTCCTCTGTAGCCAGACACATGCCGCCTCATGACCTCTCCAAAGGGCCTTGTGATGGAGAAACACTCTTTAAAAGACTCTTTATAGTCTTCATCTAATGAGCAGCACATGGCAATGTGTGCAATGGAATAAAGACTGGAATTAGATTGGAGTTGTCTTTTGTGAACTTGTTGACTGTCCAGCTCCTACATGCCAGCACTGCATTTGTTTTGTTCTAACTCTAGCTTTTTTCTCCATAATCCTGTTTTCCATTCCATTTTTAGAGACATTCCAGAAACAAAACAGCTCTCAGTATGCTTCTTTAGATTAAGAAGTATCAGAATTCATGAGATTAGTGGCACCAAAATCCCTATCACACTACACATTGTAATGAACATGAACAATCCACATTACAATTCTGTGTCCTGTCTCCTGTCTCTTTGAAACACAACAGACATCACTGTCACTTTCCACACACACTCGTAGCACCCAGCGGTGAAATCATAACAAAATGATTATTAGTCCCATCCTGGGTCGCCTCTGCACTCCATTTGAAACTCAGAGCAAGACGTCAAAATTAAAAGCGTTTCCAATGGCAACCGTAAGTAGCTGTGTGTTTTTGTGAGGTCTCCGATGGCTACCATGTTGTGTAAGCAACGTGCATCAGTGCACTTCCTGTCTCCTCCAAAGTGAGATTTTACTGACTTTTTAATAAGGAAATATTGCTCATATGAATTTCCGCTGTATAACTGCTCCAGTTAACAGACACTCTTTATGATGGATTGGCTTGATGGTGCTCAGCTTCACTTCATCACATCCCTAGGAAAACACATTTTATGTAACTTGTGTAACTATGAATATTAATTATCAAACGCAATATACTGTATGACGAGAGGTGCCATTAATTCTGTGTTTAAATGGCTATGTGCTATGCCTGTACAACTGCCTTACCAAAACTGAAATTTAATCTAAACTAATAAGTGGTTGTTGACAGTTATGTGTGTGTCTCGTTGTGCAGGCCTGCTGACCCTGTGCGCTGTAACGCTCTACATCATTTACTCACACCAGGCCCTGGTTGAAACAGAGAGGCTGGTGGGTCCAGAGGGTCTGTCCTACATCCACACGTCTTTCGGATGGTCGTTCAGTCTGGCCTGGCTGTCCTATGGCCTGGAGCTGCTCACTGGCGTCTTGTTGCTGGTGGCCGCTCGCACGTCCAAACTAACTTACAGCCGTCCCACTGTGGCCTGACACTATTGACTAAAAAGTTGGACAAAAAAGTTACATGTGCTTTAGACCAAGAAGAAAACCCCAGCTGAACCAGTCACAAAGGCACAACTGTGTGTCTGTATTGAGCCTATGAGTTATTGAAAGGGGACATTGTACAAGAGTTTCTGTTGTAGGCTACACCTGTGGTTAAGTTCTGGCACCTTGTGGTAACTTACGTGTACAGCGCGTCCCTACTGTCATTCATAGTGCCATCATGTTTGTGCTTCAAGATACATACCTATAATGGTGCACATTAATTATGAAAGCTCAGCTGGAGTTAAAAGTGTATCTCACATGGTATGACGTTAAAGTACTGAAGACTGTGTATTAATGAGCGGTGTTATGTCTTGCTTGTCTGCTAATATGTGTTAAAACTGGATTTTAGGACTAGATTGTTTCAAAATGTGAAGATTTTTTTCTCTTCTTGGTGTTATGGATTACTATTTTAATGCCAGGAAGGATTAAGTGTATCAAAAACACTTATTGATATTTAATCCTCTGACTTGAGTTTCAATGCTGTCATGTCATGACTGTGAAACTATTTAGTGCATATTTGCTAGTCCTTTATCACACCTATACCACTGAATACTTTTGAAACTACACAAAGCTTCACATCTACCATTTGTCTACAAGCATTAAACTTATAATTTAAGTATTATATTTTAGTATCATTTTCACAGTGCTTCTGTAAAATGTGAACAATAATAAAGGAAGCATCAGCAGCTGCACAAGTGTCTAAAATAAAACATGAGGAAATAATGAAGCAAAGATTCATTAAGTGAGAAAGTGTAACAAACAAGACCAAAAATGACCCTTTATTTAAGACTTAAATTTAATGCCACTTGGTCAATAAAGAATCAGAATCAGTGTATTTTACATTCCTGCAGAATAGTTTAGAGGAAACGTAAGAACCTTTCTGAAACAAAAATAGTCGTTCAGCCCAGTCGTTCAACATAAATAAAAATGTAACCCATAGAGACAAAACAGTTTACTTGACTCTGATTAACTTTTTCAACACAGCGTTTTTAAGTCAAGTTTAACAACTCTTAACCTTTTTTAACTTTATCCAGCTGCTATCAGTGCCTAAAAATGTAAAATTACAAATGTGACATGCTTTAGAGGAAACGTATAATAGCAGGTAAAATGATTTTTCCAGTTTTGGAGGCAACTGGCCAATATTAATAAAATTACCATAGAAATGAACTATACTGCAAATAGCCACTGTTGTTAATTGTTAAGACACTGCAGGTTTCATTCACAATACATTTTTCCACTACACAACTTTTCTGTTTCTTACTCCTGTGTATGCTCAGTCTCTGAACGAACACATCGAACGACTGCTTCCCTTGGCTCTCCTTTTGAGCACAGTAATAGTTCCGTAGCCTTACTGAAGGGTAGTCTTGCAGACACCGCCTTATCTGGTCTTTGCCTTGAAACATTTATGATCAAAGCCAGGGCAAGGTGCATCATCCTGGTAAGCACACTTTCCCAGCAAACAGCAGTCCTACTATGGTGAAGAATATTGCCAGTACGAAGAGGACATAGGAGGAGCCCACCCCTGTGTTGTTGGGGAGCTTATATGGCTGCCCTCCGATCTCACTGATGTAGAAGCCAATGGGGAATATGAGAGCAGCCATACAAAAGAGAACCACTGTGACAAAAAACAAAACAGAAAGAGACAAGCATTACCATCACTTCTGCTTTGGTCTAAAAATAGACAGCAGTTCGTCAATTACTACTTTGCACCACATATGACCTTTCCTAAAATGAAGTGCAGAACTGTCATGTCGCAAAAATATGCTTTATTTCACGAAAAATAGATTTATCATGTCATATAGAACCCTGTTATTTAACTACTGTTGACAAAATACCTTAGGTTTACTATTAGGTATGTTTCATATTAAAAGGAACAAGATACAAAATATTGCTTGAGTGTTTAATATTACAAAAAATAATTGACTAAAAACGGCAGACACAGGGTTATACCTTAAAAAATAAATTGGAAGAGGGTGCACCTACTTCCTGTGAAGGCAATCCACCGGGCGTAGCGTGTGGCCTCGGGGAGCCAGTGTGACATCACCAGGAGACTGCAAGTTAAGGTGAGAGAGATGATGCCGAGCATGATGAAGAAGAGTGTGGTGATCCACTCTGGGGGCAACTCAGGGGGGATACAAATCCTGTCCCGGCCGTGGATGGTCTGGCATTGCCGCGAAAGTCCAACCGTCAGAGAGCCTGCATCAAGAGGTTAGAAGTGAGTTGATTTGTTTGTATTTCATTTGTGTGACATAAACACAACACAATATTGCCCTCAACTAGAATATGTCACTACATAAACGTCCCTTTAAATTGTGCAAATGTTAAATTATTATACTTAACTTGAGACTTACTAAAAAACTGTATTTGAAAAAAGAACTAATACTTTTTGAACTTATCTAACCATTTCCCAGCCTCAGTCACATGTACAGCAACATATGACATCATCTGTCTATATGTGGACTACATGTGATGTCCCGTGTGACGCTGGCTGAGTCCTTGGCAGCGAGTCGGTGCTAAGAAATCTGTTGATATGGAAACAGGAAAGTGCTGTGCAGTGCTGACCCCAGGTGATTTACAGTGATGCTCAACAGGTTCAAGGCTCTGGCACAAACCTTGGAGCATCACAGGGATAGAAAAACACATTAACTGCTAAAAGGCTGCAGCTGTGTACTGTGATGGGAACAAGGCATTTAATGCACTTTACATTTACAAATAAACAACCAACAACTGCACTGTGACTCTACACAAAACAGTTTAGCATAATCAGAGAGAATCTAACCCATGCATCAGTATATTTTTTTTCCGTCTTTCACCGGATTATCTGCAGTGTGAAGTCAGTGCTCATCTGACCGACAATTTAATACAATTTAACATTAATATAATTACCCAGAGCACAATTAATATAATCCCACTTATGGACAATTTTAAAAGAGACCTACAATAGTACAGAGAGTTCAGCTAACCCTTCTTAAAATAAACACATATTACAAATGCACTCTTTGCATGCATTTCTGGGTAATTGTTGATGTGTTGAAGTAGTGCTAAGACAGAGATTACATATGCCTAATCACTTAATGAATGTGTTATTATATTAGCTCTGACTCCAGATTTTAATAATGAAACATATTTATTTGGTTATACAACAACATGCCTACATTTTTATTTGTTTTATTAATTTTAATGCTCTTATGACAGCAATGTACCCAGTGTGCAGTTACTGATCTTGGACACAGAATAGGAGGATGACATCAGGATAAAAGCACATCCTTCTGCAGAGCAGCCTGACCGGATATCCTGTAGCCTACCCTGCTTTCACATGCTTTTATAAAGAGGGTGGGGGACAATGTAAACAGTGCCTCCATTTCCCTTACGCACCACAGGACACTAAACACAACACCACAGAACTACTGCATACATGCTTCTGTGCCATTAACACATAACATCCTCAAAAACGTCAATGACTTTTTACATCCACTGCTATATATTATGCATTGAATTGCTGCCAAATAAACTTCCTAGCGACTACATTTACCGACATGTACTTTGAAATGTTTAGGTCCTCGGCAGCGTTTTGCCCAGAAACAACTTACTGACAATAACAACAACCTACAAATTATCTGATTGGCTGATTATTTCCGGAGCCGCGCTGCCTTCACGGAACCTTAGGCGGAAACGGTACAGATACGTCAAATTAATTTTAATCTATAAGACAAGTTTTTTTTTCTTAATCTAAGTTTGTGTAACTGTAATTAACTGATGGCTCGGATGCTTCACAATGTCATAATCTGTTTCCAGACCTCTTGTGCCAGTATCTCCAAACAGCCACTGCGCCGGTGTCAGGAGGTGCTGCAGACCCCTACTTCCCGTGGTACTGCACTGACGTATACAATAATTGTCTCCACTGGATCTAAAGGGCTTTAATTCTCCAGGAGGTAGCCACTACCCTCTCAGGAGGCCTAATTATAAGTCACACTTCTTTCTTAAACAACACTTCCTGTTCTTCGGGTGATTAATCTCTGGGTAATTAAACAGGTAAAATGCCCTTTTAATTTCACACTGTTGTTTACTATGTATGTAGTGGTTGTTTTATCATCTAAGCATGTACAGATTACAACAAGTGCTGGGACGGACTGTTTCTATACCTCTGTGAAACGTTAAATCCCAACTCATGGCATATAGGATTTATAATTAAATAACAACCAGTTACTCAATGTGGAATTGAATGAAAAGCAACAGAGAGAAGCTATTTAACTCATTAAAATGCACCCAAACAACTTAATTTACACCATAAAAGCACAAGAAAGTGAAACCAAGTTCTTCAACAACACTCGGAACAACTCACCCTTCTGTATTAGGTTGATATTCACTAGAACAGACAACTTAACAATCAACATTACCAGCTGTTTTTCCAGTGTTGATCCAGTCTGGGTTGGCAATGCTGGCGATGGCAAAGATGTCTGCAGCGAGAAAGAGACATCCTGAAATCACGGTGAGTTTATCCATGACGGTGGTCGCAGGGAAAGTGTCTCTCTGACTCTGAGGGGAAGACGGGACATTTATTAAAGCCCCTGTCCCACTGCCCTGGACGTGTCAGCGGAACTCCTACGATTAGTTTTTATCTCGGCTTGCTCACACATCTTGTTTGATAGCGGACAGTTTAACAGTCGAATCATTTCTTTTAGTTGTCGTCGTCGTCGTTGAGCCAAACACACGAAGGACCTGCTGAGTCTGCTCCAGTCCGACGGGGGCGAGTCTTCATTACTCCCCCCAGCCACACCGCGGCATCCCGGTAGTAGTACGCCAACAAAGCCAGAAGTGCAAAGAGCTGAGCAGTATTTTTTTTTTTATATAAATGGTGGATCAATTTCCAGTACATAAAATACGTTTACGCGTAAAGTGGACTTATTACCTGGAGAAGCCCCCGAGCTTTTTCCACCATATGGAGACCTGTCATGCTAGCATCTGAATCGTCTTTTAAAGCTTTAAATATGTTGGTGAAGTATTAACTCTTTAAAACTTCGTAAAGCTTTTGCGAAACGTTTGCTGTGTGCTCAACAAAACGATGCTTTTCTCGCTCGGTGCAGCAGTAGAAACTAAACAGGCTCACTTCACGTCTCTATCGTTGTACTAGACAACTCTCGCGAGACTGCACGTAAAACGACCTTTTCGCTTCACCTTTCAAGTTCTCTGTACATTTGCTCCCATTTTCGCATTATAAAAAGACATTGTGCAGGTTATGACAGATTTTAATACACATGCATTCTGGTTAATATTTGTATAAAAAACATTTACACTTCACAACATATTGTAAGATAGAATTTATTACTTTACATCAGATATACAATGAACCAAGGCATGAAGAGAACATCAAATATATTGGTGGTTGAAATCCCATAAATAGTCATTGATGTTGAGACATATCTGAATAACAGCACTGCAAAGGGTTATGAGTGTTGTCTTGTTTTTTGTCTAAATAGAGACATATTCAGCTAAATATTGACAGGGTGACAAGTAGGGCTTTAGATTTCATCCACAAAAGGAGTCTTTACAAGGTTGCCACTGGAAGCCATGGTTTTCTTGCCGGAAACAAATTTCTTGGCTGCCTAAAAACAGAAAACACCAAAACAAGATAATGTATTAATAATATACTGACATAAAAGAAAGCCTGCCTAATTTGTAGTTTATATCTAAGATAAAGTAGAGAGAAGTCTTACATTGGCAACATCAGTTAAGGAGACATTGTCAATATTTTTAGAAATTTCCTCAGCAGAGCAGTAGGATCCTATTGCCAGAGCCTGCGTTCCAATAGCTTCAAGCAAACCTTCTGATGTCTCCAAGGACATCAGAAATTGTGCCTTGAGCTGAGCTCTGTAGAGAAAGTGACAAAAATAAAAAACTATTTCTTGTTGTAACCATCAGAATGAAAGTACAATAACTGTGAAGTTGTTGTGATATCTCTGTGATATCTCTTAGACTTACTTGGCTCGAGTAAGATCAGCTGCCGTGACTCCCCCATCTGCAACAGCCTTTACTTGGCTTACAGCAGCCTTGATCACCTACAAGGACATAAGCATACATGTCTAAATTGTGTGCTGATGAGTCCAAGTCGTACGGGATATATCTGATGAAATGCTTATATGAAAGGTTTACAGTGATACTCACATCCCCAGAGACTGCAGCCTGGGAAATGGTGTAAATTCCAAACAGACCAGAGTCAGAGTAGCTCACATTAAAAGCACTGACCTGTTAATGAAAAATGGGGAATTCAAATAATAGCTAAATACAGACCTCCACCTAAATTCAAATAAACTATATCAAATTATTTCACAAACTTTACAATCATAACTATCTTCCATCCTATTTTAAATATAGAGAAACACTCACGTCAAAGGGGTCACCAGTGGCTTTGGAAACACCCTGGCAGAGTTTGCTGGTCGTGTTGGAGCCCCTCTTGACTTGCGGCCCTGCTCCCAATAAATGGTGAAGCACACCAAAGGACAAAGCCTCGTTGCTACCTGTGGCTGCCCCTTCACTCACCACCACCGAGTGGACAAAATTGCTGCTGCTGGCCAGACGGCTCTCACCTACGTGAGTGAACATACAGTTTGATGAAATGTTCATTCCAATATTGTGAGAGAAAGAGGGGTTAAGATTTTCTTCAAGCTCACCTCCACGATACTGAGCTTTAGCCCCTATTGTCCCTGCACCACTGCGGATATTAAGAAACTGTTCTCCAACTTGCTTGAGTATACCGTGATCCACACCTAAAGAAAACATTATTTAAGTGTATGTAGTTTACAAAAAGAAGACAAGAGATGTACAGAAAAAAACATAACATTGTGTAACTGTTTTATTTATTATAGGAGTCACAGCAGCTGATCTTATAAAGTCTTACCAAGTCCAACAAGAGCCATTCTCGCACTTGTAAAATTATTTTGGACAAAGTGATGTAGCTGGAGACACAAACAAGAAAAAAAATAATTAAACAAATGCATACTACACATCTCAACAAATTAAAGAAGCTATAAATCACTCACATGGTCAGACTCAATTTTTTCAACCATGTGGCTGGGACAGTACAGGGAGTTACAAAGAGCATTTTTGTAGGCAGCATCATGCAGCCCTTCAACCACACCTGCAAGAGAAAGAGTGTTTATGTATTAATACTTTGTATTTTCTACACATCACACATCATCTTTACATTATTTACAAAAGCTTGCTTGTTTCTATTTTCTCATTTAATTTAATGGAGTGGCTGAAAGTGCCTCAAATCTGTTTGCTACATGTTATCGTCTTTCTCTTCTTATGTTTCCTGTTTACCAAGTCTCACTGTGATTTAAAAGATTGTGATCCACAGTCAAATCAATAACCTAACCATAAAATTGTACCCATACGGAATATGATTACCTATCTGAGAACTCTGTGCTGCCTGGGCCTTGTCAATCTTCATCCTGGTTGTGAGTTCAGACACCTCCCAAGGGCGGAACTCAGGGGCTGTTGTCACATTGATCAAATACTCCATCACTGTGTCGCTGCAGAACATAACAAATTTAAAATAATATATAGGAAATTGCTCTAAACAAAACTCTGAGAAAGACATGGTCTCTTCCAAGTTTATAAGCCTTTTATATGTATACCAACTTATTACAGAACAAGACTCACATGTCATCTCTTAAACAGTCGACAGTGTAGATCATGTTCTCTCTGGTTGAAGTCACACTGCAGAAAAAGTCAACATAAAATAGTCAACAATATTCTACATAATCTGTACAGAAGAGATCCAAAACAACAAATATATTAAAATGCAGGTCTTTAAATGGCATACAGACCCGAGATTGCCTCCCACTGCCTCAATTCCACGGCATATCTTAAAAGAGGAGGCTCCTTTGGTTGTCTAAAAAAGTGTAAATTATAGTAAAGGCAGAGTATGTAAAAGTGCTACATTGCAAAAAAAAAACAAGCGATATTAATTATTTCTGTTGAATTTTCAGATAATATGACTTGCAATAGTTTTTGTTTTGAGTTCAAATATATATAAAGAATTACAAGACTTTACAGTGACATAAACCTAAATAGCACTGATTTGGCAATAATTGACAAGCAAAGTTGGTCTAGCACATCAAATAGTCTTGCATACTTTGCAATACAAACATGTCACAATAGTATATAAAAGATATTTGCATGTGTTTTGTATGTACAAAATAAAATAAAAGATTGGATTGAATGGACATAAACTAAATATTTTTCTGCTTAATGCCAACAAAATATGATGCAAGTATACCAGGCTGGAAGCGAGTCTGAGAAGGTGAGTGACCCCTAGGTTGTCTGGAGTCTCATAACGACAGCCAGCCTTAATAAACACTCCAATCTTCGATGCAGGGGAATAATTATCTTGTGATGCAATCACTAACCCACTGGGAAGCTTGGTCACCTGCAAAAACAAATGTAATGTTCTTTGTTTTATCATTGATCTAAAAATACATGACACAGGTCAGTTTGGCAGCTTGAGATATTGTAAACTTCTTATCTGGATATAAAAATGTCTAATGGCAAAAGTTACAAACCTGAACATCCTGTTGGTTGAAGCTTGACATGTTCAACTTCCACCCTACGAGCTGCCTGGGCAGCATAGAGCCTTGACTGCAATAAAAAATGTACAGTGTAAATTATTCAGTAAATGTGATCAGTGTGTTTGATGTGCATAATGTGTAAAGTAGGTGAGTCTGGAGTAAGTCTAATTTGAAAGTGAACACCATTTCAGTTTTAAAAGCTTCCTTCCATGTTCAAATTGTCACCAAAGTTGGAAGAGACTTTGCAAATGTCGCTACGAACATGAACTAAATATTCACAAGCTGGTGGTAGAACCTAAAATGTTGCTTAGAAAACATTATCCAAAATGAGGTAAGGCACGTAATAAAAGAAAAATGTTATGAAGGTAAGCTAGCACCAACGGCATATGACCGGGGTCATTATCTGGCAACATGTAAGCACAAACTCGCCTGTCCTGAATGCAGCTAAACGAGATATATCGCTTCATCTTGCTAATGTGTGTTTTGTAGAAAATTAGTAAAGAAACGTTCGTATGGTCTTGGAAGGCAGTGTTAATGTATCGCATAGATGGCATAACATCCGCGTTTGGTGCACCGCTAACGCCGGGGTTCTGTCAGGATGGGATACCGGTGACCGCTTACTTAAAGCTCCAGGAGTTCTTTTTTTGATATTTTCCTGACTCCATCGGACTCAAAGTGCGTGTATTTTTTTATCCACACAAAGACTACTTAAACAAACCTCACCGATAACTGGCTTATTCCCCGAATCCCCTTCATCTCCTTTCTCCTTCAATCAGGACAGTGGCGCAATATGGCCGACTGAAAATGCCCTACCCAGAATTCTTAGCGTAATTGCTCGCTCATTGAAATAAATGTTAAACCGGTAAGCGTACGCCCCCTATTGGTGTGCCGTTTAATAGACTGCCGCATGCATGTAAATTTACAACAAAATAAAAACGTGACTCACATATGCATATATATTATTAAAATAAAATTGCAATTCTGAGTTATGTATTATTGCTTTTATTTAGACAAACTAAGTTGCCCAGCTTGGTCTTGCCGGGCAAAAACAGCACTTCCTGTTCTTCTGCGCATGTGCTACATCTCACACGTGCAATCAACGTAAGGACTAGCTGAGTGCGACAACAGTTCTCATCGAGTCAGTAAAGCTTATAAAAACATTTAATATATATCTCCTCTGGTTTTCTCTTCAAATTTGTTTAAAAGAAGATAGTCCTCCGTGAAGCATTTCGCCGAGAGGGACGAAATATCAGGAAAACATTTGACCATGGTGAGTTTTGATTGCTGAATTAACAGGCTAACCTGCTTACTGTTATACAACAGGTAGAAACAGATTTTACTGGTAAACTGCAAACCATCTACCATGTTTCCGAGTTTTTAATTGTTCAACCTCGTTTAATGGGCTTTTGTTGGCTTTTTTGTTTGTTCAGACCGAAGCACAAGTGAACCCAAAGGCCTATCCTTTGGCCGACGCCACGCTGACTAAAACCATCCTGGATTTGGTGCAACAAGCCTCGAACTATAAACAACTGAGAAAGGGTGCTAACGAAGGTGAGCCAATACATCTTTCATGTGTGTATGATCAGGGGCTTGTGATGGAGCTAACAGATAACGGGCTTTCAGCTGATTTAGAGCTATGTTAGCTAGATTCGTATTCTTTTGCTGTAGAAATAGCAGTACAATTGACTTAATTATACTGTAGTTTACTACAAATTATGCTGTAATCTTTATGTAAAACTTGTTTTATCTTCTCCTTCACAGCCACTAAAACCCTGAACAGAGGCATCTCTGAGTTTATAGTGATGGCTGCTGATGCTGAACCACTGGAAATCATCCTTCACCTGCCATTGCTATGTGAAGACAAGAATGTTCCATATGTGTTTGTGCGTTCCAAACAGGCCTTGGGCCGGGCCTGTGGGGTGTCTCGTCCCGTCATTGCTACCTCAGTGACTATTAAGGAGGGCTCACAGCTCAAGCCGCAGATTCAGTCTGTCCAAACATCTATTGAAAGACTGCTTGTGTAATTTTTGTTGCACTGTTGTAATAATGTCACTTTGGAGAAAGGGGCTAAATAATCCTTGTTATAAAATACAAACATGATTTTGTATTGTGTTTTGAGTTGTTTTACTTTGTCATTTTGTAGGTGCACACCTTCATTCAAATTAAACATTGTAAATGTTTACTGAGGGGACTGCCTTTGGTTATAATGCTTTTTAGAAAATGTTGGGTCTGCTCACCTGGCAGAGTGTGTACTATATACTCGGGGAAACCCGGGTTTGATTTCACTTGGCCCATCTGCCTGGTGTCAATCTTTCCCCTTGTTTCCTGTCTGCCTACTGTCCTATCAAATAAAGGCCAGAAAGATATGTGGATGATTATTAAATGTTTTATTTTTTTTTCTAATTACCATGAGCATATGCTTAGCCCCGTATTCATTATCCTTTCAGTCCAGTAAAGTGTTAGGGCTAATTGACACTGGATAAAGCGCCTCAAAGCACTTGGAAAAACAAAGCAACCACAGCGAGGTATATAATTGGGTCTGTGTCAGATAACTTAATCAAATGAATGAATTGACTTGACTTGGGTGCTCGGTGTGAATAGGCCTTGCATGCAGTCCTGCTTTTCTGCATACGACTAAAGCAAGCTCCGATTGGCTGCACGTGGTATTCGGGCTTTGGAAATGGGCGTAGTAGCCTACCCTTCTCCTCATTCACAACCTTTACTCGGTAGAACAGCGGAAGTTTCCGGGGCTGCCCTGTAGTCTGTAACTCTCCAAAGCTGTCACTGTCCTATTAACTGTGCGTGCGACTATGGCAGGACCCCCGGCGATCATATGGGAGCATGAAGTCCGCCGCTTGTTGCACTTCAGAGAGCTCATCCCGCGCCTGGAAGTTGCTTTAGCAAAATTCTCCAAACGGGACAGCGCAGAGGTGATCCAACCCGTGCGCACCACTGTGCCCCTGCAGAAATACAGCGGGTAGGTCAAGGATTAACTATTTGTCAGGTTTCATCAAATTAAAGATTGACCAGTGTGTTTAATAATTAACTCCTGCAGGTTCTTAGGAGTGATGCCCTCTTACATGGAGAACGACGGAGTTCTTTGTACAAAGTTAGTGTGCTTCTACAACAGGAAAGTTGGCTCCTCTTTGCCATCTACTCAAGCCACTGTAATGCTCCTGGACCCAGAGTATGGAAATGTCAAGGCCGTAAGTATGACAGAGGCGTGCACAAATCAAATACTGTATGTCATTTTGACGCCTTACAATGTGCAGATCATAGATGGAGAGGTCATTACAAGCATGAGGACAGCGGGGGTCTCTGCCATCTCAGCCAAGGTCTGCTCTTTCAAACTATTCCTGTCACTTGAATATGAAAGTATTTTTGCCTGTTTCATACAAAATGTGTCTCTTGCAGTTGTTGATGTGCCCTGAAGCCGAGGTGTTGGCCATCTTAGGAAGCGGCAGACAAGCCTTGAGTCATTACAATGTCTTCACTGAAGTGTTCTCCTTCAAAGAGGTGGACTTGTGGATAATTGATAACTCTAAACCCAAAAATAATCTTTAAAATTCAGTTGTGCTCATAATCTGGCAGAATATTTGATTATTTTTGGGCCATTTTTTAGAGAATATAAATGATAACACACAAACCTTTTACTCATTGTTAGTGGTTGGGTAAAGCCATTTGTCAAACAATTGTGTTTACTCTTTTTAAATCATAATGACAGCAGAAACTACCCAAATGATCAAAAGTTTACATTCCCCAGTTCTTAATACAGTGTATTGTCACCTTTAACATCAATGACAGCTTGAAGTCTTTTGTGGTAGTTGTGGATGAGGCTCTTATTTTCTCAGATAATAAAACTGCCCATTCTTCTTGGCAAAAAGCCTCCAGTTCCTGTAAATTCTTGACATGAACTGCACGTTGAGGTCAGGAGACTGAGATGGCCAGTCAAAAACCTTCACTTTATTCTGCTGTAGACAATGATGGGTCGACTTGGCCTTGTGCTTTGGATCATTGTCATGTTGGAACGTCCAAGTATGTCCCATGCGCAGCTTCCGGGCTGATGAGTGCAAACTTTCAGTCAGTATTTTCTGAAAACATGCTGCATTCATCTTTTCCTGTGCCTTTGTAGCTCACACATCCCCAAAACATCAGTGATCCACCTCCATGTTTCATCAGTAGGAATGGTGTACCTTTCATTATAGGTCTTGTTGACTTTGTTGATGGTTGTGACCAACTTTGGTCTCATCACTCCAAAGGAATTTGTTCCAGAAGTTGAAGCTTGTCTCTGTGCCGTTTGGTGTATTGTAAGCAGGATGGTGTGTGGCATTTGCGTAATAATGGCTCTCAACCATGCAGCCCATTTTTGCCTCCTTATTGTGCATCTTGACACAGCCCCACCACCTTTTTTCAGAGAATCCTGTATTTCAGCTGAAGTTATTTGTGTTTTTTTGTTTTTTTGCATCCCAAACAGATTTTCTGGCAGTTGTGGCTGTAATTTCTGTTTTTTGGTGTGGTATCAACAGAATCCCTTATTTTCCACTTCTGTATTAGAGCTTGAACACTGCTGATTGGCATTCTCAATTCCTTGGATATCTTTTTATATCTCTTTCCTGTTTTATACAGTTCAATTACCTTTTCCCATGACTCAGGATACAGAAACATCAGTGCAGCATTGAAAGACATATGCAAGTGTCTGTCAGGAGCCCAGAAACTCACTGACCTTTTATAAACACACACTGATTAAAAACAAACAGAATTATCCTCACAGGTGAGGATAATTACCTTTAGTAGCCATTCAAACCTGTTTGTGTCAACTTGTGCATGTTATCAGGCCAAAATCACCAGGATATGTAAACTTTTGATCAGGGTCATTTGGGTAGTTTCTGTTATTATGATTTAAAAAGTTTAAACACTATTGTTTGACAATAAATGGCTTCACCCAATTTATTATTATCCTCTGAAAAATTGAGAAAAAAAATGAAAATTTCTATGTAAACTTATATGCACAACTGTATATAAGAAAAAGCTGCATATGCTAATGTTATAGGATTTGCAGTCACATTTGACTTGTTGAACACTTTGTTGAGCTCAAGCAAAAATTCTTTTTAATCAAATTTCCTAGTACTTCATTTGACTGCTGTCTGTAACACAGGTGCGTGTGTGGAATCGCTCAAGAGAAAGAGCAGAGAGTTTTTGCAGCTCTGTCAGTGGTCCAGTAACAATATGCGAATCAGCTGAGGAGGCAGTCAAGGGAGCAGACGCCATAGTGACAGTCACCAGAAGTACAGCGCCTGTACTGTTTGGTCAGTGGGTCAAACCAGGAGCCCATGTTGCAGGTGAGCTCATAAACTGTACATCACATCACATTACAGACTTTTTATGAATGGACTAAAAAGACCCAATAAATGATTATTACATTTAGATGTCTTCAGGGCGTGTATCTGGACAACAAGGTAAACATAAATACAGATCAAGCGTCTTCCATGGAACCTCCTAAATGGGCCTCGCGTAAGGGCGCCACCAGAGGGCAGGCTCCGAAAGCGGAAATATAAGGAGAAACTCAATGGCGACTTTACAAATGTAAAAATCTAAAAACTATTGTTTTACTATGAAGTAAAAGTCGAAAAGCCCGGATGTAACCGCTATTTTATTGTCCTGTCTTAATGACAATATCGGTGAATAGGTGACCAATGGGCGGATTACATCCATTTTTTTTACAATCTTTGATACAGATGCACTTCACTGAACAGGATGGAGTGTCAACAGGAGAGTTCCCACCTACTACAATACCTATTTAAACACCACAATCTCTCTAAACTAAAAAGAGATATGACAGCTTTTACTGACCCCAGAACATAATGTCAGAGGTTGCTGTGTTTTTATTGAATTAGTGGAAGAACTTCTGAACTATAAACATTCAGTTGTTTGGGATTGTCCTCACTCTTCTGAGCAGCAGTGGGAGCATGCAGGCCTGACTGGCGTGAACTAGATGACACATTAATGAAGGAGGCTGTGGTGTATGTGGACAGCCGGGAGGGAGCCATGATTGAGTCTGGTGACATCATTCTCTCTGGGGTCAGTGTGCCACTGTGTCCATTGAAGTGATTCTATTTTTTTTTTTAAATCCCAACAAGCTATAACATTTTTGTTTTTAGGTGAGTGTATTCGCAGAGCTTGGAGATGTGCTCAATGGAACAAAACCTGCCTACAGAAATAAGACCACTGTATTCAAATCCCTTGGTAGGTGTAATACTAACGGTACAATAATATAGCACCAATATGCAAATTAAAACTTCTGTTACAGGTTTGGGAGTTGAAGATGCAGTGTCTGCCCAACTGGTATTTGACAAGTGGAAATCAAACTCAATGTAGATTACTGATTTTTGAGCAGTTCTCATTTGATAGTTTATGCTAATGTATTAGTGTAAATTTACACATTTATGACTGAATGTATATAATTGCTTTGCATTAAAAACAAGAGAAGGTAGCATTTTGATGACTTTATTTACTTAAAAAGAATTTTCTGCAAATTACTATGTGAAAATAAAACCACATGTAGCAAGAGTAAATCCAAGTGAAAAACACTGTTAAAATTAATTTTGATTTACAGCAGCTACCCAAAGCACCCACACACACTTTGATCATTGCGCTTTTCAGAAAAGGTGAACCTGAATCTGTACTGCAGACGGTCCTTGTGCATGGTGAATTTAAAAATCAAGGTTTGGGTGCTAATACAAATGGCTCACAGACTCGAAGAAATACAGTAATAGACAGGGCAAAATGACATGGACAAGAAATCAGCAACATGTGTCAATTTAATAGATCCAAAGCGCTCTTTCTACACAAGCTGGATGAGTAAAATAAACCAGCGCACAACAACAGAGTGGAGATGTCAGGGTGACAACAACCTCAACCAAAGAAAACTACACCAACCAGGCGCTGCTGCTAACAGAGCTTCTCTTTAACTGGCTGCACTGCACTTGGACAAGCCCACCATGTGTCCTTTAAAATGAAATTCCTAAACATAGAACAACATGACAAATGAGCACAGAGATATAATGGCCTTACTTATCAGAGCAGTGGCTACAACACTTGTTATTAGTAATTTAAGAATACATATTTCCACAAAGGGTTAAACTGTTACTTCATGACAGGTGATTACATAACATGTTTAGTGTTCTCCAGGGTAACTACAGTGTGGTGACCATTGACTGAGTTTTGGCATTACATCAGTCTAGTCATGAGAAATGTAAACAGATCAATCCCTCAGCCACAGCAGACAAGAGACTGACACAAAAAAAAAAAAAAGATTTAAATCTTCTAAAAAAAAAGTTTCATTAGTAAAATTTCTTCAAGGCAGCAGGAATCTCTTAGTGTGTTCAGAAAGAGTACACTGCAGGATCTCCTTCTCTGTCAGAATTATTAAGCAATTTTCAGATGACAGTTTAGGTAACTTTTGAGTTTGGAGAAGAATTTTTATCTTTGTTACAGTCGCCCTCTTTTTCCAACGTCAACCCCTAATCAAATTCCCCATCTATTGTTTTCCCCATAGGCCTTAGCAAAGTCACTTCATTACTGTTGTCTGAAAGAACTGGACAGACTGGAGCAAGCGCAAAAGCCTGAGCTTTGCTTCAATCTGTTAAGTTCTTTCAGGCGTAATTTTGTCTAGTGTCTATCAGAGCGTCTATTTAAGCAAAGACACCAAGTGTGAACTGAAATATTGGGAGCTATTATCTTCCCTCTTATTAGGCAAGTTCTGACTGCAACTGTATTATGTATTTCCTGCAGTTCCCATTACATTAATGTGCACTTTCTCCTCCTCTTCTTAATGGGTGGAGGACAGAGGACTGCCCTGATAGCTTCGTCAAACACCGTCTTAAGGCCACGTTGAGTCAAAGCCGAGCACTCCAGATACTTGACTGAAGCTAAAGAACAAAGCAAACAAAAATGAGTTACACTTTCAAAAGGTTATTCGAGAGGTTTGAACTTGAGCTATGTTAGTACTGACTTATTTCTTTAGCCATGGCCAAGCCCTGAGGATAGGTGATTGGGCTGAGTTTCTTCTCCTTTAGCTTATCAATAGTGTCCTTGTCATCTCTCAGGTCCAACTTGGTTCCCACCAGAATGATGGGAGTGTTTGGGCAGTGGTGTCTCACCTCAGGATACCACTGCAAGTGTAAAAAGAAAATTTTAAGAAAGGGGAGGTTCAATAACAGCTAAACTACATTCCTATAACTGGGCCCAATTCCAATACTTTCTATATACAAAATGTTATCTCATTTCAAAAGATATTGTATAATGCAGTAAATAATAATGCATATTTATTCATTTACAAAACAATATATTTGAAGTGACTATTTTAGAGTTAAGACTTTGTAGAGGGCCTTTACACACATTGCAAGAATCATTACCGTGGCACACATAAACAGAGGGCCAGTCTCACCTTGGCACGGACGTTTTCAAAGGAGGCTGGACTCACGACTGAAAAGCAAATCAGGAACACATCCTGTAGAGAGAAACAACACAAATCTACTACTTAACGTTGAGTAAAAGAAGTTCATAAATGAACGGACAGTTAGTAATCCTGCTGGTAAAACACAAAGTAACTAGCTCGTAGCTCATGAAGAGTGCTTGGCACAGAGTCCAGTTTGTGCTGAAGACAAAGGAGAAAACAAGAGATGCCATTCACTCCCTCCAGACATTGTAGAGGTACTGTGGATACAAGTTGCAGCTGAACGACTAAATGAATGATGGTGTATAACTACACTCAATGCAAGTCGAGAGACCAGTGTTGCCTGCTTATAGCCCTATGTGAGATGCAAATTGATTGCCATTACTAGTTATTGAATGAATGAGTACTTACGGTTTGTGGGTAGGACAATGGTCTGAGCCTGTCATAGTCCTCCTGCCCAGCTGTATCCCAAAGGCCAAGGTTCACCGGTTTGCCATCAACCATTACATTGGCAGAGTAGTTGTCAAAGCTGTTCACAGAAAATGTGGACAATGTGTTTCTGCTTTTTACTACATCACATCATAAAAAAGGCACATATCTGTTGTACTTACACAGTGGGGATGTACTCTCCGGGGAAGGCATTTGTAGTGTAGCTGATGAGTAGGCATGTTTTACCCACAGCCCTAAAATGAAAGAAAAACAAAAATACAACAAAAACACATTAGAAGAACACATTTCATTGTGTTAGCCTTTTGACACCTCCCTCTTCCATGACCAACATGTCAGCGAGGGAGAACAGGCTTACCACAAATCTGAGCTATTTATGTCTCTTCTGATGTCAACCGCATTGGAAACATTCCATGTGTACTATTATACTATTACTTTTATTTTGCTATTACAAAAGACTCGAAAGTTTGCTAAGGAGGTCTAACAGGATATTTATTGTCACACTATTGTTTCTTAAAATAGATTATAATGTTCTTCTAAACTAGTTTTTGCCACCACATCAATTTTAACATTAAAAGAGAAGAGCCACAATGAAGTAGTTTCTTTACATGCTGTTAAAAGCAAAAGCGACAATGCACATATCTATTCAAACATGTTAAATCAACGTGTCGTCTTGTTCTTTTCTATAGAAATGTTTTTATCAGCCTTTAGCATCCTCGTTTCAGCTGGGCTACCCTCATTTAGTTTTTCTTTCATTATTATTGTTTGTATATTGCGGCACAGATTTATTTAAAGCCAATTATAAGATTTACTCTTTATTTTGTGCTTAAGGAAAAAAAATTGTAGCAATGTTTTGAAAAGTGCGATACAAATAGATCATTGTTAAATCATTGTTATTTACAAAATACATTCCGTTGTTGAGTCATCTTTGGTGTTTTAAATTTATATCGGTAGTTGCATAAAACACACAAACTGGTAGTTAGCTCTTTGAATTGAGGCCTGCGTCAAGTCTGGAAAACGACACGCTGTGGCTTTTAAAGTTAAACCAAACTCCGACCATGTAGCGCTAGCTAGATAATTCTGTGTGACCCAGCTGGACCGAAACTAGTCACAACAGCTGTCGTCCATGTTGGTATATTATCTGTGGCTTGTTAGCCGCTAGCCAACTGTTGCTAACTGGGTCAACGGTAGCAAGTACGTTAGCCTTAAAAATCCAGTATTGTCTGAAATTAAATACTTAGGTAATAAAAGAATTTGGAAAGGAAACCGACTTACCCGTCCCCCACGACCACACACTTAATGGCCTGCATTGGACGGCTCTTTTCGTCGGCTTTACCGCAGCTTTTCCTCAGTTAGCCACTGTTAGCTAAAGGCTGCTAAAAGGACCGCTCCTCTGTCGCCTCAAAAGTACAGCGCCAACAAAGTTCCAAGGCCTCAATTGTTTTCTGGGATATTTAAGCTCTCGCCGTCGCAAAAAGTGCTTTACTTCTCCCTGTTTGCTGGGGAAAAAACTTATCAAAACTCCTAACTTGTAAATCAAAGAGGCAACACCCTAAAAACTGAAGAGTCAAGATTGAGGGAAAAACGCCCACAGTTTAGACTGCAGTCCTGAGATCTGTGCAAGTCATATCCGGTCTACGCAGAGCGCCCTCTAACGGTGAATAAGTAGAGTGAAATTTAGGGTTGTGCCCATGTCATTGTATCAAAGGAAAGGCTATTAACATACTAGTAAATAACAATGATTTTATGAAATTCTATAATTGAATATATCAGTTTTGATCATTTATTATTATTATTATTATTATTTGATCACATATTCACAAGGTCAACAAATTAACAACCAAATAAATTTTCATTCTTTCTGTCAAGTTTTGGCACCAAGGGTAAGAAATAGGTTTGCAGTCCTACGAGCTTTCACTAGAGGGTAGTATTTCCAAGCATATGCACAAAATGATATAGCTTACTAAAACAATAGCATATACACAAACAATCTTTCCACTTTTTGTATGCTTTGTTTCTTTTTGTTCTATGCGTGCAAGGGCTTATTTAGTGGCTCCTTTGTAGACACCCATATAAATGTGGGTATCACATGGACACATACATCAGTGATCTTGACATCAGACTCGCTTTTTTCTCAGAGGCACAATAACAAATTAATAGGAAACCATTAAGTTTGGGTAAAAGCAGAGGAGGGATGAGGGATGCTGTACCACACTGCAGGGAACTTAGTACATCCAACTGAGAAAAGACATTATGCAACGTGTATGTCTGAAATGAGAATGTCTTTAACCACCTTTGAAGAAACTGGGAATGTAAAATCTGTGAGACGTCAGAACATAAATCCATCCATCTTCTACCGCTTATCCGGGGCCAGGTCGTGGGGGCAGCAGTCTAAGCAGAGACGCCCAGACTTCCCTCTCCCCAGACACTTCCTCCAGCTCTTCCGGGGGGATACCGAGGCGTTCCCAGGCCAGCCGAGAGACATAGTCCCTCCAGCGTGTCCTAGGTCTTCCCGGGTCTCCCGGTGGGACATGCCCGAAACACCTCCCTAGGGAGGCGTCCAGGAGGCATCCGAAACAGATGCCCGAGCCACCTCAGCTGGCTCCTCTCGATGTGGAGGAGCAGCGGCTCTACTTTGAGCTCCTCCTGAGTGACCGAGCTCCTCACCTTATCTCTAAGGGAGCGCCCCGCCACCCTGCGGAGAAAACTCATTTCGGCCGCTTGTATCCGGGATCTTGTTCTTTCGGTCATGACCCAAAGTTCATGACCATAGGTGAGAGTAGGAATGTAGATTGACCGGTAAATTAAGAGCTTTGCCTTACAGCTCAGCTCCTTCTTCACCACGACAGACCGGTACATCGACCGCATCACTGCAGAAGCTGCACCGATCCGTCTGTCAATCTCACGTTCCCTCCTTCCCTCACTCGTGAACAAGACCCCAAGATACTTGAACTCCTCCACTTGAGGCAGGATCTCTCCACCAACCTGAAGGGGACAAGCCACCCTTTTTCTCAGACTTGGAGGTGCTGATCCTCATCCCAGCCGCTTCACACTCGGCTGCAAACCGTCCCAGTGCACACTGAAGGTCCTGGCTTGATGGAGCCAACAGGACAACATCATCTGCAAAAAGCAGAGACGAGATCCTGTGGTCCCCAAACCAGACTCCCTCCGGTTCCTGGCTGCGCCTAGAATTCCTGTCCATAAAGATAATGAACAGGACCGGTGACAAAGGGCAGCCCTGCCGGAGTCCAACATGCACTGGGAACAGGTCTGACTTACTGCCGGCAATGCGAACCAAGCTCCTGCTCCGGTCGTATAGGGACCGGACAGCCCTTAGCAAAGGGCCCTGGACCCCATACTCCCAGAGCACCCCCCACAGGGCGCCACGAGTCGAATGCCTTCTCCAGATCCACAAAACACATGTGGACTGGTTGTACAAACTCCCATAAACCCCCCAGCACCCTGGAGAGGGTATAGAGCTGGTCCAGTGTTCCACGACCGGGACGAAAACCGCATTGTTCCTCCTGAATCCGAGGTTCAACTATCGGCCGCATTCTCCTCTCCAGTACCCTGGCATAGACTTTTCCTGTAGTTGGAACACACCCTCCGGTCCCCCTTCTTGAAAAGAGGGACCACCACCCCGGTCTGCCAGTCAAGAGGTACTGTCCCCGACCGCCATGCGATGTTGTAGAGGCGTGTCAACCAAGACAGCCCTACAACATCCAGAGACTTGAGGTACTCAGGGCGTATCTAATCCACCCCCGGTGCCTTGCCACCGAGGAGCTTCCCAACTACCTCAGTGACTTCGGCCCGGGTGATGGATGAGTCCACCTCCGAGCCCTCAGCCCCTGCTTCCTCAGCGGAAGACGTGTCGGTGGGGTTGAGGAGATCCTCGAAGTATTCCTTCCACCGTCCAACAGTATCCCCAGTTGAAGTCAGCAAGTTCCCACCTCCACTGTAAACAGTGTTGGCAGGGCACTGCTTCCCCCTCCTGAGGCGCCGGACGGTTTGACAGAATTTCTTCGAGGCCGACCGATAGTCTTTTTCCATGGCCTCACCGAACTCCTCCCAGACCCGAGTTTTAGCCTCCACGACCACCCGGGCTGCAGTCCGCTTGGCCTGCCGGTACCTATCAGCTGCCTCAGGAGTCCCACGGGCCAACCAGGCTCGGTAGGTCTCAGCTTGACGGCATCCCTTACTTCCGGTGTCCACCACCGGGTTCGGGGGTTGCCGCCACAACAGGCACCGGAGACTTTACGGCCACAGCTTCGAGTGGTCGCATCGACAATGGAGGTGGAGAACATGGTCCACTCGGACTCAATGTCTCCAACCTCCCTCGGGATCTGGTCGAAGCTCTGCCGGAGGTGGGAGTTAAAGGTCTTTCTGACAGGGGGCTCTGCCAAACGTTCCCAACAACGTTTGGGCCAGCCGAGTCTGTCCAGCTTTCTCCCCCGCCATCGGATCCAACTCACTACCAGGTGGTGATCAGTTGACAGCTCCGCCCCTCTCTTCACCCGAGTGTCCAAGACATACGGCCGGAGGTCAGATGAAACTACAAAGTCGATCATCACGTGCACTGATGGACACCCTTATGCTTGAACATGGTGTTCGTTATGGACAAACTGTTGCTAGCACAGAAGTCCAATAACAGAACACCACTCGGGTTCAGATCCGGGGGGCCGTTCCTCCCAATCACGCCCCTCCAGATGTCACTGTCGCTGCCCACGTGAGCGTTGAAGCCCCCCAGTAGAACGACGGAGTCCCCGGTCGGAGCACTTTCCAGCACCCCTCCCATGCCAATCCGAATGCATTACATGGCAATTCCTAGTCATTTCATCTGATCATTATGTTCAACCATTAGTTCTCAGAGTAATCACCAAGATTTAATGACCCCCATCACTGCACTTCCATTTGCATAGTGGTCGGATAGACAGTCGGTGGGCAACCAAAGCTTAAAAGACTAAATGTGCTCAGTAATGGTGTGCACTGACAATACAGTACGCAGGATGTCTGCTATATCATGATGTGTAGAGAAAGCAAACATTTTAATGGAAGTAAAACACTTGACAATGTATTTCAGCAAAAGGCCTGTATAAAGTCAAACTGTGGGGTTTGTCTGGGTGTATTTCTTATCAATATCTTCGCAGCCCCCACATGATTATTACTGGAGGACCTGCACTGTAACAAGATCTCTGTAGATAAGACACACAGATATGAATTATTCAGCAGCTCAAACTGTAACATCTGAGAATCTGATTGGTAATGTATATTTTGACCTGATAATTTAATAATATAATGGTGAAATCATTATATTCGGGCAGCAGTGGCTCAGTGGTAGAGTGGTCGTCCTTCAACCGGAAGGTAAGAGGTTTGATTCCCGTTCTCCCCACAGTTTAAACTGTTGTTGTGTCCTTGGACAAGACACTTAACCTACCTTGCCTTGTAAGAATGTGAATGTATTTGGTGATGGTCAGAGAGTCTGTAGGCGCGGAATGGCTGCCACGTCTCTGTCAGTCTGCCCCAGGGCAGCTGTGGTTATAGATGTAGCTTACCACCACCAGTGTGTGACTGGGGAGTGAATGAATTATTGATATGTAAAGCGTCTTTGCGTCCCAGGAAAAGCGCTATATAAAATTGATAGAATATAAACACTAAAAATAACAATCCTCTAGAAAATATGTTTTACCCATTTAACCTTTGCATTTTAACTTGTGGTTTTATGTAGCTTTGTTTACATTGTAAAGAAAAAAAAGATTTGGTTTGAGAGAATAGGCATAGATAACTGTTAATGTCTGACCAATTACTTGTGTCCCATTTTTACACCTTTCCTAGTTTTCTGATCAGCTCTGATGAGTCACTGTTCAATCACATATGATCGGATGGAAAACAACTTTGAATGGAGTCAGATGTGGCTGCGGTGGATTTGACAAAGTTTCCAACCACTGTAGGTTGCACTACAACAGCAAACGCAGCACTTGGCACTCAAAGATGCTTCCTTTGTCCTCTCTCTAATTCTTTGAGTGTGTGTCTTTTGCAACAGTTTCCTTCCCATTCTTTACCAGTGTTGTTGGTTCACTCTCTTGCACATTGTGATAGAAGAAATCTGTCACATTATGTACACATGTGTTTCAATAAACAAGAATGTGTGGGTCTGTTCACAAGCACCACCTTCCAACCCCCTTTACTTTCATCCAATCCCCTTTAATTTCTGCTGTGAGGTGTTTATTTTTAGAAATGTTTGTAGTGAGATTATTCTTGGCACTGTTCATTTCAATTACCATGTATATATTTGAGATGTTTATCTTATCATGCGATGAGTGGTCATGAAGTAGTCTAGTATTTTAGTTATACACAGCAGCAATAATCTACAACTCCAGTCAAGCGATCCGGTTATGCATACATTAGGGAATAAATAAATAAAAATATTTACTAGAAAACTATTGTAGCCCAGTGGTAAACTTGGGCAATATAGTGTAATGGAAACTGGGTGGGTTATGAATAATCCCTCCTATTGAACAAATTACATGGCTATTAAAAAGTAAACATTTATTTACTTTATATAAATTATAGGGAACCCCTGAGTTTGGATAAGTAATATCTATTCATTTTACATAAGTAACAGGAGATCAATATTTGGTAACGTTATGTTATGAAAGTAATTAAAACTAAAGTTTGAAATATATATTGTTTAGATAAATAATATTACCAAAAGTTTAATGCAGTTAGCTTTTTATTACTTTATTCTTAGTGTTTAATTGTTGCTAGTTTTATTGGTCATTTGGGTATTTATGTTGTGGAGTCGAAAGTTTTTGGCTGCAGGTAAGTAGGACCGGAAGACACGGGAAAAGAAAGAAAAAGGGAAAGAGCAGGGAAAAGGCGGGGAGGAGAAGGCACGTGTGAAGGAGGAGACGCGGGCACGGGTGAAAAAAACAGAAAGGAAGTCGCTGAAAAGACGGAGTAGAATCCCTGAAACTGAGCGGGAGGCTCATAAAAGAGGACCGCGGACTTGTGATGCGGATGAGCATATAGAGTGACTGAAAAAGAGGCCGGTAAAGCGTCGGACGGAGCGGGAGAGGTCGGAGCAGGAGCATTGAGCGGAGGTAGCTAGGCTAGCATACGCACAGCAGGTAGACGCTGGGCGAAGCATGTTGGTTTATCAGACCGCACCTGAGTATCCGGACCAACGTTGTTCCACTCTCTGAATGTTTTACAAGACTTTATTTCATCGCACTCAATGTTTTGCAAGACTTTATTTCATCGCACTCAATGTTTTGCAAGAGTTTATTTCAGCGCATTCAATGTTTTGCAAGAGTTTATTTCATCGCACTCAATGTTTTGCAAGACCCAACAGGCCTGAATTACACCGAACCCAAGCACCCCCATTCTCGTAAGTAATTCACAGAGTGGTTGTACGGGTGCTACACTATTAATCAGTATTATCTGTTCAATTTACTTACCACTATTTGTATTTTCTTCTGTTCTTTGGGGGCTAATGTTTGACAAAACACCATGTGACATTTTGCTTCTACAGCCAATATCACAAACCAGAGTTAGACTCAAAGGGTTCTGGAGGCAGCACAATGAACAACACTCAGTCCTTAGACCTTCAGGGAAAGCGGAGGGCGATCAAAAACAGATTAGTCGAGATAATTTGGTTTGTAAAAAACGAACATTCATCAGTTCGGGAGGACGTCTAGGCGCTGTTTCCTTGCATTACTGTAAAACAGCTAATACAGGGAGCACTCCGAAATAAAGACGGGGCTGGCTTGACTGGTGTTTTGCGAAACGGGGATGGCTTGACCGCAGTCTTCTTCCTTACTGCCTGTGTGAATATCCCCTTACAGACAGATCATTTGTTAGTGATTGAAGCTGTTTTTAACGCTTCCAGGGACAAAAGAGCAGACAGAAGTTTTTTATAAAGCTCCGGGGAGAGAACGATGAGCTCTTCACCGGAGCAAACAACTCTGCCACTGTGGGATGGAGGTACAGGAATAAATCTATTTAGAAATCCCATTGTAATATCAAGGCAGTTTTGTTTCTTTTTTGTTTTGTGCAGTAGCTACATATAACATTTCCTGCAGTCATTAAACAGTTGAAACATTTTCTTACTTCTCTTGTTTTGTCCTTTTGTAGTATAATTCTGCACAGTATTGTTCCACAATTGTCGTTTTGATGTCCGTGATCAACACAATTCCAATATTTTCTCTTTTTCTCCTACATTAGGATAGTTTTGGAGAAGATGGGTCTGTCTGGTAAAGTGACACCAGCCCAAGCAAAGAAAAAGTGTGACAATTTAAAAAAGAAATATAAAGTATGTCCATATATAGAAAATAATATTGTTACTTACAGTTAAAAAAATCCTAGGTTTAAGCTCACATGTTTTGTGAACAGTTTATATTTTTTTTACTTGTCTTTAGGAATGCAAGTATCCAGGGTCAGGAGAGGGAGTGAGTGGGAAGCCCACTGCTGCTACTTGGCCCTGGTTTGTCCAAATGGATGAGGTTTTAGGACAAAGGCCTTCAATTTGCCCCCTGTCCTTATTGCCTCCATCCCTATGGACACTCCAGGGCCAAGTGCAGCAGTGAGTGACCAAGAGGAAAGAGAGGAAGAAGAGAGGGAAGGAGATAGGCAGCCAGCAGCGAAGAAGAGAAGGGACAGTGACCAGGAGCTGTTAGACCTCATTAGGGAGGACATGAGGCAGCAGAGAGAGGCTGAAGAGGAGAGCACAGGCTGAAGAGAGGAGGGCACAGGAGAGCAGGGAGAGGATGGACAGGCTCTTCTCCATTCTGGAGCGTTGGCTCCCCAATTAATTATTTTTTTTCCTTGGGTGGGAGGGATTACATTTTTTCTCATAGTTAGCTTCAGTTGTTGGAAATAAATTGTTTGAAATAAATACTTCTCATTCATTGTATTTCTTTTTTATTTTCCATAATTTTCAAAGTAAAGGGAACATTTGTAAAGAAAATGAAGTGTATAATTATTTAATAACATTCAGAAAACAAAATTGAGGTAACAAAATTCAAGAACATACAGAAACTATTTACAGGTCAACAGATTTTAACAAATCACTGCAGGATTAATCTGAGTGACCAGGTATTGGACCATTTTTATGTTGAATTACAACGGGAGTCCCTGGCAGTGTTGCTGGAGCCGCTGAAAGGATGAGAGACATGGATGGAGTGCAGCAGGGATCCGTGGCTGGTCCTCTGGTTGGCGAGTGAAACATCACAGGGTGGTCTGCAGAGAGCTTCAGGATGTCTCCTCCCATTTTCCACTACATCGTCCACCAGCAGGGTTTGCAGAGCGACTCAATCAACGGCTGTCACATCTGTAACATGCATTAATAAATATGTAAACAGGAGAAATTGAATCCAATCCTTTCACGACAAAGTACTTTTTAAATAAGATATTAAAGTTTTTGTTTACTTGCTTGTTAAAGGTAGTCATGACCTGGTGGTACAACCTCAAGGGCAGACACCTCAGCACAGAGTTGGTCCCGCCACTGAGCACCGCTGACGGCCTCCATGTCAGCCTCCCCCTCATCTTCCTCCACATCGTCCTCAGGTGCCAACACGTCTCCGGCACTGAGGCAGATGTTGTGGATAGTGCATGCTGTCACAACCTGCATATATAAAATTTGTATATTGTGATATTGAAAAAAAAATTTTTTTATATAACACTGGCTGGTAACTTACATGAGGAACAAAGGTGTAGTGCACCTCCAGCGCTTGCAGGAAGATGGACCGGAACCTTGTCTTCATCATTCCAAAAGCACGCTCTATAATGGCGCATTCCCTGGAATGATGGCTGTTAAAGCGCTGGGCTGCCACACCTTGCACCTGCCTCTTGAAAGGAGTGATGAGGGGGAGAGGCCGTTGGAGGAATGGATATCCTCCTATAATGGCTCAGGCTATAATGGCTCAGCTGTATATGACTGTTTTGTAGTCTGATATAAAAAAACTACCCGACAACGAGCAAAGAAAGTATTTAATTTATTTAATAATTTTATTTCTTCCAAAAGAATTAAAATGAGGAGAATAACTCTTTGATTGTCCATTTTCCCGCTTCTTGCTTAGCACTGTCAGGGTTGCTAGGCGACAGGATATGAGCACCGGGTAAGGGAGGGAACTGAAAGAAGGGTAGGCTGTCCAAATTCACAAACACCGACTTCCGGGTTTTGCGGTCGTCGGAGGACCCCTCCTCCTTCATGTAGGAAGGATCCTAAGGAGGATGCAGACCCTGAATTTGGACACAGCCGTTGCCTAGGTTGCAGTGTAGCGAGTGTTGAATGCAGACGGAGACGCGGAGGCTGGAGCAGAAAAAGACCGACAGAAGACCCTCTGCTGTTTCACACCGCGGACACACGCCTCAATAATATCTAATTTTCAACTCAGTAACTAATTTTGATCATTTTTTTAATTTATTTTTGTCTTATTATTTTTCTACAGATATCTATTTACCGGTCCGCTTCAAACATCCTGTCAAGGCTACACCAGTTTTGAGAGAGAAGAAAATCATCCAAACACCTAGTATTATAATCTTTTCAGTATGATTTTTAACGGACACAGCTTCTCTGTCACTGCCATCTGTTTACCGTCAGATGTCATCATTTCTGTCAGATGTCATCATTTCAAACTCAGAATGTTTAACCTCAAAGGGGCATGCTGTAATTTAACCTCCTTCTTCTCCTTCTAATGGCAAAAAATGGTTCCCTTTTCAATCATTGTTTTTAATCAGCACTCCTTATCACAATACCTTGCTGCAAGTTGGGACCCCTATCTAACCCTAACCGTTTCACAACTCAGCAGTTGGAGAGATTGATAACTCATAGTAAAAAGATAACAAAAGATAACTTATGTCATTCATACGGGAAAGCCAGAGTTTACAT
The DNA here is from genome assembly GCA_024416835.2 of Perccottus glenii. Lineage (NCBI taxonomy): Eukaryota > Metazoa > Chordata > Actinopteri > Gobiiformes > Odontobutidae > Perccottus > Perccottus glenii. The sequence continues at coordinate 12,439,853 of CM044566.2, read as the reverse complement.
CCTTTTTTTGTTGTTGCAAAAAACAGGAACCATGTAACACAGCAACATATAATATACCACATCTAAACCAAGGAACCAAATGTTAACACACACAAACAAGCTTACCACAAAATGTAATGTAAGCAGTGTAAAAACTATTTGGATCCATATTAGTTTACAGACTGGTAGTGTCATTTGTTGATGAAACTGAATGAATCCGGACTTCCCTGATGGCTTCGTCAAACACCGTCTTAAGGCCACATTCAGTCAAAGCCGAGCACTCCAGATACTTGACTAAAGCTAAAGGACAAAGCAAACAAAAATGAGTTACACTTTTAAAAGGTTATTCGAGAGGTTTGAACTTGAGCTGTGTTAGTACTGACTTATTTCTTTAGCCATGGCCAAGCCCTGAGGATAGGTGATTGGGCTGAGTTTCTTCTCCTTTAGATTATCAATAGTGTCCTTGTCATCTCTCAGGTCCAACTTGGTGCCCACCAGAATGATGGGAGTGTTTGGGCAGTGGTGTCTCACCTCAGGATACCACTGCAAGTGTAAAAAGAAAATTTTAAGAAAGGGGAGGTTCAATAACAGCTAAACTACATTCCTATTACTGGGCCCAATTCCAATACTTTCTATATACAAAATGTTATCTCATTTCAAAAGATATTGTATAATGCAGTAAATAACAATACATTTATTCATTTACAAAACAATATATTTGAAGTGACTATTTTAGAGTTAAGACTTTGTAGAGGGCCTTTACACATATTGCAAGAATCATTACCGTGGCACACATAAACAGAGGGCCAGTCTCACCTTGGCACGGACGTTTTCAAAGGAGGCTGGACTCACGACTGAAAAGCAAATCAGGAATGCATCCTGTAGAGAGAAACAACACAAATCTACTACTTAACGTTGAGTAAAAGAAGTTCATAAATGAACGGACAGTTAGTAATCCTGCTGGTAAAACACAAAGTAACTAGCTCGTAGCTCATGAAGAGTGTTTGGCACAGAGTCCAGTTTGTGCTGAAGACAAAGGAGAAAACAAGAGATGCCATTCACTCACTCCAGACATTGTAGAGGTACTGTGGATACAAGTTGCAGCTGAATGACTAAATGAATGATGGTGTATAACTACACTCAATGCAAGTCGAGAGACCAGTGTTGCCTGCTTATAGCCCTATGTTAGATGCAAATTGATTGCCATTACTGGTTATTGAATGAATGAGTACTTACGGTTTGTGGGTAGGGCAATGGTCTGAGCCTGTCATAGTCCTCGTGCCCAGCTGTATCCCAAAGGCCAAGGTTCACCGGTTTGCCATCAACCGTTACATTGACAGAGTAGTTGTCAAAGCTGTTCACAGAAAATGAGGACAATGTGTTTCTGCTTTTTACTACATCACATCATAAAAAAGGCACATATCTGTTGTACTTACACAGTGGGGATGTACTCTCGGGAAGGCATTCGTAGTGTAGCATTCGAGTAGGCATGTTTTACCCACAGCCCTAAAATGAAAGAAAAACAAAAATACATTATCAGAACACATTTCATTGTGTTAGCCTTTTGACACCTTCCTCTTCTTTGCCCAACATGTCAGCGAGGGAGAACAGGCTTAACACAAATCTGAGCTATTTATGCCTCTTCTGATGTCAACCGCATTGGAAATATTCCATGTGTACTATTATATTACTTTAATTTTGCTATAACAAAAAGACTGGAAAGTTGCTAAGGAGGTCTAACAGGATACAGATTATAATGTTCTTATAAACTAGTTTTTGCCACCACATCAATTTTAACATTAAAAGAGAAGAGCCACAATGAAGTAGTTTCTTTACATGCTGTTAAAAGCAAATAGCGACAATGCACATATCTATTCAAACATGTTAAATCAACGTGTCGTCTTGTTCTTTTCTATAGAAATGTTTTTATTAGCCTTTAGCATCCTCGTTTCAGCTGGGATACCCTCATTTAGCTTTTCTTTCATTATTATTGTTTGTATATTGCGGCACAGATTTATTTAAAGCCAATTATCAGATTTACTCTTTATTTTGTGCTTAAGGAAAAAAAATTGTAGCAATGTTTTGGAAAGTGCGATACAAATAAATCATTGTTAACTTGTATGAATAGTTACAAAATACATTGCGTTCTTGAGTCATCTTTGGTGTTATAAAATCCAGTATTGTCTTAAATTAAATACTAACTTAGGTAATAAAAGAATTTGGAAAGGAAACCGACTTACTCGTCCCCCACGACCACACACTTAATGGCCTGCATTGGACGGTTCTTTTCGTCGGCTTTACCGCGGTTTCCTACCGCGGTGAGGTTAGATTGACGTTGGATATTCGGCTCCGCACTTTCAGCGGGAGGCTTAGTTGTCTGTGTCCGACTAGTGTGTCATGTTTGCGGGGAACTCACTCTCGAAGCACCGCCCTTAGCACGGAGCAATGAGACTTAGGGACCGACAATAAATGACGATCACGGGAACAAAGTAAATAAATAAATTCAATAGCTTTAAGATAAACAAATTTATTTTCACCAAACTACTTTAAAATAATAGATATAATCTAGTGGCACCATGCACACCTCTTTTTTTCACTTTTATGTTTTTTTGTATTTTATATGAATTTTATATATATATATACAAATATGGATTTTTTTCAATAGCTTTCAGGTCATGTGACCTAGTTTCTTCAATCCACTTCATATTCATAGTACTAGCCTAGTATTATCATGCACACCACTTTTTTCCATTTTCTCTTTTTGAATTTTATATGAATTTTTTATGTACAAAATCAAGGATTTTTTTCAATAGCTTTCAGGTCATGTGACCTAGTTTCTTCAATCCACTTCATATTCATAGTACTAGCCTAGTATTATCATGCACACCACTTTTTTTCCAATATTCTCTTTTTTGGATTTTATATGAATTTTTTTATGTAACAATCATGGATTTTTTTCAATAGCTTTCAGGTCATGTGACCTAGTTTCTTCAATCCACTTCATATTTATAGTACTAGCCTAGTGGCACCATGCACACCACTTTTTTTCCAATTTTCTCTTTCTTTGAATTTTATATGAATTTTTTATGAACAAAATCAAGGATTTTTTTCAATAGCTTTCAGGTCATGTGACCTAGTCACTTCAATCCACTTCATATTTATAGTACTAGCCTAGTAGTACCATGCACACCACTTTTTTTTCTACTTTTGTCTTTTTTAAATTTTATATCAATTTTTATGTACAAAATTAAGGATTTTCAAGGACATTTGTCTGATGTGCACCATTGCTCGCTCAAAGGAGCACTCTGAAGACCTGCGATTAAGAATTGTTGATTTGTCTAAAGCCGGGAAAGGTTACAAGTTAGAGAATTTGTCTACAGATGGAGAGAGTTTGGCACTGTTGCTTCTCTCCCAAAGAGTGGCCATCCACCAAAAATAACAAGAGTTCAGCGCAGAATACTCATACTTACAGAAATCACTGGCACAGTCCAATATCTCTGTGCTTACATCGACTATATGTAAAACACTGGCCAAGAATGGTGTTCATGGGAGGACTCCACGGAGGAAGCCACTGATGTCTAAAAAAACATTGCTGCAGGTTTAATGTTCGCAAAAAGGCACTTGGACAGTCCACAGAACTTCTGGCAAAATATTTTGTGGACTGATGAAACAAAAGTTGAACTGTTTGGGAGGAACACACAACATCATGTGTGGAGGAAAAATGGAACAGCTCACACCCACCGTGAAGCATGGTGGAGGGAGCATCATGGTTTGGGGCTGTTTGGCTGCCTCAGGGCCTGGACAACTTGCAATCATTAATGGAAAAATGAATTAGTTTATCAGGATGTTTTGCAGGAAAAGCTGAGGCCGTCTGTCAGACAGTTGAAGCTAAAAAGAGGATGGATGCTGCAACAGGACAATGACCCAAAACACAGAAGTAATCAACTTCAGAATGGTTTCAGAAGAACAAAATACACGTTCTGGAGTGGCCAAGTCAAAGTCCTGACTTGAACCCCACTGAGATGCTGTGGCATGACCTCAAGACAGTAATTCATGCCAGAGATCCCATGAATCTGACTGAACTGCAGCAGTTTTGTAAAGAGGAATGGTCCAAGATTGATCCTGATCGATGTGCCAGGCTGATCTGCAACTACAGGAAACGTCTGGTTGAAGTTATTGATGCCGAAGGGCGGGCAACCAGATATTAAATGTGATGGTTCAGTTACTTATTCCTCACCCTTCTGTCATTGTTTGCATGTTATCCTCATTAAAAATATGAAAACCTATAAATTTTTGGGTGGTTTTAGTTAAACCAGACACTGTTTTTTCATTTGTGTCATTTTGACAAAGATCAGATCACATTTGATGGTGATTTTATGCAGAAATGTGAAAAATTCCAAAGGCATCAGATACTTTTTCATGCCACTGTATTAGAATCACACACACACTTGAGGGGTTTTACTATTTACACTTTTTTATATAACCTTTTATATAACCAACACAGTATTTACAAGATAAGTCTTTTAGCAGTTTGCAAAGATTTCTTCTTGCTTAGCTATATCCATTTATGAAATAAACACAAAAGTGTAATTTAACTACTACTACTACTACTACTACTACTACTACTACTACTACTACTACTACTACTACTACTACTACTACTACTAATAGCTATGTACATATAAAGTAAACATTCATTTGCACAAAGCACAATTCCATTCATTTTTCATTGTCTCTTCTTCATCATCCATCCCAATACACTCTACATGGAACCATCTGTCACAGTTGTCACACTCCATCTGTTGTATGATAAAGAAACACTGTAAATCTTGAAATTTAATCACTTTATCTATCAGTCTTTCTATCTTACCCAGTCAGTGTTATTCTTGTTCCCACTTGCACCTGCAGATTTCTTTGGCCTGTTCGATGCACACATTGCACCGGGAGTCCATTGGAAACACTAAAAAGTACCATTTAGTTTTGTATTAAGGTATTTCTTTTGATCAAGAGGAAAATATACTGGTAGCGTAACTCCTTTGAGGGTCATCAATTGTCAGAGGCTAGATTAGATTTAAACAAACTGGTTAGCTTTCCCAGAGGTGTAGAATAAAACAGAAATTTAATTGTTGCCATTGTGCCACAATGCCAAGTCACAGCAAAAGTTCAAAGAGAAGTGGGACTGGTTGGAAGTCATTATTTGTGTAAAAAGTGTACTAAAAGTGTAAAACTGTAATTGTAAAAACTAATTTTGCTTTATTTTATTTGGCTTTAGAACCACACGTACATAAAGTCTGCTTACCTGATCCTTGAAGGATTTTAAGAGCCATTTCTATGCACTCTCTTGCCATGCAACTTTTTTTTTGTTAAACAGGATTTGGGAGTTCAATGGAAAGTTCTCCATTATTGCTCTGGCCATCTAAACAAAAATATCTTTAATAAAAGGTGTTTTGTCACAATATTATCAAATATTAGTGGACACAACCTTTACAACTATGACCCCGCAGCTGTTTTGATCCTGTTGAAAAGGATGAGTCATTACTCCTCCTTTCCACTTCATGTCCATCCAGTCTATATTACCATCTTGCTTTTTTTGCCCCTGTAGGTATTCCCTGGATATGTATTTACACAGTTTGCATATTGTATTACATTTTTGTAAGATGACATGTTAAAATAATTATGCCAGACTAATATATTAAAGTAATCAAGTTATTTGAGGTGAGTGCCATGGAAGCTATTGAAAATTGTTTTTATATTAAAAATTCATAGAATAGACAAAAGTGGAAAAAAAGAGGTGTGCATTGTACTACTAGACTAGTACTATGATTATGAAGTGGATTGAAGTGACTAGGTCACATGACCTGAAAGCTATTGAAAAAAATCCATAATTGTTACATAAAAAAATTCATATAAAATTCAAAAAAGAAAAAATTGGGAAAAAAGTGGTGTGCATGGTACTACTAGGCTAGTACTATAAATATGAAGTAGATTGAAGTGACTAGGTCACATGACCTGAAAGCTATTGAAAAACATCCATAATTGTTGCATAAAAAAATTCATATAAAGTCCAAAAAAGAGAAAATTGGAAAAAAAAGTGGTGTACATGATAATACTAGGCTAGTACTATGAATATGAAGTGGATTGAAGAAACTAGGTCACATGACCTGAAAGCTATTGAAAAAGATCCATATTTGTATATATATATAAAATTCATATAAAATACAAAAAAACATAAAAGTGAAAAAAAGAGGTGTGCATGGTGCCACTAGATTATATCTATTATCTTAAAGTAGTTTGGTGAAAATAAAATTGTTTATCTTGAAGCTATTGAATTTATTTATTTACTTTGTTCCCGTGATCGTCATTTATTGACGGTCCCTAAGTCCAATTGCTCCGTGCTAAGGGCGGTGCTTCGAGAGTGAGTTCCCCGCAACCATGACACACTAGTCGGACACAGACAACTAAGCCTCCCGCTGAAAGTGCGGAGCCGTATATCCAACGTCCAACGTCAATCTAACTTCACCGCGGTGCTTTTCCTCAGTTAGCCACTGTTAGCTAAAGGCTGCTAAAAGGACCGCTCCTCTGTCGCCTCAAAAGTACAAGCGCCAACAAAGTTCCAAGTCCTCAATTGTTTTCTGGGATATTTAAGCTCTCGCAAAAAGTGCTTTACTTCTCCCTGTTTGCTGGGGGAAAAAACTTATCCAAAACTCCTAACTCGTAAATCAAAGAGACAACACCCTAAAAACTGAAGAGTCAAGATTACGGAAAAACGCCCACAGTTTAGAGACTGCAGTCCTATGGTCCTGAGATCTGTGCAAGTCATATCCGGTCTACGCAGAGCGCCCTCTAACGGTGAATAAGTAGAGTGAAATTTAGGGTTGCGCCCATGTCATTGTATCAAAGGAAGGGCTATTAACATACTAGTAAATAACAATGATTTTATAAAATTCTATAATTAATATATCAGTTTTGATCATTTATTATTATTATTATTATTATTTGATCACATATTCACAAGGTCAACAAATTAACATCCAAATAAATTTTCATTCTTTCGGTCAAGTTTTGGCACCAAGGGTAAGAAATAGGTTTGCAATCCTACGAGCTTTCACTAGAGGGTAGTATTTCCAAGCATATGCACAAAATGATATAGCTTACTAAAACAATAGCATATACACAAACAATCTTTCCACTTTTTGTATGCTTTGTTTCTTTTTGTTCTATGCGTGCAAGGGCTTATTTAGTGCTTCCTTGGTAGACACCCATATACATTTTTTTCTCAGAGGCACAATGACAAATTAATAGGAAACCATTAAGTTTGGGTAAAATCAGAGGAGGGATGAGGGATGCTGTACCACACTGCAGGGAACTTAGTACATCCAACTGAGAAAAGACATTATGCAGCGTGTATGTCTGAAATGAGAATGTCTTTAACCACCTTTGAAGAAACTGGGAATGTAAAATCTGTGAGATGTCAGAACATAAATATGTTGTGTAAATGAAGTATTTGCTATGCAAAAAAAAAATGTAATAAAAGACTGCTAAAGAGTAGTGTTGAAAAGGTTTACTGCCCTGCTTCCCCACTGCCCCCAAATGCCAATCCGAATGCATTACATGGCAATTCCTAGTCATTTCATCTGATCATTATGTTCAACCATTAGTCCTCAGAGTAATCACCAAGATTTAATGACCCCCATCACTGCACTTCCATTTGCATAGTGGTCGGATAGACAGTCGGTGGGCAACCAAAGCTTAAAAGGCTAAATGTGCTCAGTAATGGTGTGCACTGACAATACAGTACGCAGGATGTCTGCTATATCATGATGTGTAGAGAAAGCAAACATTTTAATGGAAGTAAAACACTTGGCGATGTATTTCAGCAAAAGGCCTGTATAAAGTCAAACTGTGGGGTTTGTCTGGGTGTATTTCTTATCAATATCTTCGCAGCTCCCACATGATTATTACTGGAGGACCTGTAGCACTGTAACAAGATCTCTGTAGATAAGACACACAGATATGAATTATTCAGCAGCTCAAACTGTAACATCTGAGAATCTGATTGGAGCACTGGTAATGTATATTTTGACCTGATAATATAATGGTGTAATCATTATATTCAGGCGTCAGTGGCTCGGTGGTAGAGTGGTCGTCCTTCAACTGGAAGGTAGGAGGTTCGATTCCCATTCTCCCCACAGTTTAAACTGTTGTTGTGTCCTTGGACAAGACACTTACTTAACCCACCTTGCCTTGTAAGAATGTGAATGTATTTGGTGATGGTCAGAAAGTCCGTAGGCGCGGAATGGCTGCCACGTCTCTGTCAGTCTGCCCCAGGGCAGCTGTGGTTATAGATGTAGCTTACCACCACCAGTGTGTGACTGTGGAGTGAATGAATAAATTGATATGTAAAGCGTCTTTGCGTCCCAGGAAAAGCGCTATATAGAATTGATAGAATATAAACACTAAAAATAACAATCCTCTAGAAAATATGTTTTACCCATTTAACCTTTGCATTTTAACTTGTGGTTTTATGTAGCTTTGTTTACACTGTAAAGAAAAAAAAGATTTGGTTTGAGAGAATAGGCATAGATAACTGTTTATGTCTGACCAATTACTTGTGTCCCATTTTTACACCTTTCCTAGTTTTCTGATCAGCTCTGATGACTCACTGTTCAATCACATATGATCGGATGGAAAACAACTTTGAATGGAGTCAGATGTGGCAGCGGTGGATTTGACAAAGTTTCCAACCACTGTAGGTTGCACTACAACAGCAAACGCAGCACTTGGCACTCAAAGATGCTTCCTTTGTCCTCTCTCTAATTCTTTGAGTGCGTGTCTTTTGCAACAGTTTCCTTCCCATTCTAAACCAGTGTTGTTGGTTCACTCTCTTGCGCATTGTGTGAGAAGAAATCTGTCACATTATGTACACATGTGTTTCAATAAACAAGAATGTGTGGGTCTGTTCACAAGCACCACCTTCCAACCCCCTTTACTTTCATCCAATCCCCTTTAATTTCTACTGTGAGGTGTTTATTTTTAGAAATGTTTGTAGTGAGATTATTCTTGGCACTGTTCATTTCAATTACCATGTATATATTTGAGATGTTTATCTTATCATGCGATGAGTGGTCATGAAGTAGTCTAGTATTTTAGTTATACACAGCAGCAATAATCTACAACTGCAGTCAAGCGATCCGGTTATGCATACATTAGGGAATAAATAAATAAAAATATTTACTAGAAAACTATTAATCAGTATTATCTGTTCAATTTACTTACTACTATTTGTATTTTCTTCTGTTCTTTGGGGGCTAATGTTTGACAAAACACCATGTGACATTTTGTCTTCTACAGCCAATATCACAAACCAGAGTTAGACTCAAAGGGTTTTGGAGGCAGCACAATGAACAACACTCAGTCCTTAGACCTTCAGGGAAAGCGGAGGGCGATCTAAAAACAGATTAGTCGAGATAATTCGGTTTGTCCACTCAGGGCTCAGTTTGTCCTCTCTGGGCAGTCTCGGGAAGATGATAGAATGGAACTTCCACTAGTTTCTATGGAGACAAGATACACAGATGATGTAATCCATTGCCTGTAAAGTACAACATTGCACACAGTTGCACATTTTAGTTCTCAAATTTGAAACACATTATTTCTTAAAATTGAATTGTGTTGCTTGCGTGTGCAAAGGGAGAAAGTATGTGTCCCTTGGCTAGAGCTGTTATCAGAACATGAGCATGTCTGCCCCATGGTCTGTCCATGGCCACTCAGCAGGGCTCGAGGTCAGTTCAACCCCTTCTTGGCCCTACATATGGGATGTTTGATGATGGCTGACATATGCTTCTCTGTAGAATCTGACTCCCAGTCAAAAATGAACAGGGACCATGAGAGTGCAATTTCTGCTGGCTTTGAAATGAAAAAACAAAATATAAAAGCATATTGAAGAAAGAAATGAGTCATAATGTAAAGAAGAAGTCTACTCAAGTAGGAGAGGAAGCAAAAATTATTTCATATGATGTAATTTTGATTAGAACAGCTTTTCTTCCACTTTGAAATTACAACATAATGGGTGGGTCCAAGTGTAGTACACACAAAGGGATCATTGTACTCAGTTGATGAATTAACACTTTTTGTCAGTTACAGGAAAATATTTCAATTCAATTATGGGGTCCTTGCTGGACTCCACCCTTTTTCTTTTCAATGAAACTGGAAATAGAGCCCCTTCCTGTTCTGGTCTGCAGTTGATACAGGACTCCAAAAGCAGCTTTCGTTCTCTCTCTTCAATGTTCAATGTTATACGTAGAAAATTAAAGGAAAAGTCATGTGAAGGCTGCAACTTGCTTGTATCCCATTCATTCATGGGAACAAGCTACAAATGAAGTGTAACAACAATTTCTGTGGAGTCAGTATTTGTTTATGCCTGGAGCTTTTGAAGGGGAAAACTCAGGCCATTACATTTCTAAATTAGGAAAGGGAAGATTTAGTTTAATACAGTTTTCTTATGAAATCAAAGAAGAAAGAAATGCATTGAGAATAAAAACACATTGTAGTCCTTCTATATACAGTATGTCATATGACTAGATCATGAGTTGATGCTCCTAATACTTCAAGGCTATTAGCCTATAACAGTGTAAGGTTTGACTATTAGGATAATCAAGTAATACAGGCTGGTATCACAGTATATGTCCAACACTCTAAATATTAAAATGTAGTGTGGGGAATTTGAATTTGAATGCTGCTGCATCAAAAGGAAACTGTATTGTGCACTAATGCATGTTAATAAGTGTCAATAAAGTGTCAATGGTAAAGAATTTCCCCTTGGGGATGAATAAAAGTAATTCTGATAACATTGTTAACATTAGTGTGAACAGACTTAGTCCCATACAGGATGTAAACAGAAAACATAAAAGTTAATATGACTATTTATACATAATAACATGCACCAGCTGAAATAATTGTGCATTGTCTGTGTCACATGCTCATACGAGACAATTTCCATTGTTGCAAGGGGTTATAATGAGTCCCAAATAAGTATACCCAACCACTTTGGTAGATTCTCTGGTTTTGATCCCAAGAGTGCGGTACCTTTACTAAAAGATGGAGCTGCCGAATAAACTGCAAACTTTCGTCTTACTACGGACTATATTCTTCTACTGTTTTTGCAGCAGTATCAATGATTTCAATATTTTAATATCAAAATGTAACAGGAGCAGAAAGAGCCCATATATTTAAATGGGTGAACTTGTGACCATTGTTTAGGCTGTTGTAACATCGATTCTAAACAAAACAGTTCAAAAGTGACACACTTTATCAACAAGGCGAGGGTGGATGAGAGAAATTACATCACTTCCACTTACCAAACTTTCTATTGTCTCCCATAGCGCTGTTCAAACCAGCCCTTTGCTTGACTCCCTTCCTGAACTGGAACACATGATGGATCCTGCAGTATGTCAGCACTGGTGTGGCATGTATATTCCAGTCAAAAAACAAAATGAATTGTGAGTCACAAGGACAGGTACAAGACAGGACATATGCAAAGTGGTTTATTTGAACACAAGTTTTCAGAGATATCGTCAAGTCTTCATCACTCATAAAGGATATGGTAGATGTGTGAGTAGGCTACATTATCTTAAAGTTCCCTTCAGCTTCAGTTTACATTATTGACTGCTACAGAGGCTGTCCTTGGAGATTAAATTGTAACTTTATTGACACATCAACTAAAACTTTCACTTGACTAAACCCATCAGCAGCCCACAACTAATTGCTACAAAATTTATAATAACATGCAAACTTTACTGATCTATAAACTGAGTGCATTTAGTTGTGTGTCTGCATTTTTAATATACTTGCCTAGAAAATGATTAATGCACAGACAGTCTACAATATGTAGTTTACAATAAGACTTCCTCTTTCAGACGTGTGAAAAACACCCATGTTGTAGGCTACTCGACAAACAGACCACGGTTGACAGCCTAGGTCCCTGGTTAACAGCTAAGCAGTTAGAGGGAAGAACAATATTTAACTTTCAACGTGCTCCCTAACTGCGGATTTTACACTTAGGGTTCTTGTATCGTTTACTGTTGTGGGAAGTGGCCTACCTAATCACGGCGACATCACCACATTACTTTAGGAGCAGGTCCCCCATGACAACATTTATAAACGTAAGTGTTAATGGTTAATAGTCGTTAGCCCGGGGTTAGCATATTACGTGCGCGCGCTGCCCCAAGCCTGTGGGTGGGGTTGTTGTTTTGGGGGCGGGGCCTGGTGACGTCGCTTCGGTTGCAGTGTAGCGAGTGTTGAATGCAGACGGAGACGCGGAGGATGGAGCAGAAAAAGACCGACAGAAGACCCTCTGCTGTTTCACACCGCGGACACACGCCTCAATAATATCTCATTTCCAACTCAGTACCTCATTTTAATCATTTTTTTAAATTTATTTTTGTCTTATTATTTTTCTACTGACATCTATTTACCGGTCCGCTTCAGACATCCTGTCAAGGCTACACCGGTTTTGAGAGAGAAGAAAATCATCCAAACACCTAGCATTATAATCTTTTCAGCGTGATTTTAAACGGACACAGCTTCTCTGTCACTGCCACTGTCGAAATGGACGAAGACAATCACGGTAAGTGTGTTTTCCTCCTTTCCTTCTGTACTGGTACATGTGTGTTCAGGTAGTGAGCTGGAGGATGGGTGGATGAAGGGAAATGTGAATTGATGGATGTGTGTGAGTCAGGAGCTAGAGGTATCTGTTTACCGTTTTTGCTATGAAAAGCAATCTCTGTCAGCTGTCATTTCAAACTCAGAATGTTTAACCTCAGCGGGCATGCTGTATAATAACCTCCTTCTTCTCTTTCTAATGGCAAAAAATGGTTCCCTTTTCAATCATCGTTTTTATCAGCACTCCTTATCACTGTTTTAATACCTTGCTGCAAGACTTGAAAGTTGGGGCCCCTATCTAACCCTAACCGTTTCACAACTCAGCAGTTGGAGAGATTGATAACTCATAGTGCAAAAGATAACTTATGTCATTCATACGGGAAAGCCAGAGTTTACATCCTTTTTTGTTGTTGCAATAAACAGGAACCATGTAACACAGCAACATATAATATACCACATCTAAACCAAGGAACCAAATGTTAACACACACAAACAAGCTTACCACAAAATGTAATGTAAGCAGTGTAAAAACTATTTGGATCCATATTTGTTTACAGACTGGTAGTGTTATTTGTTGGTGAAACTGGATGAATCAGCCTCTGCAGCTGCATGTCCAAGCCGGGATTACTGCCTGTGCCAGCTGCTGAGTGCCGTATCAGTCATTTATGGTGCTGCTGAAACGTACAGGCAGTTGGCCTCAGAGGAGATAACACAAACCGTCCTGAAGGCCTTAAAAGCCAATGTAGTGTAAACAACAAGTGGTTATTATCTGATGACGTTTTGTTGGTTAAATTGTGAGAGATTAGCGAACAAAGACCCTCACCTCAAGTTCCATTTCTTAATTTCTTTGTTTTTTTATGTAGTGTAAAGTGAGAATCTTTGCACCAAAAAACACTGGTTTTCATTCACCTCTTTATGCAATTTTTTTCTACTATTTGCTGACCCACTGATCTTTTCCTGAGTGCTACTGAAAGTAATTGTGTCTACAGTTAGAGTTTCTACAGAAGTGAAGCCTTTATTCAATATGCACACATAATCTAGTTCTCTGTATGTCATAGCAATACAAGCTTCTTATTTGCAATTGTGAATTTGTCTTTTTATGAACTATGGTTGATGCTATGTAATATGGTCCCTTCAAACAACACATTTGTTACCAAAGACGAGGTTAGTGACAGGATACTTCTGGTCACTGAGTCATGTGACAGGATGCCAGAGAGAGCACCGAGGAGAGCTGTCTGTGATCAAACCTAAATGACACAACACATATCTGTAGTTAAGTGCTTCTAACATGTCACAATGGTACATTAAAATAACTTACCATAAATGTTCACATAATTAAGCGCTCTCATTGCTATCTCACACTATTTCTATCTCAGTGAGCAACACACACTTCACTTAACATACTTAACACCGGGACACCTTGATACCCACACATCACAGCACAGACACTTGAGTTAAATCAGTCTGAACACAGTCACAGCAGTAGTCAGAGTCACAGCTACAGAAAAACAAAGAGAAAACTTCCACCGGGTCGATGCAATCACTCACCTCATTGATTTTCCTCACATTCAGAACAAGATGTACATTGTATCTCTAAAGTGCTTTATCATGCTACAAATGCATGTAATATCTTCATGGATGTACAAAATGTATTAGCCTTGTACATACCTGCCTCAGTGCACACTGAGAGCATATTGTTATGTTAGAGCAGGGATTACTTGTGCACCAACTGAAGAACAGAAGAGCGTTAACAGATTCCACAAAACTAAATCTGAGTGTTCTCACAAGTCAGAAAACTTATTGACAAATAGTAAATCCGATACTTCTCATTCAGCTTTTGTCAGTAATTACTCTGACATACATTGGCTGAAAACTGGAACCAGCCAAACTAAATTTAGTCAGGTTAAAAAGTAGAGAAAAGGGAACTGTGTATATGCAAAAATGTTCCCTTGTCAAACCTGCTAAGACTCAATGTGCACAGGGGAAAAGCGCATTAGTCCGAGAATAACCTCTCACATAGAGGGCCAATTAATTCACAGCCACACCTCTGAATTCAACCACAAACTATGTCACTCTGCTGTGGCATGGCATTCTTTAAAGTGTGTTCACAGCGTCACCTAATCAGAGCTGTCGCTTCGCTGCACAGTTTACATGCCAGACAGACCAGACAGCCTGCCTCAAAAATGCAGAAAATCAGCAACAAGCGTAAAATGTTAAGTGTTTTATTAGTCATGTCTATTTTTAGCATAGCTTGGTTGGAGAAGTGGAAATAACACAGAAGCAGAAAATGGATGGATAGCAGTATATTGAACGTTGGCACCCATCAAACACTGGGCCTTTCTTGGTTTTTGTTGTGTGACGCAATAAATTAAAGTCAGACAGGCACCTACTATGTTTTTGCTAAAATAAATAAAGGTCAAAAAGTCAAAAATTTTAGTCAGTAACATAAGCACAGAGGCATATCCCACAAACAGACGGTCTCAGTCAGCCTTGTGCCCCATTTATGTTAAGCAAGCAAGACAAGGCATAAAAAGCACTAGATAAAACAAAAAAAATAAAAAACATAGCCTGTGGGTAATTTGCATGAGTCAGTATGTGTAACTACAAAGCTCTTCTCACACCTAAAGCATCATTGATTTTCTGTAAAACCAAGACATTGTTATAAGCCAAACCATATAGCAACGTATTACCTCTGTCACTCCTTCACATCCCTCAAACTGAAAGGATGTAGGTGAGGTGTAAGACAGTAGGTTGGGTTTAATTAAAGATGTTTGTAACACATTAAGTTCACACAAACAGAGAATATTTCTCCATCACTTTGTGTTTGTGCAAACGCAACAGAAGTGTGTAAGCCTGATTGTTTTTGGGGTCGTAAAAGGGTAAATTGACCATATTTCCTGTGTCAAAATGTCAATGACCTTACTGACTCTGTGTCAATCAACACGTGTCACTGTGGGAAATGTTAAATGCTATAGGCCTTTTCCTTCCATTCTTCTTTGCAGAGAGCATGTGAACGCTAATTCATATCTGACTCTGCAGCTTTATTGTTGCGTCTCTGTGGGTCTTTATTACTGTCCACACCTTTGTGTCTGTCTCTTACACTCACTACAATTTGTCTAATTACCCTTCTCCAACCTTATGGACACCTAATTGTTTGCTTTTATTACATATTGCCTTTCACACCAGCAGGCATAAAACCCAAGCTGAGGTGGCGTTTGGAAAAACTGCACGTGTAATTTCTTGGCCTTTGCTGCAGTAATTCTGAGAGGCATAAGTTGGTAGGAGAAGGAAGTCAGTGCAATCATAATATTGTCTTTGTTGTGGCAGGAGGGCTGTTACGTGGGTGGACGTCAGACAGTCACTCGGGGCAACCTGGGAGACTACACACATCTGTACACAAATGTGCAGGTCTGAATTAATAATGAGTTGGTTAATTCAGTTTTGTGTTAATCACCTTTTCACAATGGTTTATTGTGGCATTGACATGGTTAAGTAAGGTTAGGCTTAAGAATTTCACAGAAATGCCAACAATCTTTTGAACAGTCATTTATGACTACTTAAAAAAAACAACCTTGATGCAGTTAGCGTACCGTAGATATTAGCTTGGTTTTGTTGAACTTATTTTAGCTTAGTTTGCTCAAAATTAGCTTCTTACTTTACAAAATCTGTACACATTTACAAACTTACTAATTTAAAGTACCTTTGAATTTGATATAGTATAAATTTGTCTGTTTTTATGTTTGTGGTCACTATCTGCTTAGCTAAACTAGCTAATAGCGGAAACCCTAATTTCATACTAGCAAACAGCGCTAACCCTAGCTAAAGTTTTTGAGAGGAAACTATCCAAAACCGGCAAGTGTGGAAGAAATAAACATGTCTTCTGAAACGTTACGGTCATTTTAGTGCATTCTGTACAAATAAAACTCTGCTTAGGTCCAGTGTATCGGCCTATTTCTGCTCCCTGTGTTTGAGCTGCTAAGCATGCTGACTCTGACTCGTCCCGGTGGCATAGAATTATAAATAATTTATATCAGAGTTTTCTGTGAGGGTACTGTGTCTGTAAAAAAGGTATGATTCTACCATTGGAGTATCTAAGAAACATTAAATCAATACGAGAATGTATATTTTTGGAATTAAAAATTATGCAGTGTTACTTTAACGAGAAAACCAGAAAACATAAAATGCTTATTCAGCTACAAAGCCAGATTTTTATTACCCTGGTGGCCCAAGGGTGCTGAACTTTGACAGGAAGCTCCTTGCTTTGACCTTAGCATGGGGCAATCTCGGTAATGGTGATACTAGCCTAAACTGTAAATTATGTGTGTGATATAAATGTCACCTGTTTGGAACATATGTACTTCTGCTCTGTTTTATAAAGACACCTGGATTTAACTTATCTCCAAGGCACGTGGATATCGTTTAGCCAAAATATTTCTAGTATGTGTGTTGACACAGATGCCAGAAAACGTGTTCAAATTTACCCTGTGATCTTCTGGTTGACCCGGCTGCCTGGCTGTGTGGTTAAAAGGCTTAAGGAGAGATTTGGAACAAGAACAGAATTTCATATTGACTGCCAAGATTATGGGTTTGTGGTACAACATTAGAAGATTAAACATGCAGTGTATTATTCCACAAAATAGACAATGTTGGCTCATCATGTGCACAGATCAAGCCTGCAACCAACTAAGTGTTAAGAGACTACATATGGACCTGATTAGAAGGGAGTCTTACCAACATGTTCCCATCACCATGGCAGTGTGCATCTGTGGGAAACCACACTTGATAGACACTGTTTGTTGCAAATGGAGGTCCCATACTTTTGTGCCTGGAATTATTGCCTGGAGCTGTCAAGAGAAGGTTTAAAATACAGAGCAGATGGTTTACTAAAGGGATGGCAAATTAAATCAGAGACATTTGGGGAGGAATACACTCAGACATTAAGACCGTGAGTTGGTAACCTACACCTGGAAAAGGAGAAAAAACAGTCTCCAGCTGACCATACAGACAGGATGAGTGGGTGTTTTGTAAAAGACCAGAAGGTAGCTGTAGTGTGTTTTTTGGCTTCTGATTGAACAGCACTGGACAACGACACCGGCGCCCAGCTTGTTCTCACCTTAAATAAAATGTCCTGGCCCCCTTTCATTTTCTGCCTCTTTTTCTTCTTCACGTGTATGTATTTTTTGCAGTCTGTTTTGACTGTTTGAAGACAGAGCTACCTTTCATGGCAGCACTCCAGATGCATTTAGATTCACTCGAATCTAAATTCGAGTAAACTCGAATCGCATTCCTAAAACTATATGGGTGGTTTCTTGGGATATTTGTCTGATTAAGGGTTGCTTTGGGCTCAGATTGTTCTGCCAAAGTCCTTTTGCAGGCATATAACCCTTGCGGAAATACCCCAAGCTTCCAAGTAGCCTAACAGTAAATCTTTTCTGCCCACACACACTTTAAGTTACTGCCTCTCATTCTGTGCTTTGGTCCTTTTCGCCATCTCCCTGCTGATGTCTGCAGACTGTCAGCTCTCCAAGCATCTCATTTGTGTTGTTTGTGTAAACGCACCTGTACCAGAGTCGGAAATTCCTCCCAAGCAAGATATCTGTCGTATCTGAGAGATTTACAATCATTTATCTGTCTGTCAATCACCTTTCAGGAAGCTACGCGGCTCCCTGACAGGGAACAATGCTTCACTTATGTCACCTGATGTATTGTTTTATGGACTTTAATCCCCTCACCTGAGACAAGTGTTAATATTGGTATAGTACTGTATATATTGTTCTGCAATCAATTAATAATAGTGATGCTGTGCCTTTTTTATGTGAACACTATACATTTAGGTTATTCTAGATCTATGAGCATAATGTTTGGCTTAAAACATGGTAGATTATCAAGGATCTCCATGTAAAGAGACTATTCATTCTGAAAGCCCCCCATCCTACTTTTATGGCAGAACAAACAGCATACTTGTGATTCATTCTCAATCCGATCAAATCACCAGACTACACTGCATTTGGCTGCAAGCATATGGCAGAGGAAGCCCCTTAAGATCTTGTTCATCGAATCAAATATTGACATACTCTGATGCCGAACAGATGTGTGATATAAGGAGGACATGGGACACAGACCACCTCCTATGCAATCCAAAGCTTACACAAATGTACCATAGCAGGAGATCCCTCCCCAAAAACTGCAGATTAACAGAGCAATCAGCACCCCTAGCTCTAGATTCCTCCTGTGACTAGAGATGCTTCAGCAAGAAGCTCCCCAAATCTCTCTTCTCACGCAAAAGGGCTGTAACTAAATTATTACTGAGCAACACACGCTACAGTGCTCTGTAATGAACCACTTTACTGTTACAGGAATATTATATATGTTCCACATGCCCAGAATGTGTTTCAGCCATTCCTGCAGCCTTAATAATTTAGTCTAATAATGCACACATAGTTTTGCCTCTAACATATTGGTCAGCCTGGCTCCAATTTCTTTTTTTTTATTCAATGCACAAATATATCAGCTTAATGTTGATAACAGACAGTTTGGTCTTTGTTGAGTGCCATCTGCCAATCTGCAAAAATAATATTTACATTCTCTGACACCAGGGCAGATATTAATCAGGTAGACTGTTTTTGTTTAGCTCAGAGAAAAGAATCATTGCCATCATCATTGTTTAATTCTTTTCTTCAAACATCGCACTTTGCTACAAATTCAACATGTCATCAAATTAAAATTGTTAGAGAAATGCAGGCGGATACAGATGTCTCACATGAACTAAGCTAATTGTCCACTCTAAAGTATTGAACGTCCTTAAAAATAGTACTGACTTATGAAGTTACCTATTCATTTTTGCCTTGACCAGTACTTAATTTGTAAAATAACAATTGCTGGAAAAAGAAAATCAGTGTGAAACCGGTGTCTGTGAGGTGTCAAAACGGTTAACAGAACCCATGTCTGGTTTTGAATGTCAGCTGGATTGCAAGTTTTTTTTACAAATGTTGCTGAAACACACTGCAACTGGAGAGTTCCCGGGTCCTGTCCTGATTTTGACTCAAACTGACTTGTGACACTCAAAAAGTTGAAGCTTTCCAAATTCATCTTAGTAGAATAAAGTTATCTAATATGTTTTCTTAGTCTTTTGCAGACTGCCACATTTCAGTGTAGGTTTTACAGATGCATGTAGTCTCTTATGTACATAACTTTTCACCCCTTTACTCACACTGACCCTTGCACTGACATCCCAACATTCTCACTGTGTGGCTTGGGGCCAGTGTGTTGTCCAGCAGCATTGACCAGAAGTAGGTTAAAGGCGAACAGCGACTGGTCAGTAGCAACATCTGCGTATACAGCGTTATACATAACACTTCCGCTCCAACATATTAAGTGCTGTAGGATTAATGCCAGCTGGCTCTCTGTGCATGTATCAGTCAGTCTGTCTGTAGCCTATGTCAGACCCAGAACAAGTATCTACTGTTATTGGATTGGGGACAGCGGCTTTTAGATCAAACAAACTTTTCTTTTCTCTTCCAGTTTTCTTTCTCTGCATATGTCACAGCATGGGACCATTCGGGGTAACAGGGTTATCTTTTTTTTAAGGGTCATCTCACGTGAGATTTCAAAGCTCAGCCGGCTATAA
This sequence comes from Perccottus glenii, assembly GCA_024416835.2. Classification (NCBI taxonomy): domain Eukaryota; kingdom Metazoa; phylum Chordata; class Actinopteri; order Gobiiformes; family Odontobutidae; genus Perccottus; species Perccottus glenii. Next base: position 12,419,590 of record CM044566.2, on the reverse strand, counting down.
GTACCTTGCTGGTTTCCTGAATGAATGCTGGCTTTAGGAAGTCTTTGAATCACTTTTCATTACCTGGAAATTTCTTCTCGCCGTCTCCGACTACTATGCTTAACACATGTGCAAAGTAAACAGTGAAAGTTATAAAACGGAGGCTTTGGTGTATGTGTATGTTTGTGCGCAGTAAAGTATCCCTGCATTAGCAGGAGCACTCATAAAGCCTCTGGTTTTAGTGGGTGGCCAGGGGACAGTTGTTGGGTGTGAGGAGCAGCAGGGGATTTAGTCCTAAAAGTACATTTTGAGGGATTTGTTTTCTGGGGGAAAATGACTAGAGCCTCATTTTCCCCCATGATCTTTATTAAACCCCTTGCACTCAATCAACTTAAACTGCATTATGTAGTGGATCACAGAGCTCTCTACTATTGGCTGGAATCAGTGTCCCTGGCAAATATTTGCTAAGAAGCAATGACCCAGAGCAGAATTGATTTTTGCAGATTGTTATTGAAGCTGTGTTTGGACAACTCGACACATAGGTAGCTCCATCTGCTCAAGAACCATTTGAACGAGCCGCAGAAGGTCACAATGGGCCGTGTGTTAATAATGTAATTAAGGGACCACCTCTGGAGGGGATCTTGCCCACTAAACAATATTATCTAGAACAGGAGTGATCTTATAGGCCTACTGCTGTTTTATGTGAGCCAATTTGGAAGAAGAAGCCTGCATTCCAGGATAATGGCAGTGCCCAACCATCAGTGTGATAAGGTTTTATTAAAGAAGCATCATCTACTTTATAACGAATCTAGATAGTAATCATGCTGCTGCTTGGTTTCTCCATTAGCTAATGCACCGCCTCAGGCAAACATCTCAATACAAAGATTGCTGCACATAATGTTTATTATTAGTATTGATTTGTCTAATGATGTTATGCAGAATATTAAAAATAGTAAATGCTCATAAGACACTGATATGTTGTCTCCATTTAGATGTATTCTAAAGATGGCTACATTAACTTTAACATGTAAATGTGAAAGACAAAAGCTCACAGAAGGTTAGGCCTGGGTTAGGGAAATCAATAACATCAGTAATACACTCTCAATAAAACATTTATGGTTTCATGCAAATACAGTTACCTTACAACTGTTATAAAACCCAATGTATCTAATGCATTGCATGTTTCTAAACAGTATTAAGAGGCATAGGGCAACACTGTGTCTTTATAGCATAAAAACATAAACAACTGCATGTTGTTGTTGTTGTGTGTGGAGTCTTGTTGGTCCATTTAGATCAGTGAGTAAACTCTACACTCAAGAATTCATCTCTCCTCAGGGTTCCGCCTCTTTCATAAAATCTAGGACAAAAACTAAAAACATTGCCCTGGATCAAGATATAGTATACCCCAGTGAGAATTTTGATTGTAACTTTGTAAGCACTAATTAGACCATTTATGTTGTTTTCAGATGATAGCCAGGTTAGCACCACTAATTAGCATCTGTTTTTATGCTAGCGTTCTTCTAACTCCACTTTGTTTCTTATTTTAGACCCTAATGAAATCCCCCAGCTGTTTTTACCTTCACATTGTGACTTTTGTTTGAAATTATATAACTACCGTACTTCAAAGCTATCAAAGTTATCAAAGTGGGCTTCCTCCACTGACCTCGTTTCACCTTAACTAGACCTATTTCAATATTCTAGACGCCATTTTCCCTTTGAGACATTTACGTTCCCTGCTTCTGAGTTGACTTAATGAAGCGATGTGTTTCCAAAATGCGGAGCAAATTGAAAAATAATGTGAGATGGAGAGATTGAGAATTGACACGGAAGCAAAGTGGGTAAAGCACAGAACACAGAAAGTTTAGCAACAGTGATCCCCCCTTCCTTTTTATCCCAAGGCTGTAACGCCTTAACAAGAGTGAATCGTAGGCTGTGTTCAATTACCAAATACACATTTACTGAAAGAAAGATTAATCAGGATTGGTTTTATTAATAGAATTCCCCTTGAGGCTAATGAGGAAGGAGGGAAGGGGCAAAACACTTTCAAGTGGAATATTAAGACCTTGACTCCCCTTTTTTCTAGTTAATTAAGATGAACATGTTGGCTGTTGATACCCAATTACGGCTCTGAAAATGCACCACTGTAGGCTAAAGATATTATATAGAAGAATTCATAGTTTGCAGTCTGTGGGAACTCTGTAACAATGAGAGCTAAGGTTTGCTATGGTTATTTTTGACTTGTGTTGCAGTTCCCGAAGATCTGTCCTTAGAGGAGAGAACCGAGCTGTCAAACATCCGACGGAGGAAGAAAGAACTGCTCGACGATATTGAGGTGTGCATGCGTGTGTCTATGTTTCCAGCCAGTAGCCTACGTAGTGTCTCATGAATTTTTGCCTTTATACTGTACCTATTATCTTGTGTCCCTGTATTTGCATGCTGTAAATGATGCAAATGATCTCACAGTTTAGCCTTGCACTTCAGTTGTGTATGGTCTGGTTCTGTTCCATGTTTTGCTTATGGCTCTTGTTCTGAAATTAACGTAAATTGGGCAAACTATTTGTGACCCTCCAGAGACTGAAGTTTGAGATCGCTGAAGTGATGACGGAGATCGAGCAGCTCACATGTGTGGGAGAGAGGTAAGGCACTAAATTCAGATGCATACTGCAACTATACCTACACAAGGAGGAAATAACTTACTCTTACATATATTTTTACATTTGGCATATACTGTTTAAGGGTGTAATCCAGTCATTAAAAGACAGACAGAGCAGTTGTATGGGTGCCATTGAAGGAGAGTAGAAACAGCATGCCCTTGACATTCAGACTAAAAAGGACTATACAGCATAATAAAGAGAGAAAATGATTTGGGTGGTGGTCACATGATGTTGATATCCCAGTCATATCAGCAACAAGGCCTTTATCAAACATGTTTTCTGCTAAACTTTGAGTCATTTCTCCAGAAACATGCTGATGCATGGAGTGTCAGATAACAGTTTTCTACCAGTCAGCATCTTTAATGCAGAGTTCTAAAAAATGCATGAAATACACAAATTATTCTTTTCACACATGATATCTACAATAACGGTGGTAGCCACATATACAAATAGACCTACATAGACCTCGGAGTGAGGATTTGCATGAGGTGAGAGCCTTAAGAGTTTTTTTAATGACTTAACAGGAAGACTTATCTTAGCTTCTAGATGGAAATATGTCATTTGTATAACCTGGTTTAACAGGTTTATTCATATCTCAGCTAGGGGTGAGACGATTTTATTGCGCATCGCGATAAAAACAGTAAAGATTAAGTGGTCGTTGCTATTTTTTTATTATCGGGTTAATTGTTCATCAAGCTAATAGTTTAAAAGTTAAACGTTTTGTAAAGTGATTTCAGTATGTTTTAGTGACATTTTCAAACTGTAAGCATGATTTCATAATTATTAATTATTGTGATAATATCGTTAATCCCAATTACTGTGTCATTGATAATCATGACATCAAATTTTAATATCATCCCATGCCTAATCTCAGCTTGGAAAGTCTGCTGGTCTATTCACATTCACTAAAAAAGTATGATCAGTGAATCCGCCTGGCTAGCTGTATTGATAAATCATTGTGTTTAGAGTTTTGTTACAGTACATTCACACATAATAAACAATGATCCAATGTGACCTGCTCAGTATTCACAAGCTATTTCTGGACAAATCATTATGGGCTATAAAATATTTTATAAAATGTATTGTCACTGTATCAATGTGTGCAATATAGTAAATAGTGCTTGAACCGCACGCTGTCCTAATATAGGTCAAGCTTACTATACATTTTCTATGTTTGTGTATTCTAGTAAAACTTCCCAGAGAAACAAACAGATTGCCATGGGCAGAAAGAAATTCAACATGGATCCCAAAAAGGTAGGAGCCTTTTTTCTGCTAATATCTTTTGTCAACAAAGGTCAGTTTTTATTTCCCATCCTTCCTTCAATTGCAATGAACTCATGCTGTCTTCTCCTCTGCTCTCTCCAGGGAATCCAGTTCTTATTGGAGAACGACCTTCTTCAGCATACTCCAGAAGACATTGCCCAGTTCCTGTACAAAGGCGAGGGCCTCAACAAGACCGTCATAGGAGACTACTTAGGAGAGAGGTAAGGAAAGAAAAAGCCGTAGAGGGGATTTAAACCCCCTCCATCGTTAGAGAAGAACATTATGGGCTAGATTTATGGGATAAAGAGGGCGGACATGATTGACCCCCTCTGAACACGAATCTGCAATGCGTTCAGGTCAGACTGCAGTATAATGAAGATGGAGAAATAGCGTGACTCTATTAGAAAGCTAAGACTGCTACTAGAGATGAAGGTGCTATTATGATAGTGAAATGTATTAACAAGGTGAATGTGAGTAAGGACCAGATGCAGTAAATGTGTCAAAATGAAAGAAAAAGAGCTTGAGGGAAAATGCATAAAAAAGGTTTATTGACCTGCAGTCGGTATTGAGGCCAGAGTAGTCACAATAAGTCACAATAAGAATATTTTTTATTCTTCTCTCACATTACCTATATCTTTTCTTTGGTGCAATATTGATGTTTTGTGAGGCCTAAACACTGTAGTCCAGCTAAATGTCACATGGCAGCTGACCTGCTCTGACTGTAACACAGAAATTGTTTCTTGCATACTTTGAGCAGTGTCGTTAAATTTACTTCAAAAACATAAAGACTTGGAGGTGAAGTGTCCAATTTGAGTAGCAAGGAGGGGGAAATCAAAGTAATCAAGTAATACATCTCAGACACTGTGTCTATCTTTATAAACGGTACTTGCTATGTGTGGTTCCAAATTATACTATTATATTAATAAGAATACAATTACTTGCAATGAGTTTTAGATCCATATAATTTTTCAACTGAGAAACAGTATTGGATCTGATCTATATTCACATGAAAATACATAATACTAAAGATCTATTAAAAAAACAAGTGAATGCCAAGAATACAAATTTTCCTGATATCTGTCATTAGAGTAAAGCTGCATCAGGAGATAGAGGAGCAGAGAGACAAAAGTTGAGAGTAACCAAGACTGTGAAAAGAGCTGTAGGTTGTGGATGGGGGTGGGGGTGGAGGGGTACTCTGGGGACTTCCCTTCTCCGCAAAAGGCTTTATTCATGGAGGATCATCAAAGGGGCCACCTACCCAGCGGAAATCACACTAAACACAGGCTCAAGCTTCACTTTGGGTAATTATCACTAATTGAGCTTATGCAAGAAGAGAGAACCTATCATTACATGGCCAGCGGAGACGGAGATGAAGAGAGGGAAGAACAGGAGGGGAACACACGGAGAGGAGATAGTGAGGTGACAAATAGCTCCGAGGAGGAGAGATGGATGCAGGCTGCTTGACTCTTAAATTACACCACTAGACAGAGAGACCATCCACATAGGAAACATCTGTTTGTCACTTCCTGTGTTATTCATGGCAGAGGTGGATGAAGTCACCCAAATCTAAATTTGGGTGTTTAAAATCAAGGGAAAGTACTCATCATAGTACAAATGTCTTGAATTTTAGACACAGAAAACTAAAAACATTACAACTTCATAACTTTTAGGTGCAGCGTATATAAGAATAATCTATACATTCCCCAAAGGAGCGAAGTCATTACATTAACTGCATACTGTAGACAAGGAAAAACAAAGCAATATAAGGAAAATCCCCAAGCGCTCGGCCAAATAATCAAAGAATGTTATTGCAACTCAAATCCACATTTTGTTTGTAGTCAGCCAGCACACTTTGTACTCTTTCCAAAGACTTCTCCAAGTCTTTCCATGAAAAACACGATGCCGAGCCTGAAAATTAGCACAATATGGATTCGGGTTTGTTGTTTTGTTTTCCTGAAAATCCTTGGAGCCTGCGTGGGTTTGGTCAAGCTGGTTTGCATCAGTTTGAGCGCACCACTCCCCCCATCTGGGTGGAGGAACACTCGGCACTGACCAGCTGTTTAAATTGCTTCCAGGCAGCGCTCCTCAGTGTCCGTCTGGTATGAATAAGAGCACAAACATGAAAGGAATGCCGAGAAGAAGAATTCAAGTTGAGAAATACTTTTTCTCAAAGGTTTTTCCTTAGCCTTTCTCCGAGTTCACACTGCAACCGTGGTCATATTTCTTAGTATTCTTGGCGTTTTAGTGCCTCCTAGGTGATCTACGGCTTCCTTTAACACAGAATAACAACTATTATTTTTAGTAAATATGGAACAATATGGTTGGGTTTATGGTTTCTATGGAGCACAGGACAGGACTAATGAGATGACCATCATGTGAAAGTGTTTTTGTGGCTTTACACTTCCTGTTTTTTTGCTCTGAATAATATCTGGAAAATGGCAGTGGGAGAAGTGCTACCAACTTCAACTAAGGATTGAATGTGGTTAGTGAAATGTCTTTCGAGAGGGCAAACCACAAGCTGAGCAGCCAGTCATTGTGACCCATAACCCAAATGAGTTTGCTTGTTCTCCAACTTTTGCTGTCTTTTTCCCACTAGGGATGATTTCAACATCAAGGTGCTGCTGGCTTTTGTGGAGTTGCATGAGTTTGCAGACCTCAATCTTGTCCAGGCTTTACGGTCAGCAAAATGATTACCACAAATATGATTCAAAAAGCAATCATTATTGAAAACAGCTGCATCCTGTGCATCTCTATATTGAAATTCTCACTTCTTTTTTCTCGGGTGTAGGCAGTTCCTGTGGAGCTTCCGCTTGCCTGGCGAAGCCCAAAAGATCGACCGTATGATGGAGGCCTTTGCTTCTCGCTACTGCCAATGTAACCCCGGGGTCTTCCAGTCCACAGGTCAGACTCTCCTCATTGTCTATAGTCATATTTGCAAGCCCATTATGTCAGGCCAAGCCAATCCATCCACTGACTGGAAAACTAATGGCCTGTTTTAATGCACCCAATCATTAAACCATTAGCGTGAGTGTAACTAAGGCTCAACCAGGATTAACCAGATTATAGCTCACTGCAGTGGATGATTTGAAACTAAGAACCATCAACAAACAAGACACATGCATTATTTAAAAACGGCTCAACATGCAAAATCTGTGGATAAACAAAACCAAAGACAACACTGTATTATTATTTATATAGGTTATTTGGATTGCATTATGGGTCTGTAGAGCATGGACCTCCAGAAAATTCTGAAAATTCCAGATGTCCACATTGTCTGTCTGTATTCTTTTCACTATGCAAGCAACCAATATACAGTATACAGTATGTGTGTGATTAAGAATTTCATTTGATTTAAGTTATGTGCCACCATAAGAGCCACTCCCTTGTATAAACTTTTACAGAACAGTTTATTTAAATCTTGCTTTTAAGTGGTTGTGTCAAGCCTGATGTATGATCTGCGTCTATGTCGACTTGAGGGTTTGTGTGACAGTGGGCAGAGGGCTGAACACTACACAGTAACTGTCAACTGAGTCTGAAAAAACATATAACTATGAAGGAGATTTAATTAGCGCTGCATTTTTGTGGCGTACATTATTTTGCGCATCAATTTTTGACTGCACTGACATCCCACCCACAACCGAAGAGCCCACACATTGCGACGGGCTCCGGCTCTTTTTATAGACAATGTGTGTGATGCGGCAGACAATAGGCTGCACAGGACGGGCCACCACTAAGTGTGTCAGTGAGACAAGGCAGACAGAGCAGAAGGAATGATTCATTTACAGGCAGGCAGTGGTCCGTGTGTCTTACCATTAGCAGACAACGCCGAGATTGACACCCCTAGCTTCTGTGTTTCTCTTTCACACACCCACGTTCATGCATTGTTCAAATAGAGTACAAATGAAATGTGTCTCTACAGTTATGTCTGTTCAAATAAAAGAGCTACTATAGTCTTTAGATGTGCCTGCGTCTTTCAAAGTCAATATTACCTGTATAATAATGTTCTTTTAATGTTTATCTTCCTGAATGGCCTATAAGTGTGGTTCCAAAACATTGGAAAAGTGGGTCACAGGGGATTTTATTTGAGTCACCAAAAAATAAAAATAAATAAATCATAAAAATATTTGTAAAAGTCAATTGGCAAAACAGATTTTAGCTGGATTTGTACAGGTTTTAGTTGGATTTGTACAGGTTTTAGTTGGATTTGAACAGGTTCTATTTGGATTTAAACAGATTTTAGTTGGATTTGCACAGGTTCTAGTTGGATTTAAACAGGTTTTAGTTGGATTTGAACAGGTTCTAGTTGGATTTAAACAGGTTTTATTTGGATTTGAACAGGTTCTAGTTGGATTTGCACAAGTTCTAGTTAGACTTGAAATGGTTCTAGTTGGATTTGGTTGGAGAAAAATATATAAAACACAAAATGACCAAAATGATGCTAAAATAAACACGGTAAGTGGGTAACAAATCATTTGGTCTTTTATAATAGGGGTTTCCTGAAAAAAAATTGGTAAATTGTGGAAATTTGTGGAAACACTGACCTATAACATTCTGTAGACCAATTACAATTATTACAATAACACAGCTCTCAAAACTTTCAGTAGTGTAAAATCAAATCAAAATCACGCACTTTGCATTCATCTGTCTCAGATAATAGACGTTTAAAGCTCCCAGTGATCTTCCTGTTCTTCCAACTGCCCAGAGAGGTCAAACTTAGAAGTGCTGCTCATAATATTGTCTTCTGATATTGCTTCATCAGATACCTGCTATGTGCTGTCATTTGCCATCATCATGCTGAACACCAGCCTACACAACCCTAACGTGAGAGACAAGCCCCCCGTCGAGCGCTTTATCTCCATGAACAGGGGCATCAACGAAGGGGGTGATCTGCCAGAGGAGCTCCTCAGGGTGAGACTGACCGTACTAATGTGTGTCTCTTTGTGTGCCATGACCACTCTGTCACACCTAGAGCATTTCGAATGAGGCATTTCCTCTGCCGTCTTCCCGCTTGATTAATAGTGTCTTTCCCCCGCTGGCAGAATCTCTACGACAGCATCAAAAACGAGCCTTTCAAAATCCCAGAGGATGATGGGAACGATCTGACGCACACATTCTTCAACCCCGACAGAGAAGGCTGGCTTCTGAAGCTCGGTACGTACCCAGAGAGTCGCACAAATAACCTTTATTATGTTGATCTATGATGGCACAAGCCTGGTGTTAGCTCCTCGGTCTTTCCGTATTGAAGTGTTGTTTGTTTGTTTGTTTGTTTGTGACATGTTTTTTAATGAATGTGCCTGCGATGGCTGATCCTCGCTGTAACATATTCAACAATAACAATACCACACACAGTAGTGACCTGTGATAGTCTTCAAAGTGTTTAGACCTCTCTGACATAACTGAAGGAGATAGAATAAAGATGCACCAAGAACTAAACTTGTTGCGCCTGCTTTGAAGTGTTTACAGAAGGAGATAATTAAAAAAAAAAAAAAAAGTGTTTGTTTATTTTAGTTTATTTCGGTCAACAAAGGAATAAAATAATACAATATTTTTTCTTTACCCTCAAAAAAAAGATTTTAAACTTGTTGTCCAGTATAGGTTTCAAAGTTTCAATCCAAAACACATTTTACCTCTATGATCCACTTTTGCAAAGCTTTGCAAATGTTCTGACTCAAACACTTTGTTTCAGCAGATGTAAGCCTCTCAGTCTAATCCACTGGGCTTAAAGAAATACAGTCTTTAGGAGAAAATGGCTCCATATGATCATGGCTTTGGGCTTTTGGACTTTACTTATATTTGAACTGAAGGATAACCAAGGTGCACTTCAACAAATAATAAAAGCATAAAAAGTGATGTTTAAAACTATGCGATCATCTCCGCAAACCTTCACTGAGAATTAAAATCCCAGTCCAAAATGACAGAATAATTCAGGGTCCTTTTGAACACAATTGTTTTAAATTGACTAAATCTACTGAGAAACTAAAGAAAAACTGAATCAACAAACATTTTCTAATTGGTAGCTCTCACTCTAGTCAGTGTTGATTCTCTTCTTCCAATACACCACACAATCCCCGATGGTTAATTAGCAAGCTAACAAATGTTACCTAGACATTTCAGAACTCTTCTGATCTCACCAGATCTACACTGGTACAGTGTAGAGCAGCCTCTATTTCTGACCCAGAAATTGTAAGCTTTTAGGTTTTTGCCAAATGAGGTTGCTAGGAGACCTGTGACGCAACAACAGACTCCTTTCGCTCACTGTCCTTCATTTTTGTAACCTCTTTGGTTTGTCTCTCACTGAGGCCATGCTCTTACTGCCAGTACACGTCTGTATGTCATAGTGATTCTGTGCTTGTCTTTCAATTCCTTGTGTGTTTGTTATTTTCTGTTCCTCGCCCTGTGTCTAATCTTTCATACTGTCACCCTTTGTTCTGTTCTGTGATGGCTGTTCCTCCCTATAACTTTCTTTATTAGGAGGTAGGTAACACTCCTTCCTCCACATCACAGTGTGCCCTCATACTGGCATTGGCTGCCATTACTCCTCAGCAAGCATTTATCATCAGCCTCCTCATATGATTAGCTTCTTGTCTGGGATGGCATCATGAGGTGATGGGTTAAAGTCATGAAGAGGCAAGGTCAGCAGGTCAGGGACCTCTCTCATCCTGCATGGGGACGGGCTGCATTCCTCACAGGCTTTTGACCAGTTTGAATGTCGCACAAGTCTTAGCTTAACTCAATAACAACTATTGAATCAACAAAATTAGCTGTCTAAAAATATATTCTTAGCGTTCGTTTCAGTGGTCCTGCTGTCTGCTTCTGTAGACCAGGGCTTTACTGTAAGCAGTATACTGAATATAGACATATACTTTGTGTGCAAGCAGTTTCAACAGTGCAGTAGCTCAAAAATACTCTTTTTTTTTTTACTTTTACTTGTCCAGGAAAGTCCCACTGAGATTACAAATCTCTTTTGCAGGGGAGGGCTGGCCCCAAGGAGGAGGACTATTGTACATGTCTTTAGTGGTAGGGGAAACCGGAGTACCCGGAGGAAACCTACACAGACGCAGGGAGAGCATGCAAACGCCACACAGAAAGGCCCTGCCCTATTCATGTTGTTGTGCGTGTTAAGATTTGTAGGGTTAGTAAGTGAAAAGCTACTGTACCATTTAGCATTTCATCCAATCTAAACTGGTGTCACCTCATGCAGTGTACAATCAAAAGAGCACTGCTTGCCATACAGCTCCCGTGTGGTTCTGCCACAACATGCAGTTACACTCCAGCACCCCTCAACCCGCTGCTTTACTCTGCTTTGTGAGAATGTGTCGCTGCTGTACCTACTTGTCGACCCACCTACTGCTGTGTGGCTGTTCATGCAATAAAATGAAGGAGACCATAGCCTCTCTTCATTTGTCTTCCTCCTACCTCCCCTTCTCTTATTCCTTTCCCACACTTCCCTGTGTCCCTCTGTCCCACCAGCTACACTTGCCAGATCATGTGAGGCCAAATCTTTCCCATTACTAAATTCTGCACTAATTCTAGCTCCGTCAGAGGGACATCTAGTTAATGAAAGGAGGATTTCTGTGTATTCATTAGTATGGAGCACTCTGCTGGCCTGTCAGGTAATCGATATGAGGAACCGCGGGACTGTTGTGGGCTTGTGAAACTCATTACACAGCACCGCTAACTGGAGCTCAGACTGCTGCTTTAACTGAATCATCATGCAGCAGAAACAGCATGACCACGTGTTCATTTATTAAAACATTACTGAAGAGAATTTGCACAGTTGATATGTCTCTATTCACAGAAAGGGCACTGATAAAGCATTTGGCGTATGCATTCAGGCATAAAAGTCGAAGAGAAACGCAAACACTTCTATCATATATTTATAGCTGTATTTCCTACAAAGTTACTAAAACATGAAGCACAAGAAGCCCTTTGAAGGAATTATGCTAGACATACAAGACAAGTAAACATTAGCATGGCAAACACAAGTGGCTGGTATTCTCATGAATAATGAATATGATAGGTTTACTTTTTGTGCACGGTATTGCACAAAAATCTGGGTCAAGTAAACATGACATATTGATTACATCAGTAACGGCCTCGTTGTGCACTTTCTGTAGTGTGAGCAGTGTGTTCTCGAGTTGTTACAAACACAGACATCAGTTCCTCTTTCATTACTTACACAATGTTCATTTAGGAACTTACAGTTTAATTAACACAATCCAGTAATCCTCATAATCTACTTTTATCAGTTGATGAAGTCAGATGCAGATATTGTCTCTCATAAGAAGATTTCCTTTGAGAAACAAGTCGTCACTTTGCAGTTCAGTATTCATTTTGTGCCAAGAAAAACCTGTTTATTTTTAATGTGAATCAGTGCTTACATTCAGATGCAGTGAAAAATAAATATTTGATTCTAACAGGATTTGGCTTTACTTCTTGGATGAGTGAACCAAGCATTTTATTCAGTATTCTGTTAATATGAGAAGGCTATAACCATCCCCCACTGCACAATCCAGCAGAGTGTGTCCTGCTTCACTGAACCATTCTCAGACACGTTCAGTGCACATGTTCTGGAATTAAAAAAACACAGTGCCTATGTTTTTCCAAGCTGCTCCCCCGGTTACCCCTGCCCAGATGGGGCCTGGCCCTCAGGCGTCGCTCTCTGGGGAGCGGGAGGGGGTCTCCAGCCTCTGATTGAGGTCTAATAACACACAGAGCTGATGATCAAACCCAGATGTGGCACGTGGGACTGGGGTCTCCTTTAGGTTGAGAGCCACTACTCGAACACGCTCCCCTTCCTCAGGCTGAGCTGTATATTCTGTGTCTGTTTCTGCAGGTGGCCGGGTCAAGACGTGGAAGAGGAGGTGGTTCATTCTAACAGACAACTGCCTCTACTACTTTGAATACACAACAGTAAGAACATGTTTTATTTGTATTGTCTCCTAAAAACATTTTATTTGTCAGCACCATGTGCAAGAATGTCTGTTTTAACATTACCCAGCTTGCTAAAATAAGACATTATTATTAGAATACACCTCTGGGGGAGCATATGCCAAATACGCAGGGAGACCCAGGGTCAAATCTCGCTCTGGTCTTCTCGTTCTCACTCTGTTTCCTGTCAAACAACCATCTATCAAATAATAATAAAGGCCCAAAAAAACCTTGAAAAATAAAATACACAAACACTTTTGAGTTTTTAGCAGTTTTTCTAAAAGGCAACGAGTTGGACTAAGGGCTCATTGCTTCTCACAATTCCATCTAGTGGTACAAAGTGATTTAGCAGCATTTTTCTGTTTCTCTTATATATTACATAAAAACATCTTGGTTATTTTTGTGTACTAATAAAAAATATGCATATTACTACTATAAGACCCAGGGTTTGCGTCAGACATGGTTAGCCCCTTTTTAGTATTTTGGGGGGGATTAGGAAGCACACAGTAGAGTGTAAATGAAAGCCAAAGATGTTTGCCTCCAGCGCCGCTCTTCTCTTTAACAGATGCAGCTCCTTTGACCTAAATGAACCTCACTCTAGCAATTAACATGAGGCATCATGGGAAACATCTGTAAAGTCTACAGCACACATCTGGCGGCGCTAAGCCATAAGCCAAGTGTCTCCCCTGGAACGACACGAGTCAAGCCGCCATCCCGGTTTTATAACGTGGCCCCCAGTCCCTGAACATAATCACACTGCAGCTTTCCAAATGGCACAGACACAGGCAGCTGTCCCCGGGCGGTTCCTCCCCCTCATCCTGCCCCCTCATTAGGAGGAAGATGACAAGCAGGACAGGGGGCTGCTCCTCAAGGTCCCTCTCGTCAGGCACATACAGCGGCACACATCTGGAGCTGCAGACACAATAGTAGGCACTGCAGGACGGAGGGTGTAGAGTTACGTTTCCCTCGGGGTGTATCCCTGACATGACCGGCATTGACACACCTAGAGCGCGTTTATCAACAACATCTCTTCTCTTTGCTGCATTCAGATTTTATACAGTTTGAAATGATTTAGTGATGATGGGTGGTTTTAAGTGATGATGGAAGAATTGCACCTATTTCAATTTTTAACAAGCTTGGCATTAGATAAAATTTTTTTAAACTGTCCTTGTTGAGGTTTTACATTTTTGTTGACGTGTATATTACAATCCACACAATATCACAAGAAACCTCCAGCCCCATTAACACCTAAATTGAATACTGTCAGAGCAATACCTGTTTACTGTTAGCACCAAGCTAACACTGCATAGGCAAGCAGCGTCCGCTACTGTTCGCAGCTTGTTCAGCTTGTATTGTTGGTTTTCGCCCCATGCAATGATGCTGATTTGTGTTTTATGTATTTTCAGGATAAAGAACCTCGAGGGATCATTCCTCTGGAAAACCTCAGCATAAGAGATATAGATGAGCCTAGGAAACCTGTAAGAACACACTCACCACAATAAAAAATTGTAATTGCGGTTATGTCACCTTTTTTCAAACTATGAACGTCTTGTTTGTTTCCAGAACTGCTTTGAGCTCTACAACCCTAACCACAAAGGATCGGTGATCAAGGCCTGCAAAACCGAAACGGATGGGCGGGTCGTCGAGGGCAAACATGTCGTGTACAGGATATCAGCCCCCACACAAGAGGAGAAGGAGGAGTGGATCAAATCTATCAAGTAAGGATTTTACGCCTTAGTATGGATCTATTTACACTGAGAGGCCACTTAGGCGCTGTTGCTCCCATATGCCACTTTCTCATGTCTGACCTTGACTCCGAGAAGCTGACACACACATAGAGCTTTGAGCCAGAATTGGAAAGCACATGTGACTCTTACTCACACTTGCGTGCTGATAACACTCAGAGGTGACTTCTGCTTTGGTCGATAATCTCACTTCCCTTTGGTTATGGTTTTGTTAATCTTGTAAACAGCCACTATTTCTTGTTACGCTTTTAGTGTTTGGCAGCTTTTACACTCACTCAGTTGCATCCAAATGTGCGATGTTAACCGAGTAGAAGTAGAAGCTCTAAATTGGACCCAGTGGGTAATTGATCAGCTCATTGGTTAGTGTCCACTTAGCTTCTCCTACAGCAGCAAATATGATCAATATCTAAGCTCTAAAGCATATTACACAATCCCTCAATGTTCTAATGTATGAAAACCCACTTAGCATTGACTCATTTTTAAGTGAATGCCATTAGTTTTAGTTACTGGAAACCATGTCCAGATCAGGGTGCTTTATGTACAGTTAACTTAATTGGAAGACAGAGAAGTGTTCATTTTCTCACTTTGGAAGACTTAGGTCAATTGACCTTGACATGAAACCTACTCGCTACCTCACAGGATGCTATGCAAGCGTCCTGTTTCAAGGAGAGCTTTCGGTGTGAAGCAGAAGTGCAGGCCTTAGTGGTTCAGTGCACTTATGTGTGTTTGAGTGAGCCTCTTCCTGTTAGTGTGTCTGATAATACACACGAGAGATTGAGTGGACACAGCCGGACAGTCAGGCCTTGACTCAGCTGCTGGCGTGGCAGCTTTACACAGACACACAAAAATTGGCAAAGCACATGCCCACTGATCACCTGACTCATCCGAGGATTCACTGGACTCACTGTCTCAGCAGGTTTATTGCTCTGCTGCTGGGAACGCAGTGGATTACTCAGCGGCATTGGCATCCTGAGGGTTACAGTGGCAACAGAACCCCTAGATTTCTATTGTGCAATGTTATAGTTTTAAAATATCAATTTTGAGTAATGTGATCCTTCCTGCCCTCTTTTTACAGAGCGAGCATCAGTAAAGACCCATTCTACGACATGCTCGCAACCAGAAAAAGGAGGATAGCCAATAAAAAATGATGACCGCTCAACTGTAACTCCACTACCAATAACATGCCTGTGACCAGCAGTATCCCTACGTGTTTGTAATGGGGAGAAATGAAGGAGCTTTATTTTCTCAAGGATGAAGGTTTCCGGACCTCAGGACTCGAATGAGCTCAATGGGAAGGTTTTTCTTTAAAGACAGAAGAAATCTTTTCCTTGAGATGGAGGAAGGATAAAGAGGGCTTCAAATATAAAGAGACTACAGAAGGAGGGGAGTGAAGCTGTAACCATTCTGCCCTCTGCTGGACCCTTGATGAATTCAAACTGCTCCACTTGACAAAACAAAAATGTGGACCTGAACTCTTGTCTTGGATCCTAGTTGGATGTTGGTCTTTAACTCCCTGTAGGACTCCTGGATGCCAGACATGATCTTGATCATCTTATTTTAACAATGGTCTACATTGATTTTTCAGAACTTAAATAAGCCTCAAATTTGAATCAGCTGGTCTGAATTGTAAACCCTTACATCTTCTTATGAAACCATTACAATGTATTATTTTTATGTGGCAACAATTTAAACACATTTATTTCAACATTTTACTGTAAAATGTCATAACTGGAAATAATGTTTAGATTTGAGATGTCCATACTATTTTAAACCACCTTCAAAATTTATATACTGACAATTCTCCCGTGATTATTTCTTTTATATTTATTTTACGAGTTAAACAAAAAAGGCAGCCCCAATTTACATAATGCATGTATGGTATATATTGTACATAGTTTTCTTTTTCTCCTTTGTGTTTATGTAGCATGTCAGTCAGAATAGCCAGTGGCCTATACCCGTTAACCATTTTAGTTTTACAATAGTTCACTGCAGTGGAGAAGGATCATTGTGCAGCTGTTTGAAGCAGATGCCACTCAATGAAACCTTCTGTTTTCATACTGAGGTTATACATGACATTAGATTCAATGTTACTGTGTCCAGCAAAGACACAAGAGGAAATAATCTTTTCATTATACACCTGAAGCAAAACTCAAAATGGATTTTCTTAACATGTGAACACTGACTGCAAGGACTGTTCTATTTTTTTTTAAACAAAATTGAGATCCAGCCACTTGCAGCCAAACCTGTCCTTATTAGAGTGTTGTGGTTTAAATCAGCTTGATCTCCTTTTGAGTACTATGAATACTATGAAGACTTTTAATAATAAAAGAATGCAAACATAAAAAAACAGTACTTGTGTGCATGTTCATTTAGTGAGTAACTCTCAAAACTTACCAGGTCTTTGGTTATTTGAATAAAGGAAACAAGTCAGCAGACCTGTCAAAGTAATGTAAGGTGTAAAACAGAACATGTATACACTAGTCTTAATAGTTTGAGTCATTGTATATGCAGATGTACAATATCTACACTATTAAACCCGAGTGGATAGTTGGTCATCAAGAGGCTTGAGTACAACCCATTCAATAGAAAACAAGGCAGACAGGAACCTTTCAGAAATCCCTGGCAAATCTTCAGTTGTCTCAATTAGCATTTTTCATTCATTTCAATGAAGTTTGTAAACAAAGTCAAAGACTAACAACATATTACAATTTCTGATGACAAATTGTATTTTTAAGGCATTAACCTTATCCAATGTAAAAATCCTTACATGCTAAACTAAAAAAAACATAACAGTAGTAGTTCCAACTTTAGATTTGGAAAGAAATGTAAATCATACTCAAAATCAAAATGGACGTGTTTATCTAAAACAAAGCAAAATAAAACTACTTTTAATCCTGATACAGGATTGTTACATAAAAACATAACTGATAGTACAGTTCAAAATTAAATTCACAGTATTCCTTATGACGCTAGGAGACAAACTGTTTTTTCATTCAGAAGCAAATGCGTGGTCCACAGCCATGATAACAAATAGTAATGTTTCTCCATCTCCATGTTTAAAAAGAATTGAGAGGAAGAGGCATGAGACACCTGTGAAAAACAAAAGCCAGGAGTAAATCTTGGGCTTAAGACCGAAATGGAAAGAAACAGCTGGCAAATGTCCTCAAGTCTGTCCAGGGTTAGCATGGAGGTATCTGTCAGCTAAGTCTTACTCCCGCCTCGGCACTTGTCCGTTTCATTCCTGCGTTGCCTCCGTCAGTTTGTCCTCACCCAGTGGGTTCAAAGTTCATTGCAGCTCTGTAGATATGGAGATTCTAAATGTTCTTCTGCTTTTCACATTTCCCTTTGTCTCACTTGAAGAGGTTGTATGCATGATAGATGTGAGGTTTTCAAGTCCTGAGTACCACTGAGCAGCAGCCGAGACGTTGAAGCTCCAGGCATTTTGTTTGTGTTTATACAAGTATATATTATTATCTTTTATCTGAAATCTGTGCCGGGTGTTCATAGTTTAACCCTAGTTTTGAGTAGTACAGCAAGAAAAATCAATTTAAACAAAGATTAAAACATTTAAAACACTTTAGATGTGGTAAAAATACAATTGCCAGTGAAGAAGCACCATGTCCAAAATGTTGATGCCATTCCACTGCTGTTAAAACTGTGTCTGAGAGTCTGAAATCAGAAAGAAGCTGCTTAATGTTGTTGTTGTGACTAAACTGTACAAACATGCGTATGTAAAATTATCAACTTACACAGTTAAAGTTTTATGGTTCTGTACAGCTGGAGAATCCATGGGAGTCACCACTGTTTCGGCTGTAGCCATTTCCTTCAAAAGGGACAGGTGTTATTGTAAAGCTCTTAAAGGAGGTATTGCAGTCTTAAAAACGCTGTCTCACCTGTGTATCCGTTCAGATGGTGGTAAGATGAACCGTTTGGGGGCGATGAGTGATGGGGGGAGAGAGGATGGATTTATTGTCCTTGTTGTCATAGTAACGTCGTTTGCGGCTCTCCCTTTCCTCACTGTCATGCCTCCTTTTTTTCTTCTTTTTCTTTTTTGTTTCAGCGGCTCTATCCGAGTCCAAAGCAGAGTTTCTACATAAAACATGACAAATACAAACTTTAAATTTACAACCAAGATCCAATGGGTTTTTTTTTGTAGAAAGAGAGTCACTTACCCACTGTCATAGTGCCCGTCTTTGTCTTTTGATTTCTTCTTCTTGCTCTTTCTGTGTTTTTTACTGTGGCTGTCTTCAGAGCTGTCATCCCTTTCCTTGCTGACAGGAACATAGGTGCGTTTGTAATTTTGTTCATCTCTGTTTGAGGACGTAGAGCAGGCTGCTCTGAAGGGTGAGCCCTTGGAATGAGTGGGGTTTTCTGTCCCATTGGCTGAAAAAGCAGGGTCCTCTTTTGAAGAGTAATAGTCCTTGTCCCTGCTATAGCTTTTTTCTTTCATCACACGGAAGTCTCGACCCTCGTGCCACTTCCAGCGGTTGTGAATATTATCCCTGTAAGAATAACCGTGTCCCCTGCGCCCGCAGTCCCAGTCCTCCCTGGGCCGGTAGTGACGATAGTGGGAGTGGTGGTAATGGTGAGCACACCGGTCACGATCACGCTCCCTTGGGTGATGAGTCCTTTCCCAGCGACGGTCAGAGTCCATGTCCCTTGAGTATCGATCGTAAACAGGCAAGCGATCCCTATATGAACGATGCTGTTGGTAATCTCTGTAGTCCCGCCTGCATCTATACCGGTTCCCATCACTTTCTCTTTCATTACTCCGATCTCTGTAATACTTTTCTCTGCTCCAGTCAGAAGAATGCGGTCTTTCCCCGTCTCTAGAGGACTGTTTTTCATGGTTGCCTTTAGAACTGGACTTAGACTGGTGCGGCTCTTTAGAAGCTATACATCCATCAGACGCTGCTGGTGGAGCACTGGTCTGCATTACATCCCTGGCCTCCTCCCCGCCCTTATGTAAAGGAGCCCCAGTAGAGCTTTGGACGCAGTCAGAAGCAGGGGTGCATAAGGCCGCAGATTTACTGTGATGGGCAGAAGAGGAAGTACTTTCTCTGGATGAATCTGAAGGAGTCTTGGTGGTGGCAGGTACCGAGTTGACAGCAGAGCATTTAGTATGCTGAGGCAGGGGTTCACACAACCTTTTAGCCCTTATATCAGAAGTGGAGAGGTGGACACTTTCATCACCAGCAGGACAGATGCTCTGAAGAGAACTGGCCTGTTCTACACTTTTATGTATATCTTTACTGTGGAGGGAAAAAAAGGTTTACAAATGTATGCAAACACTGAGCTTTTGTGTTGACCACTCATTTTACCTGGTTTGACTCTCCTCATGATCTATTCCGTTTGAATCCACACTTGTCACAGAAGACAAACTGCTAGAATTACTGTCTGAAATCTAAACGTAAAACATGACCAGTCAGTGACAGGGTGATAAAATGAGTTTTTGTGTATTAAAAACATTCCGACAGTAGAAATTACCTGATCAGCACTTTTGTGTCCATTGACTTTGTGGTGCCCATTCTGGTGGCCATTTTGGCTGGACTTAGAGGTCACATAAATGGATCCAATCAATCCATTGCCATTATGGTGTTCTTCTGTCTCCCCATTTGTCTCGTGTGAAGTGGTGTCAAAATCGTCTCCATTTCTGTGGTTCCCGTTAATGTGAGACTTACCATTATCCAAAGTGCTACTGTTCTCCTGGTCTGACTCCTCCGAGGACTCTTGGCTGTATGGCACCAAGAAAGACGCCCCATTCCCTCCAGAGTGGTGGTCTCCATTAACACGAGATGAGCCGTTAACGTGATTGAGCTGACGTGGAATAAAGCGAACGTCTGATTGGACATCTGAGGTAGACTGTGAGGACGACGAGGAGCTGGAGGCAGAGGACGGCTGGCTGTGAGAGGCAGAGGCAGGGGTCGGCCGAATCGGTTTGCCTTGTCCAATAAAGAATGAAAGTTTCTGCCGTTTGTCATGGTCTGGGATCATGGTGGGCCGGCTAATGGACTGGGAGACAGAAGAAGAGGAGGAGGCCAGTCCATGGCCACTGCTGCTGGTGCTGGGCTTAGAACTGGGATAGTCCCGCTGAGATCCATTTCCATTGGCGTGGAGTGAACCCTATATAGCAAATTAAATATGTTCTTTTCAAATCAAAAAGAAATTTTAATAAAAGACTTGCTGCTGCTCTGAAAAAGAAATCTGCCTTACCTTGTTCATGTGTGGAGGCAGCTGCGGACCAATGAAGCCCACGTTGTTGTGGTGGACTGTGGTGTTCATGCGTGGTATTACAAGGGGCCGCGGCGAAGACTGACCAGAGATGCCTGCGCTATGGTTCATGTGGCTGTAGTCGGCTGTTTTTTTCACATCATTGGACCTAGTGACAAAGTAGTAAGGAACAGATTAGGTTTTAGGAATCTAGATTAATAATTATAATTATATTACACTTTTCTAAGACATAAATAGTGCATAATACAGAGTTTGTCATTAACAGGTTAAATTCAAATCAATTTTAATGTTCTCTGTCCTGTGCACTAATGCTAACAGGACTGTGACTGACAACTGGTTTTCATCCAATTAGCAACTATGGGGGCGATCCACTTAAGTTTATACCCAGGGTCCCGGTTTCTTACTAGAGCTGAGTATCATCCTGGTGCACACACAGAGTCAATTAAGTTGACTCTGATATAACTGTAATAGATTATAGATCAAACCATCAATAAAAAAAGGAAAGGTTTTCTCACTTGATGTAGAAGAGGACATAGGCCTGCTGGTTCAGAACAGACCTGAGATCGCTGACTGACACAGAGGAGTCGTTCATTTGATACCACTGCCCGTTACTCCCCTGAAAACGTCCCGATAATATCACATTTAATAACAAGCACTTTCCAACTAACAGAAACCCCTACAGTATTGTTCAAAATATTTGCAGTACAATGCGACCAACCAGAATAATCCAGGTTTTTAGTAATTTTTTTTTGGCAAACAAGTTACCAGTAGGTGCAGTAGATTCTCAGAAAACAAACAAGAACCCAGCATTCATGATGTACACGCTCTTAAGGCTGTGCAATTGGGCAATTAGTTGAAAGGGGTATGTTCAAAGAAATAACACAGTGTGGCATTCCATCACTGAGGTCAATTTTGTGGAAAAAAAAGCAGGTGGCCCTTATTTAAGGATGAAGCCACCAGCACTTGTTAAACATGCTTTTGAAAGCCTGAGGAAATTGGGTCGTTTAAGACATTGTTCAGAAGAACAGCATACTTTGATTAAAAAGTTGATTGGAGAGAGGAAAACCTATAAAGAGGTGCAAAAAATGATAGGCTGTTCAACTTAAATGATCTCCAATGTCTTAAAATGGAGAGCAAAACCAGAGAAATGTGGAAGAATACGGAAGACAACCATCAAAATGGATCAAAGAATAACCAGAATGACAAAGGCAAAGCCAATGATCAGCTCCAGGATGATCAAAGACACTCTGGAGTTACCTATAAGTACTGTGACAGTTAGAAGACGTCTGTGTGAAGCTAATCTATTTTCAAGAATCCCCCGTAAATCCCTCTGTTCAAAAAAAAAAAAAAAAAAAAAAAAAAAAAAAAAGGCATGTGCAGAAGAGGTTACAATTTTCCAAAGTGCACATCAACTCCCCTAAAGAGAAATGAAGGAACATTTTGTGACTCATGAGAGTAAAATTGTTCTTTTTGGGTCCAAGGGCCACAGACAGTTTTTGAGACAACCCCCAAACTCTGACTTCAAACCACAGTACACATTGAAGACAGTGAAGCAAGGATCATGATATGGGCATGTTTCTCCTACTATGGTGTTCATGGATCAGTTTGCATTTGTCAAAATACTTGAAGAGGTCATGTTGCCTTATGCTGAAGAGGACATGCCCTTGAAATGTTTGTTTCAACAAGACAATTACACTAGTAAAAAAGCAAAGTCTTGGTTCCAAACCAACAAAGTTAATGTTATGAAGTGGCCAGCCCAATCCCCGGACCTTAATCCAATCGAGAAGCTGTTTCTGAAGCAAAACCAAGAAATGTAAATGAATTGTGGAATGTTGTTAAAGTACCATGGGGTGCAATAACAGCTGAGCAGTGACGCCACAAGTTGGTGCCGAACAGATGTGAAGCAGTTTTAAAAAAACTGTGGTCATACAAGTAAATATTAGTTTAGTGATTCACAGGATTGCTAAACTCTAGAAACAAAAACATTTGTACAAAATAGTTTTGAGTTTGTACAGTCAACGGCAGACACTGCTATTGTTTTTAAACACACCCCTTTCAACTAATTGCCCAATTGCACAGCCTTAAGAGCGTGCATATTATGAACCCTGGGTCTTGTTTGTTTTCTGAGAATCAACTGCACCTACTGGTAACTTGTTTGCCATTAAGCAATGAAAAATATACTTAAAAACCTGGATTATTCTGGTTATTCACATTGTACTGCTATTATTTTGAACAATACTATACATGCTGGAAAGGTGACAAATATAAGTAATGATACCTTAATGTAGCAAAAGTAGTGTCCCGCGTGGCAGCTGAACCCAGAGTGAACAAGAACAGCGTACAGCCCATAGACCTGAGACTCTCCTTGGGACTGGGACATGAAGGGACGCAGGTCCAGATACTCAGAATATTTCACATCCTGTTAACACCCCACAGTTTATAAATAAAGGTCATCTTACTCAATGTCAACAAGTTACTCCACTTTTGAAGTTACGGTCTAAACACGGTCTGTACCTTTGTGATTTTTCCTCCAGTAAAATTTGCAAAGCGTTTAAGTGAAAGGGTAAGAACATTAGGGTTACGGTGGATAGTAAATCTTTTTGAGGCTGTGACCATTTTTTTGCACCTAGGGGGAAGCAAATAATAAAATTACATTTCTTTTAATTCATTTATTTTTTTTCTTTTTGTCAGCAGTCTTCTTACTTTGTGCATTTGTAGGCATTTTCTCCATCCAGCTGCTCTGGCTTCACAAACTGCTCAAGGGCCTTTGAGACACTGAAAGCCGTCTAGAAAAAGAGAAAACAAAGAAATTTAGATTTTAAATGTTTTTAAGACTTTATTTTTAAATATTGGTTTTGTATCAAAACACAAACAAGATTCAATTTTCCATATTCTAATTTACTACCTTGATTTCGAGAGGGATATCCAAAAAAGGGTCGAATGTATCAGAAACTGCTTTGCAGTTTAAACATTTTACTGTAAAGAAAATAGTTATTAGTTTGGTAAAAAAAATCAAATAAAAAAAAAAAAAGCATAAAAGCACACTTTCATAAACTAATAATATGTTTTAGGACAATTTACCTCTGGACCTTAGATACCCGCCAAATACTTGATGGATGAAAGTAGTTGCCTGTGTTTGCCTGTCCAATCTGTCACAATTAGAACAGTGTTTGTGTGGAAGGAAGAAAGAAAAACAAGAGTAATTATTTCAACACAAAATTAGAAAAGGATTGAAAGGATAGACATCATTCTACAAAGTTTACATCTTTGAACATAGCTTGTTAGAAATACATAATGTACTTGTCTGCCATGGTGAATATAGACTGCATAGACAAGTAAAAAAAACCTACTTGGTTCCAGGTAAGCAGGACTTTTGCATAGCATCCACTGTGTACCGCAGGAACTCATGGGCATCCTCCTGGCTTCCATAGCGGAAGTGCTTTGCAATCCCTTAAGAACAACAACAACTTTATTGACAAACATTACCGTAAAAATCATGCATATCATCAAAGCAGCAATTACTGTAATTATTGACATTATATTTAAGTGATGCATATATCTGTCCAAAATTGCTATATAGTAATTTCCATCATTTACATGAGGTTAAAGATGTTGTATTGTGACAACCACTTACGTTTAAGCTCGTTGAGCACACCAATAGGCTTAATGACATTCCCAGAGTTTGCAAAAACCTGAATGATATGGTTTTGCATGGTGCACATCATACAGAAGCCCGGCTCATGACCTAAAGCACAAATAAAAACACAGCTTAGTAAGAAAGAAACTTTTTGTCTTAAGTTTTTTGAATTATGGGACATACATATTTTGGAGTGCTCCCGTGTAAGCATGTAGTTGGCAAATGGAGGTGTGTATGTAAGACACTGCAGTGCTGAGTTGAGGAAACAGGTGTTTCCCATGTTCTGCAGGCCTGCCCCGATTCGATGACCCTGGGTCCATTTCAGGTTGAGTCGCTCAGGAGGGAAGAGGACCTTCTGGGGCATATCTATGCCATCCCCACTGCCTATTACTGACAAAGACAAAGGAGCACTGAGCAACAAAGGCAAACAGACATTATGCTTTCTCTTTTATTGTTTATTGGTTGCTAAACAAGTCAGACAGCTGTTATGAGGATCAAAATAAATCTGCGTCACAGACTCAAGTGTTTGATGAAGTTTAAACTTTAAAACAGCTATAGTCCAGAACAATACTTAAAGTAAAAACTATATCTGTAACACATTTTTCATACAACTAAGCCTCCAAACAGCAATTTAACTTAAATGAGTAAACATAAATAAATTGCATTTTAATGCATTAAAAGATTCATTGGTATTAGTTATATTATTAGTGTAGTGTATTAGTGTAGTCATACAAAGCCCTTCTTACCTTGCTCATTGGGCCGCTCCACTGAGGTTGTCCCATTGTAGGCAGCCGCTCCAGGTGTGGGGCCCAAACAGCCACCAGGAGCCTTCAGTCGGGGAGACTCACTGGGCACAGTGGGTCCCACTGCCCAGCTGGAGCAGCTGCCTTCCATGCCCACGTCTCCACTGGTGAACGGGGAGCGCTTACAACCGACTGACTCGTAGTCAGACTGTTCTGAAGATCTGTCAACTATGGTCATTGTTCATTGCTGTAAAGGCATACAGAGAAACGTTATACACATGGATGTGCCACTAAATCACAGTGACGCAAGACTTATGTCAGACTTAGTAGTTTTCAAATGTTTCTGATTTATTTAATCCTAATAGGAGCAACCACACAGGGGCACAAAATGTATTTAGATAAAATAAAGAACTGTCTTTTAAAGTTACTTATGTAAACATGTGCACTGGGTGTGATTAAGTGATATTTCCATGCTTTATTCAAATTTTAAAAAGGCATTTTAAATATTTGGCGATTTAATTATTAAGATTGTCATGTTTATCCAGCATATTATAGCTCGCAGCAGACTGAGGATATGTTTTTTTTCCTTTTTATTTATTTTATTTCATTCATGTCGCTCTGGCCACAAAACATAATAAATAACCACAAAATAAAAAAATAAAAGTAAGCAAGCATAGCTGCTTGAATCCATAAACAAAAAAGGAACAGGAAGATTAGTCTTATGACCTGCCCATTGTTTTACAAATCATCCAAATCAATCAGTAATAATCATCTAAGTTTTATTTTTTGTACTTGCTCCACATTTTAAATTTAACGTTTCTTAAACACCTGACTTGTTCCTTAACCTCTCTGCTCAGACCATTCCATAAATTGACCCCGCCACTGTGATACTCCGTTCCATTACTTTTG
This sequence comes from Perccottus glenii, assembly GCA_024416835.2. Taxonomy (NCBI): domain Eukaryota; kingdom Metazoa; phylum Chordata; class Actinopteri; order Gobiiformes; family Odontobutidae; genus Perccottus; species Perccottus glenii. The sequence goes on along the minus strand of CM044566.2, from coordinate 12,393,498 downwards.
TTCTGAATCTTGGTTTTGTTCCTTTAAGGTTGTTCCTACTTTTTTAAAACCTCTTTTGCATGTTTTACATGTCGACCCCCAAATTTCAGCACAGTACGTTAAATATTACACAATCATGCAATTGTACAGAGTAAATAATGCTGATTTAAAAAGTGTTTTACCTTATGTAATAGGGCAATGGCTTTGGCAGTTTTTCCTTTTGTGTAATTTATATTTATCTTCATAAATACTAACTCCTAAACATTTGGTTTCCCTTACTTTTTGAATATTAGTCCCATCTATTTTTATTGATATATCAAGCTTTTTCTTTTTGTTATTGAATGGTTTGTTTTTTTGATATTTAGAGTTCATTTATTGATATTGCGACAATGATTTACTTTTTTTGGCTCTTTGTTTACCACCTTTGTTCCTTATATCTTTTGTATTATTTAATCAGCACATTTTTTTGTAATTTCCTAATTAGCTTTTGATTCACTGAACGGCTATCCCATTGATTCTGTACCTATAAAGTTCATTAACAAAAGTATAAACAAATCCAACATATAACATACAAAACTAAAACCACAGTTCAATAGTGCAAAAAAACAAAAAATAAATAAATAATCTTTTCAAGTTCTTTATGATTAAATATGTTTTAATGACTTACTTTCATTTGTTTTTTTTTCTGTTCTGTATTATTGCAGATCTTGAATGAACTTGTGCCCGTTCTGCTTTGTGAATATGGTATTTTAAATAACAATGTTTAACAGAAACAAAAAGTAAATACCCGAGGTTTTGGTTAAGGAAATAAAACTATCCCTTTCCGGAAGGCTAATCTTGTTTCCGGTTCTACTATGGATGTAATGCTGAATATTTAGCCGAAAGAGTTTGCTATAGCTCTAGACTGAGAATATGTCCGTCCGGGTCGGAAGCACGTTTACAGCAGCTGTTCCCTCCCACCTGCTTTAGTGGACGCAGACTCGCTTACATTGGCTAACAGGCAACGGCTAGGCCTTTAACACGCAGTGCCATTATATCCGCATAAAAGGCGGATGAATCCACCTTTCATCACAGATGGAAACTAAAGCAATGTTTACCAATACAGATTTTCCGTCGAAGACTGGAACAAGATAACTACTGAGAGGCAAACCACTCATTAACCAGGAATTCCATGGAAACGGCGAACGTACACGGCTACAGAGCGCAGCTAACATTACGTGCAGCGACATTGATGCTAGTGCTAGCCCGCTCGGCGACTGCTAAATGACACAGCGGAGAGACGGGCAATTAATTCACAGAACATCTGGGACCAGTTTGGCACTCCGCTTGAACATAACGAAATGAAAGTTATGAGGTCTCGAGTAACGGGTCAAATAGCAGGATGTGAATGGAGGGGTTCGACACCGGTGGCTGTGTGCCTACTGCGCTGGTCTTTCCGACATGACAGAGAACCGGTGTAAGGCTACTACAACTACTCCCGGTCTCCCAGGCCAACTAAAACATAGCTGGTGCACAGTTAACTTTTAATTACACTATAAAAACATCCGTACACTCACCTGGTATTTGTTATGAATGCCTTAATAGCAGTTGTAAATCCATTGCTTATTTTCAGCGGGTGTCCGGCGGTGAACAATGACGTAGCTAATTGTCCCACGGGTACATCCGGGTACCTGTGATGTAACGAGCTCTCCGATTGGCTCCTTCAGCCGTTTCCTCGTGTGAAACGTGTTTCGAGAAAATCTGTAGTATGTTTCCTGCACCGACTTTTGTGCATAGTATGTTTAACCCATGGACGCATTACAAGACAAGTAAGAATACATTTAAAAGCATACTATATCGTTTATACAGATTGATAACAGGCGTCTTGGAAATGAAAAATGGTCATGTTTCTGAACCGTGTTTTAGATGTACAACGGCACAGATAAACAAAACACCTTTATTGTAAAGGTAAATATAAATAAATGACTTTTCATTCAAGTTTACACAGTTTTTTGTCACACAATCATACACATACACTCCCAACAGTAATGTAGCACCTGTATAAATATGTATGTTTTACAGCTTGAAAGAGTTAATAGAAAATGTTATGGCCTATGTCTCATGTGACTCCGAAAAATTAACTGTAACTTTTGAGCTTTGAAGCTCGCTGATCTGCCTTCTTAGCTGCATAATTTCTTTCTCTTGTTCTTCTACTTGTTTCTGTAAACCGTGGATTACCTGTTGGAAGAAAAGAGGTTGATGCACAGGTGATTAAGTACTGTTTAATAAAAAAACATATAATAGATTACATTTTGGTTTTGGGGGTTGTTTTTTTTTTTTTGTACTTTAATTCCATAGCACAAAATAATAAAACAAATAAAAACATCTATTCTTACCATGTCATTTGTGCTGAAGAGTTCACTCAGAAGCTGGGCAGCAGTGGGCCGTTTACTTGGATCTTCATTAGTCAGATCCATGATATGCTTAGCTAGGACTGGCCATCTCTGTTTAAATGAGTCTGGGATTCTCCTATCTCTAAGATCGCCAAGGGTGCGCACTCGCTCCATTTCTGTTCCAAAAGGCTGAAATAGCTCAAAAGCCAGCATACCAACACTATACATATCTGACTGTAAGAAAACAAGACAGCACACTGTATTTGAACTTGAAATCTGAACTGTGATGCAATCTGATTCAAAAACTCTTGCGACATAAAGTGATGGTGTCTTAAAACCTTCAAACAGAATTGCAATCATTTCTTTGTGTATATTTACCTTTGAATCATAATGCGTGCCCTTCAGTTGTTCTGGTGCTGCATACACAAACGTGCCAACGCCTGTAGTATGTGAGGAATCTGCAGAGCACATTAAAAAAACAGCACCATCTACATGTGAGAATGACACAAGCTTTATCATGGAAATATGGCAAGCTAAAATGTTAAATCTTACCACTGCTGGGGGAACATGTGCTTTTATGGCCATCCAGAATGAGATCCCTACAAGCCAGTCCAAAGTCCCCGATCCTCACATGACAGTCATGGCCGTGGAGAAAAATGTTTCTTGGCTGAGAATTGACAAAGGCAGAACTTGTAATAGGAAGTCATCATTTAAGTGCAGTTTTGTACAATTTAATGAAGAGTTCACAAATATGTGAAAAGAAAAAAGTTTAAATATATTTTGGTGCTCCTTCATAAAATATTGTTGCATAAAAATTAGTTTAATTAGAACATATATGGGTGGCAGTGGCTCAGTGGTAGAGCGGTCGTCCTTCAACCGGAAGGTAGGCGGTTCGAATCCCGCTCTCCCCACAGTTCATACTGTCGTTGTGTCTTTGGGCAAGACACTTAACCCACCTTGCCTCCAGTGGTGTTCCAGCTGTAACACTGGTGAATGGAACCTTAATGTAAGTTGCTTTAAATGAAAGCGTCATCTGTAAATGTAACACTGGTGAATGTAAGTCGCTTTGGATAAAAGCGTCTGCTAAATGAATAAATGTAAAATGTAAATGTTATATATAAGTGTTTCTCAGGGTGTTGTCACTTCCCAAAATTGGCCTCTCAAAACAAGTTATCAGTTGGGCCAAGAAGGCTGTATATCACACTCAGACACACAACTCTCCTGATGAAATTAGACTGACTTTTAAACATCAAGAACAGTGACCACAGGTGTCTGACAAGTGCACTGAATTCTTTTCCTCTTTAAATCCAGAAATTAACTACCATAGGGTTCAAACATGTACAGATCCTCCCCAAAACTTGAAGAACCAGCTATAACACCTGGGAGAATAAATACAGAGAGAGGAGAAGCTTCGATGTTCAGTCTTGTTGGAGGACAGCAAGAGTGACCACAACAATCAATTTTATGCTGCAATTATGGACGAAGATGATGAAGTTATCAAAGAGCTGTCAAAGATACATGGAAGTAACTACATCATTGATATTCCTTTTGGTATGCAAAGGAACATTTTCTGCAAAGTAAGTGCACTCTGCATTTTTAATACTTAATAGTGGGAAAAGGGCAAGTTTAGACAAAAACATTTTACGTTGTATGCATAATGGTTTTTACATTTTAAACATGAACAGAACTAGAAAATGACCGTTTTGTCAGTACAGTTTAAGATCCTGAAAAGAATTCAAGTTTGCCTGGTCTTATCTTGCCTCAGGCCCTGTCTACCTACCCGCTTCATGTGTCAGCTATGCACAGAAAATTGAAGAGCATACATAGCTTGATGTTAGCAGGAGCAGATCCCGAAATAAGGTCTGGACAAAAACACACAAGAACAAAAACTTGTATAAACTAACACAAAACCTGGGCTAATAAAAGGCCTTGCCGTTTCTCTGCATTACAGGGACGAGCAAGGTAGAACAACGCTGCATTTAGTAATTACCAGCTGGCCAAGATTCATGACTTCACCAAAAGAACGGTCAACTGCTAACATTTTCCATGCCGCTTTGATTGGTCTGTGTGAAAAGGCAGAGGCCTGTCTTCAGCTTCTCTGCGAGCAACAGTGTTGACGTCAACGCTAAAGGTATTTCACTCAATCATTTAAAGCAGCACTATGTCCCATGTTACCTTCAAATCAAAAGCATCATTCATTATCATTTATAGTCTCAAGGGCATTTTGATAGTTGCCATACATGCACTGGGCAGTAAAAATACTCTGAGTGTTTTTGTTGTTATTTTTCTAGGTGATGGGACGGAATAAAGAGACAGCACTCCACAAAGCAGTATCCTACGCAGCTGTGTCGGCGGTCCAAATTCTGACCAGCTACGGTGCTGAGGTTAATGTGGTGGACAGCGTGGGAATGACAGCCCTACATAGAGCAGCAGAGACACTCAATAAGGAAATCATTCTCAACCTGACCAAGCATGGAGCAGACATCAATATGGTGAGTATTGTTGTTCGTTGCCAAAAGTAAAATATAAAGTCTAAAGTATTTTTTATGATTTAAAAGGGAATGAGGCACTCTGGGAACACACCTTTGCACATTGCTGTAAGTGTGTGTGCTACAATGACTATTCAACTTCAGGAAAAGGCTCTACACTGCATAACAGAGCTGTTAAAGCATGGCGCTGATCCAAACGCCATCAACAATGACAGTATGACGCCTTTACAAGTGGCATGCTGCATGGAAAGCAATGATCTGGTCGACCTGCTGCCGAGTTATGGAGGCAGCATCAATAAGGTGAACGAAGCTGGAGAAAACTGTCTGTTCATGTTCCTAAACAAGAGAACAGAACTGAAGAACTGTCTTTTACTGGGAAAGCTGCTTGGGTTGACTACACCATTCATCATCTTCAACCGAAAACAGACCACCTGCCCTCATCAATGATGCTGCATTGTTATTCCAAAGTCAAAGATCAAATACTGAGACTTGCACAGGAGCCAAGATCACTTAAGAACATATGCAAGGCTTTTATCTACCTCAAACATGTTCAAAACAAGAAAGAGTGGAAACGAATACTGCCAGACATTTTATATGAATATGTGGGACCATATAGATGAAATATTATTTATGTCAGATGCTAAGAAGAATGTATTTGATAATCCCCCGAGTTGACACACAAGAGTAATATCACCATTTACTAGGGCTGCACAATATTGGAAAAATGTGCGTTATACAGTACAATAACTTTTTAAATATTGCAATAATATTACCTGCAATATTTGAATGCTCTTTTATGTTGGAAAAATAAGTTTAACGCTCTTGACTAAGCTACTCCTGTCAAGACAGGAGCTAAATCAGTATTAAAGATTATACTAAAGACTAAACCAGGTCTAAACCAGGTCTAAACCAGGTCTAAACCAGGTCTAAACCAGGATTAAATGTAAGAATGAACAAAGTCTAAACCGGGACTTTTTCCTTTGGACGCGCCACAGACAATTTTCTGGAAAATCTTTGGGTGATTTTGACAGAAAGGAAACTATTATTGCAATACAAGTCAATTGTTTGCAATACAAATATTGCAATAGATAATAACACAATAACCATAACTTTGCGATATATTGTGCAGCCCCACTATATGGCAAATACACTTGAATAAGAGAATAGTATACCTTCAGGTCTCTGTGCATGATTCCTCTCGAGTGAATGTATTCTACTCCTTCAAGTATCTTCCTCAGCAGGCTGAGAGTATGTTCAGTATTCACACATTCATAAGGACCTAAAAGGACACCAAAAAAATATTGTTTTCAGTTAAAGGTGATACTAAAGTCACTGACAGTGTACAAATTTTTTTTGTTTCATTAAAATAATGTTTTACATTTTAAGGCTTGTTTGTCTTTTGGCTTGGCATTTCTCTCAGTAATCCACTCTTTTAGCGAACGTTCACACAGCTGCATCTGGATGTAGAGCATGAGATGAAACTGTACCTGCACACAGACAAATTGGAGTTCTTAGGTTATAATATTCCCCAAATCTCTTAGGTGCGTTTTAGATCAGTATACCACTGACAGTTCAAACAACTCTTCAGTCCAACTGCACTGAAAAAAACTGCGCTGGTCTGTTCAAGTTAAAAGCACGTTCTGTGACTGTAACTTGCCTCTTTAACTGCCTTTTTTGTGCATTTTTCCACTCTCTGCTGATGCTCTTTGTCACTACAGGAGTCATTGTTGAGATCGACGTTACTTCTGCTGGGCTCTTCTTCAAATATAACTGAACTGTCCCATCCTGTGGCAGGACATTTTGAGTTCTTATTTGAAGCTCGCTGACCCAGAAAAACACACGGAACATAGTTCTCTGGGATACGGCGCATTGGTTTAGTGCAAATCAACTGGCCCTTCTCATGAGTTGAAACTAAGGCTTTGACATGTCCATTAACATCTGGAGGTACTTTGTCACTTGAAACAGCTTTAGGCTGTTCTGGACTCAGGCTTTGAAAAACTATAGAGGAACTGGTGCTGCTGTTATGATTCTCTTCAGAACTGAAAAAAAAAACAGGAAGAAATCATTAATAATAGAAATATTGATGGTTATTAGTGTTTTTAATAGATGTCTACCTGCCGTGTCGTCCAGCGGACTCAAGTGCAGGTAGAGAAGACTGAGAATCTACCAAAAATACATTTTACAAGTTATATGTGTGTGTCATGTCTGTCAAGAGGTTTATAATAAAACTATATTGGTGAACTTACATGCTGCAGGCTGAACATGCTCCAGCCATGCAGTGTGATATCCCACTACATTTAGATGCTGCAGGCTGGACAGCACCTTCACTTCTCTGAGAACCTGCAATGTCAAATCAAAGATCAATTTGTTTAAAAAAGTACGTCTTTATTTATAATATTTCAAGTCTAATAGTCAAGAAACAAAGTATGATCTACCTTTATACAGTCTTCCTTGGAGACCTTCTTGATGAGAATCTTCTTCACAGCATATTGTTGTCCATCAAGTTTATTTAATACCTACATCATTTTTAAATATTACAGATTTCTTTAAGACACGTCTTTCAGATCAAATCAATCAGATCAATACAAAGATAAGTATAAACAACATGAAATACCTTAAAAACATTTCCATATGATCCTTTTCCAAGTCTACAGATTTCTTCAAACTCACTAAGATACCTTGAAGTCTGCGCTTGAAAAAGTCCCTCTATGGGTCTGTGGAAGTAGGCAAAGACATTTCTTTCAGGGTAATAACTACAGGCAACATAACGCAAAAGACAAACTGAGCTAAACTCACCTTACAGGATTATGTGCGTTTGTGCTGAGCTGTTGCTGGCCCTGTGATGAATTAATTTGAAACCAAATTTAATAAAAAAGCGGTGACAGCTTTCCAATTGTCATGTCCTCATTGCAACTAAAGAGCACCGTTCAGTGTAATCACCTGTGGGAGGAGAGAGGAGCTGGCCGCATGAAGCAGCTCAGTAAAGGCTCGGTTGTGCTGCAGTCTGACGGTGCTGAACTCATCACTTATTGCCAAAGGCGAAAGGAGGTTCATGGCTGCTAATCGCTGTCCAATGACTTTCAGAAAGGCAAAATAAACGTGCAAATGTCAATGTGTTATATACTGTACATGTTAATACTAGATTTACATTAACTGTCGATTCCCCTCGAAACGTGCCAGTACCTTTAAACAGCATGCGTGAGCGTGCTGGGTTACTCTCATAGACAAAACACAGATGCTCCAGCAAGGAGCCCAAAAGAAGATGGTTGGGGATGGCAGAGGCAAACTCTCGAACAGATGAGTAGGATCTTCCAGCCATCAACACATCTCGATCATCGTCTATGTCAGAAGCTTAAAGAAAAGCATCAAGTATATATATTTTTTACAACCATTGTGTTCTAAAAATCTAAAAAGGTACAAATTACAGTAATAACAGCAAAAGCAATGTGTTCAACTTTTAAAACGCCCTTTTAACCTTTACATCATAATATTTCAAACACCTTACCTTCCTCAATAACTTTAGCAATCATTTCAACGATATTCTTCTCTTCTAAGTCCATTTTTCTGCATAAAAAGCCTTGAAGGTGCACACCCAATAATCCAGAGTTGAATTTATGGCTAAAACAAACTCATCTTGTTTGTACATAAGGGGGTGTGAACAACATTAAACCTTATCTGTGACAGCCAGCATATAAGCTCCCTCCACCTACAGTAACAAGACTATGACAGATGGAGATGGTCTAAAATGAGGAGTTGAGGTTGCATTATCACATAAAGTAGCCAGTGACTTACAATAAAATGTACATGATCCATGATTGAGTGATTTTGTATTGTGTTATTGTTTAACACTTGGTAGTAATAAAAGTAGATACACTATGTTAAGGCCACTGAAAATAAAGCTACTTATTATCAATATAGTGAAACAGTTAGACCCAATTATATATTATATTATTAGACCCAATATATAAATACATGGGGATAATCAGGTTTTCTCTGCAGAACTATTTACTCAAGTCAAGTAAAGTGTGCGCTAAACATATCAGGCTATAAACACAGCTGACAGGGGGGAGGGGACAGAGTCACTTAGCTAAACGCCCCTGGTAGTAGAGACAAAAAATATTTATTAAAACTAGAAACTGTTTATATTTATTATCAAAGGTACTGGGGTCCTTGAGTGCAAGGAAGCAATTATGTACAGGTAAAAAGCTGCTCACTGTCAAACTGGACGTCGTCGTCTTCCTCGCAGGACAAACTTAACAGGCCCACAGTGCTTTCAATTTCTTCGTCCATGACAGGTCTGAACAGGCGGTGGATGAAAAGCTCAGAGCCGCTGCCAGAACGTTCTTCCGACAGTAGCCCTCCGCTAGTAGATGTCGAATAGTACATTTTGACGTATAGGATATGACTTTAAAATGTATTATCCCGGCCCCGACCACCACATATAACAGTTAACCCATACTATGTTTACGTCTAATAACGCGGAAACAACAAAAGTTCAACCTCTCTCACGCTGAGTTAAGTTAACGAACGGCCATGACGCAAGCTATGAGTAAGGGAACGCCTGACAATACACAACCAACAGAAAAAGTCAGGCGTTAGTCAAAAATAGCTATACTGAAAGTACAAACGTGTAAAATTGAAAGAAATGACACAATTACTGTGGAAAACTTGTATCATGCTGTTTATCTATTCCAACATAGCAAGGGTAGACATGTTCGTTTCTTACAAAACGAGACACTTGCACATACGCCCTAATAAACCGAGGTCAGAGATTGCATTTGAATTCTGATGAAATACTTTATTCACTGCGATAAGGGTGAATGTTCCGCTGTATATTTTTACGTGTTGCTAATTCATTGCTTGTAACACGTACCACTTCAGAGTATGTCTTGTTTTATAATATATTACATGGAATTATTTTGCGCAGTTATGTGCAGCTAGGACCCTCGCGAACATTGTGACTTACGTGCGCGGTACAGCTTCAATTTGTGTTTACTTCTCTTTGCAGCTACAAGCACATTGTGCGAACAGATGTTATGCAATTGAAGTTCAAAAGCAAAAAAAATCCAGTTAATGAGGCCGTGAGCCAGTTCTTTCCTTTTTAAATTAAAAAGATAAATGATAAACCGTGCTTAAGTGAGATAAATATTCGATGACTCAAGGAAAATGTCTGAAGAATGGTAAGTTAGCTAAATGTATAGGCTATTTTACCATGTCAGCTAAACATAAAATATGATAAAAACACTGTTGTTTTGTTATATGTGCCTAATAATGCCTAACGAGTCCTACAGACTATAAAAAAGTTACCTTAGTGAGATGTTTCCTCTTCAGCACTTTAGAGCCTGCAAGAGCCATCAGAGCCATTGACAAACACTCAGTGCATCAAATCTGCTCAGGGCAGGTGGTTCTGACTTTGGCTACTGCAGTCAAAGAATTAGTGGAAAATAGTGTTGATGCAGGAGCTTCAAATATCGGTGAGCAAAAACATTGACAGTCAACTAATTTTACTCAATATGTCCTGGATTACCGAGAACCCCCACAGACACGTTAGAAGAATCGTTTTTGTTACCTGGTTAACCATAGTGTCAATTTGGTGCATGTTGCAGAAGTAAGGCTGAAGGATTGTGGCACAGAGCTTGTGGAAGTGTCTGACAATGGCAAAGGAGTAGAAGAGGCCAACTTTGAAGGACTTAGTAAGTGTCCCCTTTTTAGATTAGATAAAATTTTGTCTCAATTTCTTGTAAGGTAAATACATTTTTGCATTGTCATCATCTCTAGCACTAAAGCACCATACATCAAAAATAAGGGATTTTTCCGATCTCATCCATGTGGAAACATTCGGCTTTAGAGGAGAGGCTCTCAGCTCTTTGTGTGCTCTGAGGTAAAAAAAATACACCTACACATAATTCCACACAACTCAAAGTAATGAGTCAATCTATGAGATCAAATATCTTTCTCTGTTGCTGTACCTTTTTATAGTGATCTCACTGTGGTTACATGCCATGAGTCTAATCAAGTGGGGACCAAGCTGGTGTTTGACCACAAAGGACACCTGGTACAAAAATCACCCCAGCCTCGACAACAAGGCACTACAGTTAGCTTGCAGCAGCTCTTCTCCACTCTCCCAGTTAGACACAAGGAGTTCCAGAGGAATATAAAGAAGGTCAGTCATAGGGTATTATTATCATCCATTCCTTTTAAATGTTGTATTGGAAATTGTCACGAGTGCTATCATAACAATGTATTTTCAGGAATATTCCAAAATGATCCATGTCCTGCAGGCCTATTGTATAATCTCCAGTGGAGTGCGTATTACTTGCTCTAACCAAACTGGGCAGGGAAAACGCAGTCCAGTCCTTAGCACCAGTGGAAGCCAAAGTATGAGAGACAACATAGGAGCCATATTTGGACCAAAACAGGTTGGCTTACATTTTACATAATTCCATGTACAGTTTTTCTGAATGGTGTGTATTGATAGTATTGTTTGCTATGGTCTTCCTGGGTATTCAGTTGTGTTGTGTTTTTGCAGCTACAGACACTTCTGCCTTTTCAGCAAGTTTCCCCGACAGAAAATGTTATAGAAGAATATGGGCTAAAAGATACAGACCTACCCAAACAGCTATTTGTGTCAGTAAACATATATACAACAAAACAAGTTGTTTGGTGCGGTAAAGACTCTCATTAAAAGCCTCTTGTTTTTGTAGTATTACAGGGTTTGTGTCACGGGCAGACCACGGCGTTGGAAGAAGCGCCACAGACAGACAGTTCTTTTTTATAAACAACCGTCCATGTGATCCCCTAAAGGTACTTCCTGTTTAGAGGTAGTACTGGCAGATGTATTCAAGATTAAATTTTATGGAATTTTTATTTTCAGGTGACTAAAATTGTGAATGAAGTGTATCACATGTATAACAGACATCAGTATCCGTTTGTTGCCTTGAGCATAACTGTCGCCTCAGGTAAGCAAGTTCCTCTGATTGATAATCAGGAGAATGTTTTGATAGTTATAAACACGACTATTAATGATATTTCAGAGTGTGTGGATGTTAATGTGACCCCAGACAAACGACAGATTTTCCTTCAAGAAGAGAAACTCCTGCTGGCTATTTTAAAAACCTCTCTCATCAACATGTATGAAACTGGAGTCAATAAAATAAGCTTGAATTATACATCAAAGCCCATATCAAGTAAGAACAGATATTCATATAAAAATGTTATTTGATGTGCACCCTCAATTTATTGTCTGTTCTGTCTGCCATTAGATGTTATGTCATCGCCTGAACTGTGTCAGGTTGTTCCATCTGATGAGAACATGGCAGAATCTGGAGAGGACACAGACACGGTTATTCAAAGTCCAAAATCTTCTCTAAAATTGGCTGGCCTAAAGGCTGCTTTTTCAAGTCAACACAGATCCAGTTCTGTTAAAAGTGCTTCTGTGTCAGATGCTGTTAATAGTGGCCCAATGCAGAAAACACTGCAGTCTTTTTTTAAAGGTGGTTCAAAGCCTCCATCATGCAGTGCAAGTTTGAGCCTGAAGCCAAAAATGGACTACAACAAATGCTCTGTTTTGGGGAAGTCTGTGTTAGACAGTTTCAAGTATGGGAAAACACTTGACAGTGGAACTGATAGTGCAGTGCCCTGTTGTGACTCTACTACAACAGATAATGAGACCAGTGGCTTTGAGATGAACTCTTCTGAATCGGTAACTGAAAGAATCAGTGTTCAAAATGAAGAAACACTGGAGAAAAGCCACACCCTTTTGGAATACAAGTCTAAAACATGTACATTAAAAGAAGTCTGTACTCAGAGCCCGGATCCCAAGAGAGCTAGGTGGGAAAATCCACTGGATCATACAAAATATAATGCTTCTTTTTCAAAATGTTCCGAGGGTTCTTCCCCATCTACAGTGGACGCGCCTGTGTTTTTACAAAGAAGGACACAACCTTTACACTTCTCACTGGATGAGCTAGCATCAAGAATGAAGAGGTTGCAGCAAAAACAGAAGGCTAGTGAGGAGCTGAAGTACAGACGATTCAGGGCCAAGATCAACCCAGGAGAAAATCAGAGTGCAGAGGAAGAACTAAAGAAGGAGATCAGGTAGGAATTTTAAACTTAAGCTTTAACAGCTATCTGTATTTTTATAACAAGAGTCTTTGTCTTATTATTTGTTTTTAAAGGAAGGAGGTGTTCAAAGAGATGGAGATCATTGGACAGTTCAACTTGGGCTTTATCATCACCAAACTCAACTCAGACATCTTTATGATAGACCAGCATGCAACTGATGAGAAATACAACTTTGAGATGCTGCAGCAGCATACTGTGCTTCAGGGACAGAAACTCATAATGTAAGAATATAACCTTAAACATTTAGAGTTTTATTCAAATTATATTGAATTACAATTTATGTGTTTTCTTTTCAGCCCCCAGAGCCTTCACCTTACTGCTGTCAGCGAAAATATACTAATTGAGAATATTGACATTTTTAGAAAGAATGGCTTTGAATTTCTGATCAATGAGGACGGTAGGAGCATTTAAACATTCATCTCTATTTTAACTTGCAACACAGATTTACTAAGTATTCTTTCTATTCTTGGTTGCAGCTCAAGTAATGGAAAGGGTAAAGCTGGCGTCTCTACCCACCAGTAAGAACTGGACATTCGGCCCCGGTGACATTGAGGAGCTGATCTTTATGTTAAGTGACAGCCCAGGTGTCATGTGCCGACCGTCCCGTGTGAGGCAAATGTTTGCCTCAAGAGCTTGTCGCAAATCTGTGCGTTTTCATATTTTACACGTTTCCCCATTATTTATGTTTTAAGCTGATAGATTGTCCTATACTTTAATTTGCTCCTTTCACTCTTTAGGTGATGATCGGCACAGCTCTTAGTGTCAGTGAGATGAAAAAGCTAGTGGTTCACATGGGAGAAATTGAACAGCCTTGGAACTGTCCACATGGAAGACCAACAATGAGACATCTGGCTAATCTGGACATTATTTCACAAGACTGACTGACTGTGTGCACAAAAGAGCTGTTAGACCTGTCACTGTCTTTCCCTTATTATCTGATTTTTATATATTTTTTTTCTTTTTTTTTTTACTCAACATAGAAAATAAAAAAGGTTACTTTTCAGAATGAATATTTTGTATATATTTTATTGTGCTAAATTGCGTGTATTTTTCCGACTTGAGGTCTATGTCTCTTTAAGGTTTCCGTTCTCTTCAGCGTCCTTCCCGTTGCCATGGAGACGCGGTAACGCGCGAGATCAAGCAAACGGGTTTAATTGGCACGAATACAGAGGGTTTAGGTAAAAGTAAGGGAATGGCATAAAAGACAGACACAATATTATCAGTGATATTCCATTAGACAATAATGGCGAGAAGAGAAAACACAAATAAGACGGAAAAAGATCAAAACATTCTTCAAGGCGGTCCGCGACAGTCTGAGATGAATGATGGCTTCAGTGAACTTCCTCCACTTTTAAATTTGGTTATTCAAAGGTACACTGCCAATTATCTCAAACCTATCTTTAAATAAATACAAACATTTCACCCCAAAAAAGTAAATTTGGTGTCTGTAACAGATTTGAAGGTGAAACCTGTGAAGGTCAACCTAATGGAAAAGGAGAGGCATGTTTTGAAGGTCACGTGTATAAGGTATGGCCAATTAAACCTGCAAAGGCCTGACCGCAAGGGGCCTATGGAAGTTAGCTTTCAGAGGCTTTAAGGCAACTGCTGTAAAGACTGGAATATACTACTGCATATAAGTTCTTGTAAACACATATTTTTTCATGTCAGCAGTATGACAAAACTGTTTGTATCCCTATAAATATTGAAGCACTACTTGAAGTTGTCCTGTGCCCCCATACATTGTCAACCTACACCTTCTGTGACTGACTGGGCTGTAAGTTTTGAACGCACATCTAATCCTGGAAAAGTGTCTGGTCCAGATGATGTGTTTCCAAAGCTTTAAAAACAATATGTTGTTAAACTTTGTGCCTCTGCAGAGGACCTTCAGCGATAGTCCTTTAAACAGAAGGCTTTATGGAAAACATCCAGTATTTTAACAGCAGTTACAGGACACTCAACTTAATCAAATTATTACAGTAGCCCTTGCATCTCAAACCATGAAGACTGTTGAGAGGCTGCATGGAGCCATGTTGACCTTCCTATTGTTGTCCCAATTGCAACACTGGGAAAATGTTTTATTTGCATTTGGAATGAAAAGTAACTACTTTTCCTGCAGGGCATGTTTTCTAAGGGACTTATGGATGGACAAGGTGTATTCACATGGGCAGGCGGGTTAAAATATGAGGTGACTAACCTTTTAACAAGCCATTTGTAAATAATAAAACAGTTATATTACAGCGCTGTTGGTGCAATAATACTTGTGTTCGCTCAGGGGAACTTTGTCTGCAATACTGTCATGGGCCAGGGTATGTACACATGGCCCAATGGCAGCACCTATAAGGGTGAGGTGTATTACGGCATACAACATGGAAGTGGAACGCACTATTGTGCCAAAAGTGGTGTGTTATACAAAGGTCAGTGGCATCAAGGCAAAAGACAGGGAAAGGTAAGAACCGCTTGAACTTTTATTTACTAGCAATATTAATGAGTAGATAACTTTTTTTGTTCTGTTAGGGTGCAGTTTACTATAACCAGGATAAAACCAACTGGTACAAAGGTGACTGGGTAAAAAACAAGATTGAGGGAGTGGGAGTAAGACGGTATGTACATAGTATTAAGTATAACTGGTAAATACATGTATATATTTAATGCAATACTTACTTTGTGCAGCTACCTCTCTGGCAACATTTACACGGGTGAGTGGAAGAACAACTTGAGACATGGTGAGGGAACCATGAAGTGGCTGCAGAGCGGCCAACAATATGAGGGAACATGGCATAACGGACTACAGGTAAGAAAGTAACTGGTTTGAATTACTAAGCTGTAATTTACATGGTGAAGACTGTGTTGTTTCTGGTAGCACGGACGAGGCACACACACGTGGATCTTAAAGCGAGAGGATGGATCCCGGTATTCCCGGAGTAACCAGTATGTAGGAGATTTTGTTCGTGGGCAGAGGGATGGACATGGAACATTTTACTACGCAGATGGGGCAGTCTATGAGGGAGAATGGAAAAACAACAAAAAGCATGGACAGGTAAATATCCCCAAATCTGTCCCAGATTTATTTTTTATTTGATTGCATGTATAAAAAAAGTATAATAGATTTTGTTCATAGGGATCGTTCACGTTTAAAAATGGAAAGGTTTTTCAAGGCAAGTTTGTGGATGATCAGATGATACAGTTGAGAAGTGACCGACCTCCCTCTCCTCTTGGTAAACAATACAACAAGCACAATCTCTGACTATACTCAAACTTTAATCTAGTCTATTTGTGTCTGTCAGACCATTCATCCATACTGGCACCAAAAATGACTCCAAACATTGACCTGCTTCTGAAAAACATCCCTGAGAAAAGACGTGACGCTGAACGCAAAGAGGTAAGTTTGTCTTGTCTACATTTATTTTTTGCCATTCTCCACCCTTTTATCCTTGTGTGCTGTAGGTGGAGTTGGCCGTGATGAGGCACAGCACCGAGCTGAGGTCTATCTATAGCTTCTACAGCCGACTCGGACACCCGCAGTCTCCGGACAACACCTTCATGCTGTCCCGCTTGCAGCTGTGGCGCCTGCTCAAAGACTGCAACGTCCATCATCACATCACTCTCACACAAATCGACTTGCTTACTAGAGGTAGGCCAATTTCTCTTTCAATCACAAACATGTCATTTTACATACATACTGTCTTCATTTTCTACTGTGTGTGCTTCAGAGGATGCCACTTCAGCCGAGGTCCACTCTCCTTTTACTGGCATGTTGTTTCGCAAACTCCTCAGCTGCCTCGTGGTCGTTGCTTATCACATTTACCATAAAGATATGACGTAAGTGTGTTAATGGATTTAAATCGTGCCCATTTTTTTTTTTAATAAAAAGACATTTCTGTATACCTTCATAAAGCAGGTTACAAAGGGATCTTCTGGCTTCCTGCTTTTCCAAACTAATGACAAACAACATCCTCCCCAATGCTAAAAATGTAAAAGGTGAGGCACACTTATTTTTGTTTTTTGTTCATGTTTTATGTGTTTTTTCTAACCCTGCAAATACACTAACAGTTTGGCTTCAGGGTTTGTGTTTAGGCAGCAGGAGCGTACAGAAGTAGCTATCCAGTACTTGAGGAAGAGCTGGGAAGTTTACCAGGCTTACAGCACACCCAACGCTGCCCCCCGAGATGACAGAACAATGACCTGTAGAGACCTGCTGCTTATGTTAAAGGTGCATTATTTTATTTCATGGCATTTGAGTTCGGTGAATTGCAAAGCCGCTTAAATAGACCTTTAACTTTGCTAGGATTTCCATTTGCTGGACAATAAGCTGACTACTACAAAGTTCATGGAGATTGTTACCACAGAGAGCCTTTACCCCAGCTACCTGTCTAACTACCTCCTTCTAGAGGTCTGCATTGTGCCCAAAAACTGCTCATTTTACATATCACACATTTTTGTAACCAATATTGCACTGCTCTTGTTACTGCAGATTGCGTTCCTTGAGTTTTTTGAGACACTGTTGGGCTGCACTGAGGTGAAGTGCAAGCTTGATTGTGAGGTTAATTTCACAGCCAAAAGCAGAGCAGTATCAGATGCTGCAGAGACAAATGAGCAAACTCGAGAGACAAAGACCACTTCTCCAGCAGTAAGAATTGTCAATTTAATTAAAAGTGAATTCCTATTTTCAGCGGTTAATTGAAAGAACTTACATAAATTTGCTATAAATATTTATGGATCTATTGGAATAATGCAAAAAAAAGATAAAATAAAATAACTTTGCGTAACTCATTTTATTACCAGATTGCCACTCCGGTAAACTCCATTACATTTCATGTTTCCTGCTCAGACTCAGAGGTCAGTAAGAAATAATTAGAGGCAATATGTCTGATTCAAGGTTTTGTTGAATATTTGACCATTTATTACATCCTGAAACAGTTGGAGGTTCCAAGAGACACGTCTGCTCATCACATTGACATAAAGGTCGAAAAATATCCATTGGCAGGTTTGAGTTGTAATATTTTCAGTTAAACATCTAGGTAAAACAACTAATAAAAAAATTACTGTTTAGTCTAACGGCTATTAACACATTTTCTCCAGAGGACAATGAGGTCGGAGGAAGAGGGAGTCTAAAATCCAAGAGAAAGGAGCCCGAGAAGAAGCAGTTTGAGCTCTGGACGCAGAAGATCAATCACTTCTTTGATGTTTTCTTTGTTGCATTTGAGCAGCACCAATCAGTGAAGAAACTCGTCAAGGATAACAATCTCAGCCTCAAAGCACAATGTTGTGTTGCTCTGGCTAGACCCAAACAAAAAGCCTTATAATTGCCTTACTGCAGGTTCCTCTTACTACCACCAGAGGGCAACAACCTCTTTTCTTCTTAGGTGTTGTACTTTAGTGGGCTTGACCAAAGTATCAGGCACGACCATAGATTGTATAAATATGGATGATATCTGCCCATTGGTCCCCTATTCACCAATATTGTCATTACGAATGGGCTGTTACATCCGGGCTTTTTCCATAGTAAATCAATAGTTTTTAGATAGAATAAACAAACACATTTTTGTACCAGGCTTTAAATATTAGTTTTACTCTTGTAAAGTCGCCATTGCGTTTCTCCTTATATTTCCGCTTTTGGAGCCTGCCCTCTGGTGGACGGAGGTATATTGTTGTATTTCGCTGTAAAATCACCGGATGGCGGCGCCCTTACACGAGGACCACTTTAGAGGTTCCATGGGAGAGGCTTGGGCACGACCAGTTTCTCATTAAAATTTTAATGTTATTTGGTTTAACATGCATTTGTGTACTATTGTGATTAAAACACAGGAAGTGACTTTACTTATGTAATTACAACTTTATTGAACATGAACAAGAAAAAATATAGCTACAGCAATCCAAGTATTTTTTTAAAGAGCTGTACATAAACAGTGTAAAAAAATAATCATACATGGCTATAGATTGGGGGGAGTGAAAACCATGAGGTCAGTCGGACAAACAGACTGCCGTATCCGTTCCTTCAGGTCTGGGGTGAACAGAAGCAGAGCAGACTTTGCTGTCTATGTAAAACAAAAATAAAACAGTATTACACAAAAAGCATTAATTAAGCTGTGGTCAAATAAAACAATGTATTGGAAGATTCTGAGAAAAGTGAAAGTTTCACCTGTGGTGAGTGAGTGAACAATGTTTGCACCACCGGCAGTGCTGTGGTGACTGTGAGAACATTAACAGTGAGTGAATTACACCATGCTCAACCTCAATGATTTATTTTCAAGTCAATTAGAAAATAGTTTTTAGTTGCAAAATGCAGGATTTAAAAAAAAAAAGGACTGATTTAAACATAAATCTACTTTTTTTTGTCAAATAAAACTCTGAATGTTGCAACTTTCAAACTGAGGTTTATAGATGTGTGGTACTCATGGGAATCAATCATACCCGTTTCCTGCTGAGTGAGTGTGTCCTCGGCTTGACCTCTGGGACTCTCCATTTCTACATCCGTTGCCATTGGTGACAACTCTATGGCAAATGGCTCGACTGGCAACAAACTCTCTCTCTGTAAAGGCTGCAGGTATCGGTTAAAATCCAAACCAGGAACCTCCTGAAAGAGTGACATTACTGTATAAATAAAAAAAATTATATCTTGAGAGTGAAGCAGAACTGTGGAGCTCTTTACCTCATTAACTGAGCTGTCTGGTGTGGCTCCCACAGAAGCTTGGGTGCATGGTGTGCAGCTCCTACCAGGTGAAGAGAGCTCGAGCTGCAAGGCGACAAAGTGAAACTCATGGATGCAGAGGTGACAGGCATTTGGGATGTTAGAGGGCTTTTACAAGGAGATTGGGAAAGGTGTAAAGACTGATTTAAATCTGAACTCGAGACTTCCTCTTCAACAACAGAGATAGATGGAATTGTGTTTCCAAGCTCAGATACAGCGTCTTCTGTTGGTTCAGTGCTGTCTGAAGGCACCTCTTTGACAGGAGAGAAGTGGAGAAAGACATTCACAGTGCCCTTTGACATTTGCGGAGTAGCAAGCTGAGACTTTGGTGTTTGTGCTGGGGTTTTGTTGACGACAAGAGAGGGGTGGGTTGGAGTTGTAGTAGGTTGAGGGTTTGAACTTGTTTGACTGGGCGTCTGAGCCAAAGCAAGGGACCGGCGAGTGACTCTTTTGGGTGAGAGATAGTTTGAAGGAGATGGCTGAGTAAAGACTGCAGCACTAAGACGGCTGGATTTCCTCAGTGAACCTACAAAGACATTATACAATTGTAAAAGCTGTATGTTAAAGACAGTGAACTGTACAAGAAGACTTTTTTTTTTTTTTAACCTGGTGGCTTAGCTGGGCTTTCAACTCGGAAGAAGCCTCCATTAAAGACCACAGTGTCAGGAATTTGGGCCTCTGATGGCGCTTGTGCTTCCTGAGAGCTCTGGCTTATGTTCTCTGTGGAACCAGCTGCCTGTGCAGCCTTCTCTAACATTGCGGCCTGCTGTCTGGCTTTCATTGCAGCTTTTGCAGCTGCCAGGCGAGACTTTGCTTCCACCTTTGTTCCTGTTGGTTTGGCAGGTGCAGCTGCAGGCTTCTGTTCAATAAAGATGTGTTCATGAAATTACTCACTTTTGGCAAAGATCAAATGTAGACTAAATAGCCTTTACCTTTACTTTCTTCTGTCGAGGTGGGGGTTTGTACTCGTCCACCCAACTCCGGGCCTCTGCCTCTTTGAGAGCATCAAATTTCTTTTGAACATCCTCAACCTAAAATAGTAAATCAATAAAAATGCAGTCTCAATAACATCTTTTTGGTTTTCTGTAAAATACTTACTTGGAAATAAACCATTTCCCAGAATCCCTGCAGGTCAGTGCATGTTGTGATCTTCTCGCCTCTGCCAAACTCACAGTCATCCACCAGACCACTGAACTGTTTAAAGCGCTCCTTCATAAGTAGTCTTGCCTGACCAACTGCTGTACGCATACTGTCCCTCACTGACCAATAGCAAATAGGGAAGAAAATGAGTCAGTCATACATTCTCTGTTAAGCTTGCCGAGTTAAAGAATAAAAATCTTACTCTCTTCTGGAATAGACTCATCTTCTATTTTAGACTCCCAGCAAACACAGAGACTGGTCAGTCTGTCTGTTTCTTTGCCAATTTCTGACCTAATATACAGAAAATACAACATTTGCAAAAATGTAATACTAAAGGAAACATTTGTTGTATAAAAAGCTATGTAACCTGAAATATGGCACATCATGGTTTGATTCCAGGGGAACCTCGGTCAATGCGTCGGCCACTGTGGGATGTGTTTGAGGAGGAGAGCGGCGAGGGGATTGAGGAGAGGTTTGCTCACCTCAGCTTCATCAACAAAAGAAGGAGCAGGAGGAAGAATAAAGTTCGGGCTGTGAAGCAAGAACAAGACAAATTTTCTTTAATATTTATGAAAAAGATGGTTATCATTTTATTTTTTATCAAAACAAAAATCATAGAAAACTCACCTCGGTGTAAGAAAAGCATCTGCTGAGCGAGGGGTGAGTGGGGCAAACTTAAAGCTAGATACACCGACAGGAGCCTGGAAGACAAAACCCTCAGGAGCAAAGGAAGATTTAGGAGCATGCTCTGCAGGCGCAGAGTCAGCAATTGTCTGGTCCATTTGTACGCCTTCCATCTCGGAATGGAGCGTCGGGCTAGGAGGACAAGGTTTCTGCTCTAGCCACTGGTTCTTTGACTCGGGCCCCTAAACAAATTACAATAAGTCATGTACCAAATTCATTGATCTACCAAAAAGAATGGAGAAAAAAAAATTACTCACAGTAATGCTTTCCTCGGGAATGGGAGGTTTGACTGTTGTTGAGAAGGAAATAAAATGTTAGCAACCTAACTGCAGACAGAGTGTGTGCATGAGCAAATGATACCTAGACAGCTCTTTTCTTTGACAGAAGAGGGGGCCGCTTTATCAAATGCTTTGCTTCTGGTTGTTCGCACATCTGAGGGAAGAATTTTAAAT
Source organism: Perccottus glenii (assembly GCA_024416835.2). Lineage (NCBI taxonomy): Eukaryota > Metazoa > Chordata > Actinopteri > Gobiiformes > Odontobutidae > Perccottus > Perccottus glenii. The sequence goes on along the minus strand of CM044566.2, from coordinate 12,371,570 downwards.
GTTTATGGTAAAGCTTTTCCGAATTGCCAGCGGTCTTGCAATGCAACTTGGCCTGATCAGTACATACCTGCACAGTTGTCCTTTGGTTTGTCTTTCACCACAGGAACTGCTGTAACCAAAGGCTTGTTGGCAGATCTAGTCAACAAACCACGTGTGACTGGCTCCACTACAAGATTGAGGTGCAAATGAGGAAACACAAGAGGAAGAAGCAAACGCGATGGCTAGTCTGACGTTGCAGACTATTCTTTCTTACCTTTAGTCTTGGACATAGGAGCAACTACCGTTGGTTTGGGAGCAGGTCCACGGTTTTTGTTTGTTCTTTCGAATGCAGGTTGAACTATCAGAGAAAAAAAAAAAAATGATATCCAAACATTGATGATAGGTTTAATATTTGTTTAAATATACCTTACCTTTCTTTGCTGCTGTATTTACATCCTGTGTTTTCAGAGGCTATGAACATTTAAATAAGAGATTTCAGAAATTCATTTTTTGTGATTGGACAAACAAATGCTTCACACATTTAATCCAATCATACCCTTTGCACCTGCTGCTGTTTCATGGAGCGAGTCACTCTGGTACACTGGGGTGGAGCCAACATTACCTTTGTCTGATTGAAAGGTAGCACAAGTTCAACCCTAAAGGCAATGGCATGCAATTTAAAGCATGTCTGTAATTATAATGCTGAAACTCACCTCTTTAACTCTGCCTGTGGCAGCTGGGACAGGAGGAAGGGGTCCAATACAGAGTGTGTCTTTAGGATGATACAGGCCTGTCTTAAATACTCCTTTACGCTCCTTTTCCCTCTTTTCCTTCTCATGCTCAAGAGCCTTTCGCTCTTTCCAGCGCTGAAGCTGCTTCATTCTCTCCTCCCCAGCTTCATCTATGAATATGTGAAATAAACAAGCACAATTAATATAAAACCAAAGACCAGCATAGGGCTGGTCATAATTATTAAAGAACAGAAATGGGCTTCACTTTTTGCAAGCTTTGTGTTGTGAAGTGTGGGCTCTTGAACAATTGGCTTGCACTCCATTGTAATGGATGACATCTCCAGCTCTTGGACCTTATCAAGCTGTCTTCGATTGTTTATTGTGCGTTCTCGGTTTTCTTTCTGGGTCTGAGACCTTCGTCGGGACATTTTTAACCTCAGCATTGAAACGCTGTTGTCCCGCTGACGCAGGTGAGCAAACCGGGACTCCATTTTCAGTAACTGAAATTAATAGAATAATCTGAACATTATCTTTAAATCACATTAGAAAATCTCAATATAAAAGTTCTCCGTTTACAATGCAAACTAGTTAGCGTTAATCTACCCGAAACGCACTAAAAATAAACAATGTTATCATTAAACGTGTACATGCAACGCCAAATATTCGACAAAATCAAGGGAGAGAGACAGCATGATCAATTTATGCTATCAACAGTCTCCAGAAAATACAAGCTACGTTTTATGCAACTCAATAGTAAAACAATTAAATACCATACCTTATTCACTACAAAAGAAAAATAAATCCCTTTTCTAACCGACCAGTGATAAAAAAGCTGCGCTCAACGGACGGACTTCCTAAAAATACACAACAATCATGGCGGGTGAGATTTTGAATTTCACCTTTAACGGCGCTGATTGGCTGACGGTCGGAAAAAAGGGCAGGCGCTGATTGGTTTGTTTTTCTTCGGGCATCTTTAAGCCAATGCTTCAGCTATTGTAAAATGAAACACCCATGCTGTAAATGCTGCCCCTCAATGGCAGCTATTTGTTATATTCCACTGTAAATAAGCAATAAAAAAAATGTAATTTGTGACATTCCCAAGTTCAAAATAAAATATTAAGATGCTTTTTCCTCTGCGTACGTTTAGTGACAGACTGTTACATCCGAAGTGTCTGAAGGAGCGATACAGACGCTCGTTTCTCCAGACTTTATAATCAGAGCTGCTCCCAGTGAACGAGTCACCATGATACTCACTGCTGCTATTTTTTCACTGCAATAATATGTGCAATTTGTTGTTGTTTTTTAGTGCAATCACTATACTGTAATACTTGATATATTTTTTTGTATATGCTGTATATATAGGTATATATACATAGTATATATACATATTATATATCATGCTGTATATTATTTATGTTTGTAACATACTGTAAGAATTGCTGCTGGAACAGAGAAATTTCCCCATTGTGGGACGAATAAAGGATTATCTTATCTTATAAAACTATAAGTTTCTATAAGTCTAAAAACAGAAAAGACAAACTGTGCTACATATAAAGGCAACAACTTTATGCAGTTCTGAGTGACCTTCTTCTTCTTTTCCGGGTCGGGAGGCGGGGGCAGCAATATATTTAAATAAATTGTGAAGATTTAAAAGAAAAATGCCATGTTAAAAATAGGAAACATTGCATCTTAATTTATTTGAACATGGTGCAGTAGTTTATAACCCACAGAACAGAACAGAACATATTCTTATTTCACTTTTTAATCAAATAAACCTGAAGTGAATTTCTGTGTACAGTTTAATTGTGTCAGTGTGTGTCAGTTTAATTATTCTTTAAAAGCCATGATAATGTTACTGGAAAAACTGTAATCCAAATGAGCAGTTAACAAAATGCTACATGTATGTACAAAGCAAATCAAAGAAAGACATGTACAGTAAAAATCTGTATTTGTACACTTAGTTACAAGACAATTACAATCTTATGTTAAATAAAATTTTTTGTTGTATTTTACAATCCAATTATTGCCTTACACTGATGTTGTCAGTATACCCTGCATTTTTAGTATCTTCATGAGACGGCTTTATTAGTCCAAGAAGAAAATGTTGTTGAACTGTGTTGCACAAAGTCTCTTTACCTCCTCTGCAAAAGAGAACAAAAAAAAGCATAAAAGGATTGGAAAAATGTAAGAGAATTTGAGATTTTATTTTAGTTGTGGTGGAAATGACAGGAGATGGAAACATACCATTAACTTCTATTAAATTAGCGTTCTTCTGATTCAGGATCACATACAGCTCTCTCTGGTCGGATTTCTTGCCAACTACCCAGAAGTCCGTCATAGCTTTGACAATAATTTCTTCATCTTCATCAACCCTGTAAAACAAATACAGAAACTAAGCCTGGGCACAAGACTCCATTTACGATTTAGCAAATACGACAGATTAAAAATAATCTAGTTATTGTTGCAATATACTTGAATTGAACTTGAGTGCCAACAAAAATAAACCAATACCTCGCAAAATCACAGTTGATGTCTCCCAGGATCTTCATGAGGTCTGGAGGCACCGAGGTGAGGCAGACGCTGGCCGTCTTTCTCATGTGAATGGTGCTTTTCTCAGCCAGGTTCATGTGGTTGAAGTAGATGAACTTAAACTGGGGCTCTTTTTCCGGCCTTAATACACAACACAACAACATATGTAACATTCATTGTTGATTTTGAATATTCTTATGACCTAGTGTAAAGGGAGACAACAGCTCAAGCACTAAAGCCAAACCAAGTCTGTGTGTGTAAATCTCAACTAAAGCATACATTTCTTGACATTGTACAGTAATAGTAATTCTGAGCATTGTTTACATATTGATAGATATATAAATAAGTTAGTTAGCCGAGTTCAAATAAGTAGGTTGTTATTTATTCACTGGAATCCTCACTACAGTGATTACAAAGATCTCATCAAATGGCCAAGCCAGGGAGTCCAGTCTTGAATTACAGAAAAGACTGAAAGCTAATTGTTGGTGTTAAAGAAGAGCGCACTGGGATGCTAATCTTCAAAAGGTGTACTGCTTGAGTTACCCCTAAGTAGCATCATGACGATATCCAGTGGTGGGTCTTGTCTATCAATGCCAACCAGCAGTCAATACACACTGTATAGAGGGGTGAGTGAACTGTATAGTGGCCCCACAGTTGCTGCAACCAGAGTCTGGAGGACACGTGGTCCAAATGATCTTGAAGGAAGTTACTTTCTGCAACTATAAATGTGCTTAAATGTATTGTTCAATATTGTAGCGACAGTACTTTTGCTTGTAAATCTTTACTTTTATTTGCCATAGTTATATGTTTATATAGTTGACAATTTTTAGAACCTCATTGCCAATGTTATTGTAAGTTGCCTCTTTGAAGAGGATTCCATATTGTTAAGGCCAAATCTATTTAACATGGACATTTATCTTGCTTTGGTATTAAAATTTAAGAAACTGTCAGTTGTTGAGGCTGAAAATCACTTTAGTTGCTCTCTACCAGATACTGGCACAGTGTTGTATCTCCTGCACTATTTACTGCACACTCAGCAATCTCTTATTTTATTCACCTGTGCTCTCAGAGGTTTAAGGTTTGGTTGGCTTACATTCATAAAACCACCTTGCATCAGAGGTCAGGTTGTTCATGGGATTTGATCTGAACCTAGAGCTCCCAGATTGTAACACATATTGTCCTATCCACATTTAAGTGGACACACACAGGAGACAAGGTGAGATCCAGTTTAAGACCAATTGTCTCTGATGGTGCTAAGCCATTAATACTTTGAAAAATGTTAATTCTATGTACGTACATATTTGCAATATCTTAAAAGCATTGAAAGTGTGAAAGAAAATGTGAAATAAAAAAAAAGTGTGTGACATTTGACCACATTTGAGTTAACAGTTGCCGATCACCTCTGCAACCACACTATTAACTATAACTATGCTTTTAAGGCTAGGACTAATTGCCTCCAAACTAATTTAATTTAATAGCCATATATTTCATCTATGCTTTTGTTTTCAATGTGGTGATTGTGAGTAAAGACAGTAGTGGATCTTTGACTGACCCTGATATCCTGCGGTGGATTGTGAACTGCTCGCAAATATCAGATTCAAGATTCAAGAGATTCAAAGTGTTTATTGTCATGTGTACAGACAGAAAGCATGTTTCCCTGTACAATGAAATTCTTACTTTGCCATCAACAGTAAAAAGTCACAAGTAAGTCACACAAGTAAGTTAAAAATAAAAGATAAGTATATAAGTAATAAAAGAGCAGCAAATATGTCAAAAAATATAAAAAACATAACAGGGCAAAAGAGTAAAGTGATAAAGTGAGGTGGTGCAGTAAGTAAACAATTGTTCATGTAATGTTGTGATTGTAGACTCCTATCTGCTGTTTAGGAGTCTTATGGCGGAGGGAAAGAATCAGTTCTTCATTCTGGAAGTCCTGCATTTCATACTTCTGTACCTCCGTCCTGAGGGTAGAAGTGTGAACAGACCATGTTGGGGGTGGGAGGGGTCTTTGAGGATGGAAGCAGCTCTTCTGTGGACTCTGCGGTGGTAGATGCTCTACAGTGAGGGCAGTGGAGTCCTGGTGATCTTCTGCGCAGTCTTCACCACTCTCTGCAGGCGTTTGCGGTCCATGGCAGAAGTGCCGCCGTACCACACAGTGATGCAGCTGGTCAGGACACTCTCACCGCTGCATCACCGCATCACAGATGCTAGTAAAGTGAGCTGAGGGCCCACTAAGCTGTCCAGCTGCTCACAAAACTCCCGTGTTAGTGCCTCAGAAGCTTTAAAGACACAAAGAGATACAGAAAATAAGATATACATGTACATCCATTGGCAGGTTTGAGTTGTAATATTTTCAGTTAAACACAACTAATAAAAATAAATTACTGTTTAGTCTTACGGCTATTAACACATTTTCTCCAGAGGACAATGAGGTCGGAGGAAGAGGGAGTCTAAAATCCAAGAGAAAGGAGCCCGAGAAGAAGCAGTTTGAGCTTTAGACGCAGAAGATCAATCACTTCTTTGATGTTTTCTTTGTTGAATTTAAGCAGCACCAATCAGTGAAGAAACTCGTCAAGGATAACAATCTCAGCCTCAAAGCACAATATTGTGTTGCTCTGGCTAGACCCAAACAAAAAGCCTTATAATTGCCTTACTGCAGGTTCCTCTTACTACCACCAGAGGGCAACAACCTCTTTTCTTCTTAGGTGTTGTACTTTAGTGGGCTTGACCAAAGTGTCAGGCACGACCAGTTTCTCATTAAAATTTAAATGTTATTTGGCTTAACATGTATTTGTGTACTATTGTGATTAGAACACAGGAAGTGACTTTACTTATGTAATTACAACTTTATTGAACAAGATAAAAATATACAGCAATCTAAGTGAGAAGAGTGAGTGAGTGAGTTAGAGCTGTACATAAACAGTGTAAAAAAAATAATCATACATGGCTATAGATTGGGGGGAGTGAAAACCATGAGGTCAGTCGGACAAACAGACTGCCGTATCCGTTCCTTCAGGTCTGGGGTGAACAGAAGCAGAGCAGACTTTGCTGTCTATGTAAAACAAAAATAAAACAGTATTACACAAAAAGCATTAATTAAGCTGTGGTCAAATAAAACAATGTATTGGAAGATTGAGAAAAGTGAAAGTTTCACCTGTGGTGAGTGAGTGAACAATGTTTGCACCACCGGCAGTGCTGTGGTGACTGTGAGAACATTAACAGTGAGTGAATTACACCATGCTCAACCTCAATGATTTATTTTGAAGTTAATTAGAAAATAGTTTTTAAGTTGCAAAATGCAGGATTTAAAAAAAGGACCGATTTAAACATAAATCTACTTTTTTTTGTCAAATAAAACGGAATGTTGCAACTTTCAAACTGAGGTTTATAGATGTGTGGTACTCATGGGAATCAATCATACCTGTTTCCTGCTGAGTGAGTGTGTCCTCGGCTTGACCTCTGGGACTCTCCATTTCTACATCCGTTGCCATTGGTGACAACTCTAAGGCTAATGGCTCGACTGGCAACAAACTCTCTCTCTGTAAAGGCTGCAGGTATCGGTTAAAATCCAAACCAGGAACCTCCTGAAAGAGTGACATTACTGTATAAATTAAAAAATTATATCGAGAGTGAAGCAGAACTGTGGAGCTCTTTACCTCATTAACTGAGCTGTCTGGTGTGGCTCCCACAGAAGCTTGGGTGCATGGTGTGCAGCTCCTACCAGGTGAAGAGAGCTCGAGCTCGCAGGGCGACAAAGTGAAACTCATGGATGCAGAGGTGACAGGCATTTGGGATGTTAGAGGGCTTTTACAAGGAGATTGGGAAAGGTGTAAAGACTGATTTAAATCTGAACTCGAGACTTCCTCTTCAACAACAGAGATAGATGGAATTGTGTTTCCAAGCTCAGATACAGCGTCTTCTGTTGGTTCAGTGCTGTCTGAAGGCACCTCTTTGACAGGAGAGAAGTGGAGAAAGACATTCACAGTGCCCTTTGACATTTGCGGAGTAGCAAGCGGAGACTTTGGTGTTTGTGCTGGGGTTTTGTTGACAATAAGAGAGGGGTGGGTTGGAGTTGTAGTAGGTTGAGGGTTTGAACTTGTTTGACTGGGCGTCTGAGCCAAAGCAAGGGCCCGGCGAGTGACTCTTCTGGGTGAGAGATAGTTTGAAGGAGATGACTGAGTAAAGACTGCAGCACTAAGACGGCTGGATTTCCTCAGTGAACCTACAAAGACATTATACAATTGTAAAAGCTGTATGTTAAAGACAGTGAACTGTACAAGAAGACTTTTTTTTTTTTTAAACCTGGTGGCTTAGCTGGGCTTTCAACTCGGAAGAAGCCTCCATTAAAGACCACAGTGTCAGGAATTTGGGCCTCTGATGGCGCTTGTGCTTCCTGAGAGCTCTGGCTTATGTTCTCTGTGGAACCAGCTGCCTGTGCAGCCTTCTCTAACATTGCGGCCTGCTGTCTGGCTTTCATTGCAGCTTTTGCAGCTGCCAGGCGAGACTTTGCTTCCACCTTTGTTCCTGTTGGTTTGGCAGGTGCAGCTGCAGGCTTCTGTTCAATAAAGATGTGTTCATGAAATTACTCACTTTTGGCAAAGATCAAATGTAGACTAAATAGCCTTTACCTTTACTTTCTTCTGTCGAGGTGGGGGTTTGTACTCGTCCACCCAACTCCGGGCCTCTGCCTCTTTGAGAGCATTTCAATTTCATCAACAAAAGAAGGAGCAGGAGGAAGAATAAAGTTCGGGCTGTGAAGCAAGAACAAGACAAATTTTCTTTAATAGTTATGAAAAAGATATGGTTATTATTTTCTTTTTATCAAAACAAAAATCATAGAAAACTCACCTCGGTGTAAGAAAAGCATCTGCTGAGCGAGGGGTGAGTGGGGCAAACTTAAAGCTAGACACACCGACAGGAGCCTGGAAGACAAAACCCTCAGGAGAAAAGGAAGATTTAGGAGCATGCTCTGCAGGCGCAGAGTCAGCAATTGTCTGGTCCATCGGTTTGCCTTCCATCTCGGAATGGAGCGTCGGGCTAGGAGGACAAGGTTTCTGCTCTAGCCACTGGTTCTTTGACTCGGGCCCCTAAACAAATTACAATAAGTCATGTACCAAATTCATTGATCTACCAAAAAGAATGGAGAAAAAAAAAAATTACTCACAGTAATGCTTTCCTCGGGAATGGGAGGTTTGACTGTTGTTGAGAAGGAAATAAAATGTTAGCAACCTAACTGCAGACAGAGTGTGTGCATGAGCAAATGATACCTAGACAGCCCTTTTCTTTGACAGAAGAGGGGGCCACTTTTTAATCAAATGTTTTGCTTCTGGTTGTCCGCACATCTGATGGAAGAAATTTAAATGTTTATGGAAAAGCCGTTCTGAATTGCCAGCGGTCTAGCAATGCAACTTGGCCTGATCAGTACATACCTGCACACTCGCCCTTTGGTTTGTCTTTCACCACAGGAACTGCTGTAACTAGGGCATGGGCGTAGGTTTGGTCTCAGCTTTGGTGGGGACACCCCCGACCCCCCGACTTCTTTTGTTCCAGACTGTTGGCAATACAGAATATCACAATACTGAAGTGAATCTACTTCATCTCATTATGTTGTATCCTTACCCCGATATACCATCCTGTATACTGTCCCTACAGAGCTAGTATAACTGTATAATCTAGACTTTATTTATATTTAATAATTTGCTATTAATCAATAGTAGTATATCTCATCACATCACTTTAAGACCTTCTCTTTAAGATGATCTAGCACTTTAAGACCTCACCTGAAGCCCTGAAGGTCCAGCTACTTCTTCCTCAACAAGCTTTATGACATCTTCACAAGATGTCTGAGTTTCCTATAATTAAACTTGTTTAATTATAGGAAAAATTGTGTTTCCAAGCTCAGATACAGCGTCTTCTGTTGGTTCAGTGCTGTCTGAAGGCACCTCTTTGACAGGAGAGAAGTGGAGAAAGACATTCACAGTGCCCTTTGACATTTGCGGAGTAGCAAGCGGAGACTTTGGTGTTTGTGCTGGGGTTTTGTTGACAACAAGAGAGGGGTGGGTTGGAGTTGTAGGTTGAGGGTTTGAACTTGTTTGACTGGGCGTCTGAGCCAAAGCAAGGGACCAGCGAGTGACTCTTTTGGGTGAGAGATAGTTTGAAGGAGATGGCTGAGTAAAGACTGCAAGCACTAAGACGGCTTGATTTCCTCAGTGAACCTACAAAGACATTATACAATTGTAAAAGCTGTATGTTAAAGACAGTGAACTGTACAAGAAGACTTTTTATTTTTTTAACCTGGTGGCTTAGCTGGGCTTTCAACTCGGAAGAAGCCTCCATTAAAGACCACAGTGGCTCACTCACTTTTGGCAAAGATCAAATGTAGACTAAATAGCCTTTACCTTTTTCTGTCGAGGTGGGGGTTTGTACTCGTCCACCCAACTCCGGGCCTCTGCCTCTTTGAGAGCATCAAATTTCATCAACAAAAGAAGGAGCAAGAGGAAGAATAAAGTTCGGGCTGTGAAGCAAGAACAAGACAAATTTTCTTTAATAGTTATGAAAAAGATATGGTTATTTTCTTTTTTATCAAAACAAAAATCATAGAAAACTCACCTCGGTGTAAGAAAAGCATCTGCTGAGCGAGGGGTGAGTGGGGCAAACTTAAAGCTAGACACACCGACAGGAGCCTGGAAGACAAAACCCTCAGGAGCAAAGGAAGATTTAGGAGCATGCTCTGCAGGCGCAGAGTCAGCAATTGTCTGGTCCATTAATATGCCTTCCATCTCGGAATGGAGCGTCGGGCTAGGAGGACAAGGTTTCTGCTCTAGCCACTGGTTCTTTGACTCGGGCCCCTAAACAAATTACAATAAGTCATGTACCAAATTCATTGATCTACCAAAAGAATGGAGAAAAAAATTACTCACAGTAATGCTTTCCTCGGGAATGGGAGGTTTGACTGTTGTTGAGAAGGAAATAAAATGTTAGCAACCTAACTGCAGACAGAGTGTGTGCATGAGCAAATGATACCTAGACAGCTCTTTTCTTTGACAGAAGAGGGGGCCACTTTTTAATCAAATGCTTTGCTTCTGGTTGTCCGCACATCTGATGGAAGAAATTTAAATGTTTATGGAAAAGCCGTTCTGAATTGCCAGCGGTCTAGCAATGCAACTTGGCCTGATCAGTACATACCTGCACACTCGTCCTTTGGTTTGTCTTTCACCACAGGAACTGCTGTAACTAGGGCATGGGCGTAGGTTTGGTCTCAGCTTTGGTGGGGACACCCCGACCCCGATTTCTTTTGTTCCAGACTGTTGGCAATACAGAATATCACAATACTGAAGTGAATCTACTTCATCTCATTATGTTGTATCCTTACCCCGATATACCATCCTGTATACTGTCCCTACAGAGCTAGTATAACTGTATAATCTAGACCTTATTTATATTTAATAATTTGCTATTAATCAATAGTAGTATATCTCATCACAGAATCACTTTAAGACCTTCTCTTTAAGATGATCTATCACTTTAAGACCTCACCTGAAGCCCTGAAGGTCCAGCTACTTCTTCCTCAACATTCTCTATGACATCTTCACAAGATGTCTGAGTTTCCTATAATTAAATAATGAACTAATGAATCAAATACACACGTATCAGTATGCATTCAATGCATCATGTTTATATTTTAGAGCCATTTTTAAATATGAACTTGACATGGTTTTGTGGATTAATGTGTTGAAATTTATGTTAATCTACGTGTTAAGTTTGTCTGTATGAGACTAGCAGTAAGCTAGATCAACATTAGAATGAAATACAGATCATATTCTAACATTTTATTATTGTTGAACTATATAACATTGTTTAGTGACTGGTCAGTCACTACTGCTAGTTTATTTGTGTGGCTAGCTAGTTATTTTGCCTACTTACACTCGGACTCTGCTCTAAAGCTTCTTATGTCCCCTTTTTTCCTACAAAGTACAAAAAGGGACAAAAAACGGAATATTAAAATGTTTTTACTCTAGCCTTTGTATGTGGCAGAGAGACAGCCCTGGTAACTTACCGTCGGCGTCCAACATGCGCCACAAGACACACACCAGCCGCTCTGCTAGTGCAAGCCCAAAAGTAGTCCCGGCCCGCGGGTGTAGCCTGTCAGATATCCCGCCGCCAATCAAACTACGGCGTTTCTTGTACCGTCGTTGTCCTGGCCGTTAGAATCGATCCAAATAGCAGTGCAAAGGAGCTTGCTAAATATTGGTGGGGACAAATTTGCCATCTCAAAATATTGATAGGGACAAGTACCTACTGTCCCCCCCTAAACCTACGCCCATGAACTAGGGGTGTCCATGGTTAACCGATTAACCGTCAAAAATTGAGTAACCGAGTGAAACATTTTGCTCGGTTAAGCGGCGTCAATGGCGTGCTTTGCATTTAGTTGCAATATATTTTTCCACCACTAGAGACCGCCAGAGCGCTCCCAGACATTTGTAATATCCACAAGAAGTCATGACCAGTTTTCTAACATGAAGCAGGTAAAGAAAAGTACAGCGTGGGAGCACTTTAAAATTGAGAGTGACAGGGCAAAATGCAAGTATTGCAATGAAAAAGGTGGGTCTATGCTCTTGTGTTTTAATTATTTCAATAAATTTTGTATTTAATTTGCCCTTTGTTGCAGTGTAAGCTTTAGGCACAAAACTCACCTTGTTACTGATAAAAATGGGTGTAGATAAATGTTGTTGTACGCATTTATTTGACTGTTTCTTTGCACAAAGTTTCTAAAAAAAAGTGTGCTATAAGAAGCAAATATAGCAGACATAGGCCTAATCATGCAGGCGACCTCGCGGCCACTTGCATTGCTCGTGAACTGGAGCGCATCTCATCCTAATTTAACGAAACTCAGCGTAGGCCGCACAGACATGAAATATATCTTAAGAAATCTTGAAATGTCTTTTAACAATTTAAAACGAGAAGAAATAGGCTACTCTCTGATTATGTAATCCATGATGTGCATTTCTCTCTATAGGCGCGTTCACTACGTAGATGGCGGTCGTCAACTTAATAAACTAAAAATAATAACCCTGACGCACACTATGGTTAACCGAGTATTAACCGCTAAGGGCCTTGGTTAACGGTTAATGAAAAACTTGAAAACGTGCAGCCCTAGCTGTAACCAAAGGCTTGTTGGCAGATCTAGTCAACAAACCACGTGTGACTGGCTCCACTACAAGATTGAGGTGCAAGTGAGGAAACACAAGAGGAAGAAGCAAACGCGATAGCTAGTCTGACGTTGCAGACTATTCTTTCTTACCTTTAGTCTTGGACATAGGAGCAACTACCGTTGGTTTGGGAGCAGGTCCACGGTTTTTGTTTGTTATTTTTATTTTATTTTTATTTGGCAGGTTGAACTATCAGAAAAAAAAGAAAAAAAAAATGATATCCAAACATTGATGATAGTTTTAATAATTGTTTAAATATACCTTACCTTTCTTTGCTGCTGTTTTTGCATCCTGTGTTTTCAGAGGCTATGAACATTTAAATAAGAGATTTCAGAAATTCATTTTTTGTGATTGGACAAACAAATGCTTCACACATTTAATCCAATCATACCCTTTGCACCTGCTGCTGTTTCATGGATCGAGTCACTCTGGTACACTGGGGTGGAGCCAACATTACCTTTGTCTGATTGAAAGGTAGCACAAGTTCAACCCTAAAGGCAATGGCATGCTATGCCATGATACAGGCCTGTCTTAAATACTCCTTTACGCTCCTTTTCCCTCTTTTCCTTCTCATGCTCAAAAGCCTTTCGCTCTTTCCAGCGCTGAAGCTGCTTCATTCTCTCCTCCCCAGCTTCATCTATGAATATGTGAAATAAACAAGCACAATTAATATAAAACCAAAGACCAGCATAGGGCTGGTCATAAATAGTAAAACAATTAAATACCATACCTTATTCACTACAAAAGAAAAAGAAAACCCTTTTCTAACCGACCAGTGATAAAAAAGCTGCGCTCAACGGACGGACTTCCTAAAAATACACGACAATCATGGCGGGTGAGAGTGCAATTTGTTGTTGTTTTTAGTGCAATCACTATACTGTAATACTTGATATGTTTTTTTGTATATGCTGTATATATAGGTATATATACATAGTATATATACATATTATATATCATGCTGTATATTATTTATGTTTGTAACATACTGTAAGAATTGCTGCTGGAACAGAGAAATTTCCCCATTGTGGGACGAATAAAGGATTATCTTATCTTATAAAACTATAAGTTTCTATAAGTCTAAAAACAGAAAAGACAAACTGTGCTACATATAAAGGCAACAACTTTATGCAGTTCTGAGTGACCTTCTTCTTCTTTTCCGGGTCGGGAGGCGGGGGCAGCAATATATTTAAATAAATTGTGAAGATTTAAAAGAAAAATGCCATGTTAAAAATAGGAAACATTGCATCTTAATTTATTTGAACATGGTGCAGTAGTTTATAACCCACAGAACAGAACATATTTTTATTTCACTTTTTAATCAAATAAACCTGAAGTGAATTTCTGTGTACAGTTTAATTGTGTCAGTGTGTGTCAGTTTAATTATTCTTTATAAGCCATGATAATGTTACTGGAAAAACTGTAATCCAAATGAGCAGTTAACAAAATGCTACATGTATGTACAAAGCAAATCAAAGAAAGACATGTACAGTAAAAATCTGTATTTGTACACTTAGTTACAAGACAATTACAATCTTATGTTAAATAAAAATTTTTGTTGTATTTTACAATCCAATTATTGCCTTACACTGATGTTGTCAGTATACCCTGCATTTTTAGTATCTTCATGAGACGGCTTTATTAGTCCAAGAAGAAAATGTTGTTGAACTGTGTTGCACAAAGTCTCTTTACCTCCTCTGCAAAAGAGAAAAAAAAAAAGCATAAAAGGATTGGAAAAATGTAAGCGAATTTGAGATTTTATTTTAGTTGTGGTGGAAATGACAGGAGATGGAAACATACCATTAACTTCTATTAAATTAGCGTTCTTCTGATTCAGGATCACATACAGCTCTCTCTGGTCGGATTTCTTGCCAACTACCCAGAAGTCCGTCATAGCTTTGACAATAATTTCTTCATCTTCATCAACCCTGTAAAACAAATACAGAAACTAAGCCTGGGCACAAGACTCCATTTACGATTTAGCAAATACGACAGATTAAAAATAATCTAGTTATTGTTGCAATATACTTGACTTGAACTTGAGTGCCAACAAAAATAAACCAATACCTCGCAAAATCGCAGTTGATGTCTCCCAGGATCTTCATGAGGTCTGGAGGCACCGAGGTGAGGCAGACGCTGGCCGTCTTTCTCATGTGAATGGTGCTTTTCTCAGCCAGGTTCATGTGGTTGAAGTAGATGAACTTAAGGCCGGAAAAAGAGCCCCAGTTTAATACACAACACAAGGAGAGCAAAAACAGAGAAGATTGTGAAACATATGTAACATTCATCATTGATTTTGAATATTCTTATGACCTAGTGTAAAGGGAGACAACAGCTCAAGCACTAAAGCCAAACCAAGTCTGTGTGTGTAAATCTCAACTAAAGCATACATTTCTTGACATTGTACAGTAATAGTAATTCTGAGCATTGTTTACATATTGATAGATATATAAATAAGTTAGTTAGCCGAGTTCAAATAAGTAGGTTGTTATTTATTCACTGGAATCCTCACTACAGTGATTACAAAGATCTCATCAAATGGCCAAGCCAGGGAGCCCAGTCTTGAATTACAGAAAAGACTGAAAGCTAATTGTTGGTGTTAAAGAAGAGCGCACTGGGATGCTAATCTTCAAAAGGTGTACTGCTTGAGTTACCCCTAAGTAGCATCATGACGATATCCAGTGGTGGGTCTTGTCTATCAATGCCAACCAGCAGTCAATACACACTGTATAGAGGGGTGAGTGAACTGTATAGTGGCCCCACAGTTGCTGCAACCAGAGTCTGGAGGACACGTGGTCCAAATGGTCTTGAAGGAAGTTACTTTCTGCAACTATAAATGTGCTTAAATGTATTGTTCAATATTGTAGCGACAGTACTTTTGCTTGTAAATCTTTACTTTTATTTGCCATAGTTATGTTTATATAGTTGACAATTTTTAGAACCTCATTGCCAATGTTATTGTAAGTTGCCTCTTTGAAGAGGATTCCATATTGTTAAGGCCAAATCTATTTAACATGGACATTTATCTTGCTTTGGTATTTAAATTTAAGAAACTGTCAGTTGTTGAGGCTGAAAATCACTTTAGTTGCTCTCTACCAGATACTGGCACAGTGTTGTATCTCCTGCACTATTTACTGCACACTCAGCAATCTCTTATTTTATTCACCTGTGCTCTCAGAGGTTTAAGGTTTGGTTGGCTTACATTCATAAAACCACCTTGCATCAGAGGTCAGGTTGTTCATGGGATTTGATCTGAGCCTAGAGCTCCCAGATTGTAACACATTTGTCCTATCCACATTTAAGTGGACACACACAGGAGACAAGGTGAGATCCAGTTTAAGACCAATTGTCTCTGATGGTGCTAAGCCATTAATACTTTGAAAAATGTTAATTCTATGTACGTACATATTTGCAATATCTTAAAAGCATTGAAAGTGTGAAAGAAAATGTGAAATAAAAAAAAGTGTGTGACATTTGACCACATTTGAGTTAACAGTTGCCGATCACCTCTGCAACCATACTATTAACTATAACTATGCTTTTGAAGGCTAGGACTAATTGCCTCCAAACTAATTTAATTTAATAGCCATATATTTCATCTATGCTTTTGTTTTCAATGTGGTGATTGTGAGTAAAGACAGTAGTGGATCTTTGACTGACCCTGATATCCTGCGGTTGATTGTGAACTGCTCGCAAATATCAGATTCAAGATTCAAGAGATTCAAAGTGTTTGTCATGTGTACAGACAGAAAGCATGTTTCCCTGTACAATGAAATTCTTACTTTGCCATCAACAGTAAAAAGTCACAAGTAAGTCACACAAGTAAGTTAAAAATAAAAATAAGATAAGTATATAAGTAATAAAAGAGCAGCAAATGTCAAAAAATATAAAAAACATAACAGGGCAAAAGAGTAAAGTAGTAAAGTGATAAAGTGAGGTGGTGCAGTAAGTAAACAATTGTCAGTGGTGGAGGAAGTACTTAAGTTTAGTACTTAAGTAAAAGTACAACTACCCTGCAAAATATATACTTAAGTAAAAGTATAATTACTACATCAACATCTTAAGTAAAAGTCATAAGTACATACTTTTAAATTTACTTTAAAGTATTTTTTGAAGTAAAAGTACAATCAGTTGTATCAATGTCTGGGCTGTTCAATTGTAACAATCACAAACAATATCTATTGTGTACTGGAAAGAGTTGTTGTGCAATACTGACACTGTAAAAATCTGGTTATTCACTTATTACTCATTAAATAATAATTAGGCTAAGCCAATTATGACATACAATTTATTTTATTTTTACTATACTATTAAGAGCAGTAAAAAAAACTCAAAAGTACACAGGTGAGTATTATTCTGAACACTTTAATCAAATGTGTATGACCAGTTTATTCTGCTCAACAACAGTTGCTTTAGTCCTTTACCTAGGCCTGCATGGGGAAAACGTAGCTAAAACTGCATTTGAGGCTTATACTCCATTGATTACAGAAAATCCAAAAGCATTAGGCTAATAATGTATAACACATTAGAATGAGAAAAAAATAAGCACCAAACAAAATTTGATATAGCAGTAGTTTGCTCATCCACAAAAATGTAACGTACTAGCAAGCTATCGTCCCTGCTGTGCTAATAACCAGCTAAAGAAGTTGCCCTGTTAGGGTACCACTAACTTACGTCAAACAAATATTATACTGGTGTGATATTTTTGTTATGTTGACATCCGTTTTTCTATAACAGTCATAGCACCATGTCATAGCAAGTTTGTAACTTAAATATTAATAACTAGCATTGCATGTCTTACCTCTATATGTTTCTTCAAATTTGAAGGGGAGTTTTTAAACGCCAACAGTTCTTTGTGTTGAGGTAGGCACTTGACACATTGAAAACGCCAGGAGTCATTCTTTGAACCTTTAAATTCAAATAACTTGCTTAAATAAGGCCAGGGATGTCTCTCAGAATCAGAGCTGCAGGGCACAGGCTCAAGCTCAGTCGACGTTGTTCGACCAATATTTTTTTTATGCAAGATTCGGAAGGATGTAACAACATGCATTTTAATAATGTAGTGGAGTACAAAGTACAGATAATTGCTGAAAAATCTACTTGAGTAAAAGTATAAGTATTATTTTTTTACTTAAGTAAAGTATAGATACGTAAAAATTTACTTAAGTACAGTAACGAAGTACAAATACTTCGTTACATTCCACCACTGACAATTGTTCATGTAATGTTGTGATTGTAGACTCCTATCTGCTGTTTAGGAGTCTTATGGCAGAGGGAAAGAATCAGTTCTTCATTCTGGAAGTCCTGCATTTCACACTTCTGTACCTCCGTCCTGAGGGTAGAAGTGTGAACAGACCATGTTGGGGGTGGGAGGGGTCTTTGAGGATGGAAGCAGCTCTTCTGTGGACTCTGCGGTGGTAGATGCTCTGCAGTGAGGGCAGTGGAGTCCTGGTGATCTTCTGCGCAGTCTTCACCACTCTCTGCAGGCGTTTGCGGTCCATGGCAGAAGTGCCGCCGTACCACACAGTGATGCAGCTGGTCAGGACACTCTCACCGCTGCATCACCGCATCACAGATGCTAGTAAAGTGAGCTGAGGGCCCACTAAGCTGTCCAGCTGCTCACAAAACTCCCGTGTTAGCGCCTCAGAAGCTTTAAAGACACAAAGAGATACAGAAAATAAGATATATATGTACATCCATTGGCAGGTTTGAGTTGTAATATTTTCAGTTAAACACAACTAATAAAAATAAATTACTGTTTAGTCTAACGGCTATTAACACATTTTCTCCAGAGGACAATGAGGTCGGAGGAAGAGGGAGTCTAAAATCCAAGAGAAAGGAGCCCGAGAAGAAGCAGTTTGAGCTTTGGACGCAGAAGATCAATCACTTCTTTGATGTTTTCTTTGTTGCATTTAAGCAGCACCAATCAGTGAAGAAACTCGTCCAGGATAACAATCTCAGCCTCAAAGCACAATATTGTGTTGCTCTGGCTAGACCCAAACAAAAAGCCTTATAATTGCCTTACTGCAGGTTCCTCTTACTACCACCAGAGGGCAACAACCTCTTTTCTTCTTAGGTGTTGTACTTTAGTGGGCTTGACCAAAGTATCAGGCACGACCAGGTTCTCATTAAAATTTAAATGTTATTTGGCTTAACATGTATTTGTGTACTATTGTGATTAGAACACAGGAAGTGACTTTACTTATGTAATTACAACTTTATTGAACAAGATAAAAATATACAGCAATCTAAGTGAGAAGAGTGAGTGAGTGAGTGAGTTAGAGCTGTACATAAACAGTGTAAAAAAAATAATCATACATGGCTATAGATTGGGGGGAGTGAAAACCATGAGGTCAGTCGGACAAACAGACTGCCGTATCCGTTCCTTCAGGTCTGGGGTGAACAGAAGCAGAGCAGACTTTGCTGTCTATGTAAAACAAAAATAAAACAGTATTACACAAAAAGCATTAATTAAGCTGTGGTCAAATAAAACAATGTATTGGAAGATTCTGAGAAAAGTGAAAGTTTCACCTGTGGTGAGTGAGTGAACAATGTTTGCACCACCGGCAGTGCTGTGGTGACTGTGAGAACATTAACAGTGAGTGAATTACACCATGCTCAACCTCAATGATTTATTTTCAAGTCAATTAGAAAATAGTTTTTAGTTGCAAAATGCACGATTTAAAAAAAAAAAGGACCGATTTAAACATAAATCTACTTTTTTTTGTCAAATAAAACTGAATGTTGCAACTTTCAAACTGAGGTTTATAGATGTGTGGTACTCATGGGAATCAATCATACCTGTTTCCTGCTGAGTGAGTGTGTCCTCGGCTTGACTTCTGGGACTCTCCATTTCTACATCCGTTGCCATTGGTGACAACTCTAAGGCTAATGGCTCAACTGGCAACAAACTCTCTCTCTGTAAAGGCTGCAGGTATTGGTTAAAATCCAAACCAGGAACCTCCTGAAAGAGTGACATTACTATATAAATAAAAAAATTATATCTTGAGAGTGAAGCAGAACTGTGGAGCTCTTTACCTCATTAACTGAGCTGTCTGGTGTGGCTCCCACAGAAGCTTGGGTGCATGGTGTGCAGCTCCTACCAGGTGAAGAGAGCTCGAGCTCGCAGGGCGACAAAGTGAAACTCATGGATGCAGAGGTGACAGGCATTTGGGATGTTAGAGGGCTTTTACAAGGAGATTGGGAAAGGTGTAAAGACTGATTTAAATCTGAACTCGAGACTTCCTCTTCAACAACAGAGATAGATGGAATTGTGTTTCCAAGCTCAGATACAGCGTCTTCTGTTGGTTCAGTGCTGTCTGAAGGCACCTCTTTGACAGGAGAGAAGTGGAGAAAGACATTCACAGTGCCCTTTGACATTTGCGGAGTAGCAAGCGGAGACTTTGGTGTTTGTGCTGGGGTTTTGTTGACGACAAGAGAGGGGTGGGTTGGAGTTGTAGTAGGTTGAGGGTTTGAACTTGTTTGACTGGGCGTCTGAGCCAAAGCAAGGGACCGGCGAGTGACTCTTTTGGGTGAGAGATAGTTTGAAGGAGATGGCTGAGTAAAGACTGCAGCACTAAGACGGCTGGATTTCCTCAGTGAACCTATGACATGGCTTTTAAAACTTTTAAAATGCATGATTTCCTTTAAATCACACTTTAATAATTCATAAAGACCTCACCTGAAGCCCTGAAGGTCCAGCTACTTCTTCCTCAACAAGCTTTATGACATCTTCACAAGATGTCTGAGTTTCCTATAATTAAATAATAAACTAATGAATCAAATACACACGTATCAGTATGCATTCAACACATCATGTTTATATTTCAGAGCCATTTTTAAATATGAACTTGACATGGTTTTGTGGATTAATGTGTTGAAATTTATGTTAATCTACGTGTTAAGTTTGTCTGTATGAGACTAGCAGTAAGCTAGATCAACATTAGAATGAAATACAGATCATATTCTAACATTTTATTATTGTTGAACTATATAACATTGTTTAGTGACTGGTCAGTCACTACTGCTAGTTTATTTGTGTGGCTAGCTAGTTATTTTGCCTACTTACACTCGGACTCTGCTCTAAAGCTTCTTATGTCCCCTTTTTTCCTACAAAGTACAAAAAGGGACAAAAAACGGAATATTAAAATGTTTTTACTCTGGCCTTTGTATGTGGCAGAGAGACAGCCCTGGTAACTTACCGTCGGCGTCGTCAACATGCGCGCGCACACACACCAGCCGCTCGCTGCTAGTGCAAGCACAAAAGTAGTCCCGGCCCGCGCGTGTAGCCTGTCAGATATCCCGCCGCCAATCAAACTACGGCGTTTCTTGTACTGTAGTTGTCCTGGCCGTTAGAATCGATCCAAATAGCAGTGCAAAGGAGCTTGCTAAATATTGGTGGGGACAAATTTGCCATCTCAAAATATTGATAGGGACAAGTACCTAGCGTCCCCCCCTAAACCTACGCCCATGAACTAGGGGTGTCCATGGTTAACCGATTAACCGTCAAATTGAGTAACCGAGTGAAACATTTTGCTCGGTTAAGCGGCGTCAATGGCGTGCTTTGAATTTAGTTGCAATATATTTTTCCACCACTAGAGACCGCCAGAGCGCTCCCAGACATTTGTAATATCCACAAGAAGTCATGACCAGTTTTCTAACATGAAGCGGGCAAAGAAAAGTACAGCGTGGGAGCACTTTAAAATTGAGAGTGACAGGGCAAAATGCAAGTATTGCAATGAAAAATGTGGGTCTATGCTCTTGTGTTTTAATTATTTCAATCAATTTTGTATTTAATTTGCTCTTTGTTGCAGTGTAAGCTTTAGGCACAAAACTCACCTTGTTACTGATAAAAATGGATGTAGATAAATGTTGTTGTACGCATTTATTTGACTGTTTCTTTGCACAAAGTTTCTAAAAAAAGTGTGCTATAAGAAGCAAATATAGCAGACATAGGCCTAATCATGCAGGCGCCCTCGCGGCCACTTGCATTGCTCGACAACTGGAGCGCATCTCATCCTAATTTAACGAAACTCAGCGTAGGCCTCACAGACATGAAATATATCTTAAGAAATCTTGAAATGTCTTTTAACAATTTAAAACGAGAAGAAATAGGCTACTCTCTGATTATGTAATCCATGATGTGCATTTCTCTCTATAGGCGCGTTCACTACGGAGATGGCGGTCGTCAACTTAATAAACTAAAAATAATAACCCTGACGCACACTATGGTTAACCGAGTATTAACCGCTAAGGGCCTTGGTTAACGGTTAATGAAAAACTTGAAAACGTGCAGCCCTAGCTGTAACCAAAGGCTTGTTGGCAGATCTAGTCAACAAACCACGTGTGACTGGCTCCACTACAAGATTGAGGTGCAAATGAGGAAACACAAGAGGAAGAAGCAAACGCAATAGCTAGTCTGACGTTGCAGACTATTCTTTCTTACCTTTAGTCTTGGACATAGGAGCAACTACCGTTGGTTTGGGAGCAGGTCCACGGTTTTTGTTTGTTATTTTTATTTGGCAGGTTGAACTATCAGAAAAAAAAGAAGAAAAAAAAAATGAGTTCCAAACATTGATGATATGTTTAATAATATTTTAAATATACCTTACCTTTCTTTGCTGCTGTTTTTGCATCCTGTGTTTTCAGAGGCTATGAACATTTAAATAAGAGATTTCAGAAATTCATTTTTTGTGATTGGACAAACAAATGCTTCACACATTTAATCCAATCATACCCTTTGCACCTGCTGCTGTTTCATGGAGCGAGTCACTCTGGTACACTGGGGTGGAGCCAACATTACCTTTGTCTGATTGAAAGGTAGCACAAGTTCAACCCTAAAGGCAATGGCATGCTATGCCATGATACAGGCCTGTCTTAAATACTCCTTTACGCTCCTTTTCCCTCTTTTCCTTCTCATGCTCAAGAGCCTTTCACTCTTTCCAGCGCTGAAGCTGCTTCATTCTCTCCTCCCCAGCTTCATCTATGAATATGTGAAATAAACAAGCACAATTAATATAAAACCAAAGACCAGCATAGGGCTGGTCATAATTATTAAAGAACAGAAATGGGCTTCACTTTTTGCAAGCTTTGTGTTGTGAAGTGTGGGCTCTTGAACAATTGGCTTGCACTCCATTGTAATGGATGACATCTCCAGCTCTTGGACCTTATCAAGCCGTCTTCAATTGTTTATTGTGCGTTCCCGGTTTTCCTTCTGGGTCCGAGACCTTCGTCGGGACATTTTTAACCTCAGCATTGAAACGCTGTTGTCCCGCTGACGCAGGTGAGCAAACCGGGACTCCATTTTCAGAAACTGAAATTAATAGAATAATCTGAACATCATCTTTAAATCACATTAGAAAATCTCAATATAAAAGTTCTCCGTTTACAATGCAAACTAGTTAACGATAAGCTACCGAAGCAATAAAATAAACAATGTTATAGCGTGTACATGCAACGCCAAATATTCCACAAAATCGAGAGAGCGCATTATCAATTTATGCTAGCAACAGTCTCCAGAAAATACAAGCTACGTTTTAATCTAAATGCATTGTGTGCAAATGTGGTCAAATAAAACAATGTATTGGAAGATTCTGAGAAAAGTGAAAGTTTCACCTGTGGTGAGTGAGTGAACAATGTTTGCACCACCGGCAGTGCTGTGGTGACTGAGAGAACATTAACAGTGAGTGAATTACACCATGCACAACCTCAATGATTTCTTTTCAAGTCAATTAGAAAATAGTTTTTAGTTGCAAAATGCAGGATTTTAAAAAAAAGGACCGATTTAAACATAAATCTACTTTTTTTTGTCAAATAAAACTGAATGTTGCAACTTTCAAACTGAGGTTTATAGATGTGTGGTACTCATGGGAATCAATCATACCTGTTTCCTGCTGAGTGAGTGTGTCCTCGGCTTGACCTCTGGGACTCTCCATTTCTACATCCGTTGCCATTGGTGACAACTCTATGGCTAATGGCTCGACTGGCAACAAACTCTCTCTCTGTAAAGGCTGCAGGTATCGGTTAATCCAAACCAGGAACCTCCTGAAAGTGACATTACTGTATAAATAAAAAAAATTATATCTTGAGAGTGAAGCAGAACTGTGGAGCTCTTTACCTCATTACCTGAGCTGTCTGGTGTGGCTCCCACAGAAGCTTGGGTGCATGGTGTGCAGCTCCTACCAGGTGAAGAGAGCTCGAGCTGCAGGCGACAAAGTGAAACTCATGGATGCAGAGGTGACAGGCATTTGGGATGTTAGAGGGCTTTTACAAGGAGATTGGGAAAGGTGTAAAGACTGATTTAAATCTGAACTCGAGACTTCCTCTTCAACAACAGAGATAGATGGAATTGTGTTTCCAAGCTCAGATACAGCGTCTTCTGTTGGTTCAGTGCTGTCTGAAGGCACCTCTTTGACAGGAGAGAAGTGGAGAAAGACATTCACAGTGCCCTTTGACATTTGCGGAGTAGCAAGCGGAGACTTTGGTGTTTGTGCTGGGGTTTTGTTGACAACAAGAGAGGGTGGGTTGGAGTTAGTAGGTTGAGGGTTTGAACTTGTTTGACTGGGCGTCTGAGCCAAAGCAAGGGACCGGCGAGTGACTCTTTTGGGTGAGAGATAGTTTGAAGGAGATGGCTGAGTAAAGACTGCAGCACTAAGACGGCTGGATTTCCTCAGTGAACCTACAAAGACATTATACAATTGTAAAAGCTGTATGTTAAAGACAGTGAACTGTACAAGAAGACTTTTTTTTTTTTAACCTGGTGGCTTAGCTGGGCTTTCAACTCAGAAGAAGCCTCCATTAAAGACCACAGTGTCAGGAATTTGGGCCTCTGATGGCGCTTGTGCTTCCTGAGAGCTCTGACTTATGTTCTCTGTGGAACCAGCTGCCTGTGCAGCCTTCTCTAACATTGCGGCCTGCTGTCTGGCTTTCATTGCAGCTTTTGCAGCTGCCAGGCGAGACTTTGCTTCCACCTTTGTTCCTGTTGGTTTGGCAGGTGCAGCTGCAGGCTTCTGTTCAATAAAGATGTGTTCATGAAATTACTCACTTTTGGCAAAGATCAAATGTAGACTAAATAGCCTTTACCTTTACTTTCTGTCGAGGTGGGGGTTTGTACTCGTCCACCCAACTCCGGGCCTCTGCCTCTTTGAGAGCATCAAATTTCATCAACAAAAGAAGGAGCAAGAGGAAGAATAAAGTTCGGGCTGTGAAGCAAGAACAAGACAAATTTTCTTTAATAGTTATGAAAAAGATATGGTTATTTTCTTTTTTATCAAAACAAAAATCATAGAAAACTCACCTCGGTGTAAGAAAAGCATCTGCTGAGCGAGGGGTGAGTGGGGCAAACTTAAAGCTAGACACACCGACAGGAGCCTGGAAGACAAAACCCTCAGGAGCAAAGGAAGATTTAGGAGCATGCTCTGCAGGCGCAGAGTCAGCAATTGTCTGGTCCATTAATATGCCTTCCATCTCGGAATGGAGCGTCGGGCTAGGAGGACAAGGTTTCTGCTCTAGCCACTGGTTCTTTGACTCGGGCCCCTAAACAAATTACAATAAGTCATGTACCAAATTCATTGATCTACCAAAAAGAATGGAGAAAAAAAAATTACTCACAGTAATGCTTTCCTCGGGAATGGGAGGTTTGACTGTTGTTGAGAAGGAAATAAAATGTTAGCAACCTAACTGCAGACAGAGTGTGTGCATGAGCAAATGATACCTAGACAGCTCTTTTCTTTGACAGAAGAGGGGGCCACTTTTTAATCAAATGCTTTGCTTCTGGTTGTCCGCACATCTGATGGAAGAAATTTAAATGTTTATGGAAAAGCCGTTCTGAATTGCCAGCGGTCTAGCAATGCAACTTGGCCTGATCAGTACATACCTGCACACTCGTCCTTTGGTTTGTCTTTCACCACAGGAACTGCTGTAACTAGGGCATGGGCGTAGGTTTGGTCTCAGCTTTGGTGGGGACACCCCCGACCCCCCGATTTCTTTTGTTCCAGACTGTTGGCAATACAGAATATCACAATACTGAAGTGAATCTACTTCATCTCATTATGTTGTATCCTTACCCCGATATACCATCCTGTATACTGTCCCTACAGAGCTAGTATAACTGTATAATCTAGACTTTATTTATATTTAATAATTTGCTATTAATCAATAGTAGTATATCTCATCACAGAATCACTTTAAGACCTTCTCTTTAAGATGATCTATCACTTTAAGACCTCACCTGAAGCCCTGAAGGTCCAGCTACTTCTTCCTCAACATTCTCTATGACATCTTCACAAGATGTCTGAGTTTCCTATAATTAAATAATGAACTAATGAATCAAATACACACGTATCAGTATGCATTCAATGCATCATGTTTATATTTTAGAGCCATTTTTAAATATGAACTTGACATGGTTTTGTGGATTAATGTGTTGAAATTTATGTTAATCTACGTGTTAAGTTTGTCTCTGTAGACTAGCAGTAAGCTAGATCAACATTAGAATGAAATACAGATCATATTCTAACATTTTATTATTGTTGAACTATATAACATTGTTTAGTGACTGGTCAGTCACTACTGCTAGTTTGTGTGGCTAGCTAGTTATTTTGCCTACTTACACTCGGACTCTGCTCTAAAGCTTCTTATGTCCCCTTTTTTCCTACAAAGTACAAAAAGGGACAAAAAACGGAATATTAAAATGTTTTTACTCTGGCCTTTGTATGTGGCAGAGAGACAGCCCTGGTAACTTACCGTCGGCGTCGTCAACATGCGCGCACACACACACCAGCCGCTCGCTGCTAGTGCAAGCCCAAAAGTAGTCCCGGCCCGCGGGTGTAGCCTGTCAGATATCCCGCCGCCAATCAAACTACGGCGTTTCTTGTACTGTCGTTGTCCTGGCCGTTAGAATCGATCCAAATAGCAGTGCAAAGGAGCTTGCTAAATATTGGTGGGGACAAATTTGCCATCTCAAAATATTGATAGGGACAAGTACCTACTGTCCCCCCCTAAACCTACGCCCATGAACTAGGGGTGTCCATGGTTAACCGATTAACCGTCAAAAATTGAGTAACCGAGTGAAACATTTTGCTCGGTTAAGCGGCGTCAATGGCGTGCTTTGCATTTAGTTGCAATATATTTTTCCACCACTAGAGACCGCCAGAGCGCTCCCAGACATTTGTAATATCCACAAGAAGTCATGACCAGTTTTCTAACATGAAGCAGGTAAAGAAAAGTACAGCGTGGGAGCACTTTAAAATTGAGAGTGACGGGGCAAAATGCAAGTATTGCAATGAAAAATGTGGGTCTATGCTCTTGTGTTTTAATTATTTCAATAAATTTTGTATTTAATTTGCTCTTTGTTGCAGTGTAAGCTTTAGGCACAAAACTCACCTTGTTACTGATAAAAATGGGTGTAGATAAATGTTGTTGTACGCATTTATTTGACTGTTTCTTTGCACAAAGTTTCTAAAAAGTGTGCTATAAGAAGCAAATATAGCAGACATAGGCCTAATCATGCAGGCGACCTCGCGCCACTTGCATTGCTCGTGAACTGGAGCGCATCTCATCCTAATTTAACGAAACTCAGCGTAGGCCTCACAGACATGAAATATATCTTAAGAAATCTTGAAATGTCTTTTAACAATTTAAAACGAGAAGAAATAGGCTACTCTCTGATTATGTAATCCATGATGTGCATTTCTCTCTATAGCGCGTTCACTACGTAGATGGCGGTCGTCAACTTGATAAACTAAAAATAATAACCCTGACGCACACTATGGTTAACCGAGTATTAACCGCTAAGGGCCTTGGTTAACGGTTAATGAAAAACTTGAAAACGTGCAGCCCTAGCTGTAACCAAAGGCTTGTTGGCAGATCTAGTCAACAAACCACGTGTGACTGGCTCCACTACAAGATTGAGGTGCAAATGAGGAAACACAAGAGGAAAGCAAAGCGCGATAGCTAGTCTGACGTTGCAGACTATCCTTTCTTACCTTTAGTCTTGGACATAGGAGCAACTACCGTTGGTTTGGGAGCAGGTCCACGGTTTTTGTTTGTTATTTTATTTTTATTTGGCAGGTTGAACTATCAGAAAAAAAAGGAAAAAAAAATGATATCCAAACATTGATGATAGTTTTAATAATTGTTTAAATATACCTTACCTTTCTTTGCTGCTGTTTTTGCATCCTGTGTTTTCAGAGGCTATGAACATTTAAATAAGAGATTTCAGAAATTCATTTTTGTGATTGGACAAACAAATGCTTCACACATTTAATCCAATCATACCCTTTGCACCTGCTGCTGTTTCATGGATCGAGTCACTCTGGTACACTGGGGTGGAGCCAACATTACCTTTGTCTGATTGAAAGGTAGCACAAGTTCAACCCTAAAGGCAATGGCATGCTATGCCATGATACAGGCCTGTCTTAAATACTCCTTTACGCTCCTTTTCCCTCTTTTCCTTCTCATGCTCAAAAGCCTTTCGCTCTTTCCAGCGCTGAAGCTGCTTCATTCTCTCCTCCCCAGCTTCATCTATGAATATGTGAAATAAACAAGCACAATTAATATAAAACCAAAGACCAGCATAGGGCTGGTCATAAATAGTAAAACAATTAAATACCATACCTTATTCACTACAAAAGAAAAAGAAAACCCTTTTCTAACCGACCAGTGATAAAAAAGCTGCGCTCAACGGACGGACTTCCTAAAAATACACGACAATCATGGCGGGTGAGATTTTGAATTTATGCTGATTGGCTGACGGTCGGAACAAAGGGCAGGCGCTGATTGGTTTGTTTTTCTTCGGGCATCTTTAAGCCAATGCTTCAGCTATTGTAAAATGAAACACCCATGCTGTAAATGCTGCCCCTCAATGGCAGCTATTTGTTATATTCCACTGTAAATAAGCAATAAAAAAAAATGTAATTTGTGACATTCCCAAGTTCAAAATAAAATATTAAGATGCTTTTTCCTCTGCGTATAAAACTATAAGTTTCTATAAGTCTAAAAACAGAAAAGACAAACTGTGCTACATATAAAGGCAACAACTTTATGCAGTTTTGAGTGACCTTCTTCTTCTTTTCCGGGTCGGGAGGCGGGGGCAGCAATATATTTAAATAAATTGTGAAGATTTAAAAGAAAAATGCCATGTTAAAAATAGGAAACATTGCATCTTAATTTATTTGAACATGGTGCAGTAGTTTATAACCCACAGAACAGAACAGAACATATTTTTATTTCACTTTTTAATCAAATAAACCTGAAGTGAATTTCTGTGTACAGTTTAATTGTGTCAGTGTGTGTCAGTTTAATTATTCTTTAAAAGCCATGATAATGTTACTGGAAAAATTGTAATCCAAATGAGCAGTTAACAAAATGCTACATGTATGTACAAAGCAAATCAAAGAAAGACATGTACAGTAAAAATCTGTATTTGTACACTTAGTTACAAGACAATTACAATCTTATGTTAAATAAAATTTTTTGTTGTATTTTACAATCCAATTATTGCCTTACACTGATGTTGTCAGTATACCCTGCATTTTTAGTATCTTCATGAGACGGCTTTATTAGTCCAAGAAGAAAATGTTGTTGAACTGTGTTGCACAAAGTCTCTTTACCTCCTCTGCAAAGAGAACAAAAAAGCATAAAAGGATTGGAAAAATGTAAGCGAATTTGAGATTTTATTTTAGTTGTGGTGGAAATGACAGGAGATGGAAACATACCATTAACTTCTATTAAATTAGCGTTCTTCTGATTCAGGATCACATACAGCTCTCTCTGGTCGGATTTCTTGCCAACTACCCAGAAGTCCGTCATAGCTTTGACAATAATTTCTTCATCTTCATCAACCCTGTAAAACAAATACAGAAACTAAGCCTAGGCACAAGACTCCATTTAAGATTTAGCAAATACGACAGATTAAAAATAATCTAGTTATTGTTGCAATATACTTGAATTGAACTTGAGTGCCAACAAAAATAAACCAATACCTCGCAAAATCACAGTTGATGTCTCCCAGGATCTTCATGAGGTCTGGAGGCACCGAGGTGAGGCAGACGCTGGCCGTCTTTCTCATGTGAATGGTGCTTTTCTCAGCCAGGTTCATGTGGTTGAAGTAGATGAACTTAAACTGGGGCTCTTTTTCCGGCCTTAATACACAACACAACAACATATGTAACATTCATCATTGATTTTGAATATTCTTATGACCTAGTGTAAAGGGAGACAACAGCTCAAGCACTAAAGCCAAACCAAGTCTGTGTGTGTAAATCTCAACTAAAGCATACATTTCTTGACATTGTACAGTAATAGTAATTCTGAGCATTGTTTACATATTGATAGATATATAAATAAGTTAGTTAGCCGAGTTCAAATAAGTAGGTGGTTATTTATTCAATGGAATCCTCCCTAAAGTGATTACAAAGATCTCATCAAATGGCCAAGCCAGGGAGTCCAGTCTTGAATTACAGAAAAGACTGAAAGCTAATTGTTGGTGTTAAAGAAGAGCGCACTGGGATGCTAATCTTCAAAAGGTGTACTGCTTGAGTTACCCCTAAGTAGCATCATGACGATATCCAGTGGTGGGTCTTGTCTATCAATGCCAACCAGCAGTTAATACACACTGTATAGAGGGGTGAGTGAACTGTATAGTGGCCCCACAGTTGCTGCAACCAGAGTCTGGAGGACACGTGGTCCAAATGATCTTGAAGGAAGTTACTTTCTGCAACTATAAATGTGCTTAAATGTATTGTTCAATATTGTAGCGACAGTACTTTTGCTTGTAAATCTTTACTTTGCCATAGTTATATGTTTATATAGTTGACAATTTTTAGAACCTCATTGCCAATGTTATTGTAAGTTGCCTCTTTGAAGAGGATTCCATATTGTTAAGGCCAAAACTATTTAACATGGACATTTATCTTGCTTTGGTATTAAAATTTAAGAAACTGTCAGTTGTTGAGGCTGAAAATCACTTTAGTTGCTTTCTACCAGATACTGGCACAGTGTTGTATCTCCTGCACTATTTACTGCACACTCAGCAATCTCTCTTATTTTATTCACCTGTGCTCTCAGTGGTTTAAGGTTTGGTTGGCTTACATTCATAAAACCACCTTGCATCAGAGGTCAGGTTGTTCATGGGATTTGATCTGAACCTAGAGCTCCCAGATTGTAACACATATTGTCCTATCCACATTTAAGTGGACACACACAGGAGACAAGGTGAGATCCAGTTTAAGACCAATTGTCTCTGATGGTGCTAAGCCATTAATACTTTGAAAAATGTTAATTCTATGTACGTACATGTTTGCAAAATCTTAAAAGCATTTAAAGTGTGAAAGAAAATGTGAAATTTAAAAAAAAAGTGTTGGACAAAAACATTTGACCACATTTGAGTAAACGGTTGCAGATCACTTCTGCAACCATACTATTAACTATAACTATGCTTTTGAAGGCTAGGACTAATTACCTCCAAACTAATTTAATTTAATAGCCATATATTTCATGTATGCTTTTGTTTTCAATGTGGTGATTGTGAGTAAAGACAGTAGTGGATCTTTGACTGACCCTGATATCCTGCGGTTGATTGTGAACTGCTCGCAAATATCAGATGCTAGTAAAGTGAGCTGAGGGCCCACTAAGCTGTCCAGCTGCTCACAAAACTCCCGTGTTAGCTCCTCAGAAGCTTTAAAGACAAAAGGCGATACAGAAAATAAGATATACATGTACATGAATGATCAAAATGCTCCTTAATTTGTGTATGACCACTCACCATTTATCATAAAACAAACAGCAGCACTCATAGCCTGAAAAAGAGCATGTTGGTGCACATTAAACCCAAGGTCAAGGTCATAGAGGTTGGAAATGATATTAAATGCACTTCATCACTTTAAAATTCAACTGCTTAATCCCCCACACAAAAAAAGGTATTATTTGACAGAGCATAAATCCTACACGTAAGGTCTAATGGTTTTACAGTTAATGGAAATCATTCTAAAATGTGTAAGAACCTGACAAAATAATAGGCTAAAATAATGCAAGCTATATTCCTATATACCTTATAAACAATCAGGTGCAGCTCCTCGTAGCCATCGTCTGCGCTGACAAATATTTTGGGAAACCTGAACTTGGCCTCTGGGTCTTTGAAATTAGTGGGTCCTGTCAAAAACCTGTTAAGGACATCCATAAACATTTGAGACCGTTTTAGAGACTCTTTCATAATAAAAATGTAATCAAGAACAAAAATGTGAAACGCTGGAAGTAAAAATTAACTCAAAAGGCTGCTCTACTCATTTTTTCCCCTATTTGATCTAGTGATAAGACTAAAATGTGTGAACAAAGACGACACTGTTGACGGCAGAATACTACAGATGCCACTTATAATCCACTGGACCATTTGCATGAGGAGCATGTGCTTTTTTGAACAGTCATGTACAAGTAAAAATTGCTTTACTGCATCTCTTTAATGCATTATCCTGTCTTCGGGACATCATTATCATATTGGTCCTGTGATAGAATCTTCAGCCCAGTCTTATATACTGTCAGTCTGACACAGAAGATTTACAGGAAAAGATGGAGATGCTTCTGCAAACATTTTGTGCTTACTTATGTAAGATACACCTGAAAAGAATGTGGATAATCTGCTTGTCCCCTGGCTCACTTGCTTGTCAAAACTATGTTAGCCAAGGGAATTTTTCACTTCTTTTCTTTGGTTGCTGGCAGCAGTTGGACTCATGTGATGCGTCACTACATACCCAAAATTGGCTGCGCATACAGATAATCACATCACTCCAGTACAAACAATTAAACTAATTCCATGATTTTACTCTTCCAATCTCTACAGTGATATAAAAATGGGACCTAACCTCCCATAATGCATTAGATTTCCAGTGACCTCCGGCCTCAGAGGAGAGTCTCTTCCAGCCAACTACAAAAATAGGAAGTAAGAGACAAGTGCTTAACAGAACGCATATACTACTGTGTGTTACGTTTGTTTTATTCTTAGCTCTGTCACCTCTGGTTCTGAGTGTCTGGGGAACAGGGACGTAGTCAGGTACTTGTACAAAATCCTCATATCGTCTTGTTCCAGTCCACTCCTGCAGAACACAAGAATAAAAAATGAAAACAAGACTCCTTACTGCATTACAAGACCTACAACTAAACACACATGTGCCTGTTTGCCTATTCACAGCTCACAATTAGAGGTCGCAATGCTCAAAAGTCATTCTCTAGCAAACATATAATCCCCTGTGCTTTTACACTGAGCAGGGAGGCTCAGGGTGTAATTAAAGACAAGGGACATGTCACATGGGCCAGAAACTACAAAGAGGATTACAGCTTGTATCATGTCTGTTTACCCAACAGACTAAGGATGCATTTCCACGTGCAGATATTAGGATTTTAAGGTAATTGTGGATTCAAATTTTGCTCTGCCATAAAACAGTGTCTAAGGTCTAAGGAAGTACTGAGTAAGATGTTTTGGTGGGTTTAAAGGGACATGTTGTACCATATAAGCTGGTCATTGTATAGAAAAGCGGTGTATTTGATGAGACTTAGGCTCTCCTCCACTCTGTTGACAAATGACTGGATCTTCAAGTACGTCATCTTGTCCAGTGGGAAGAAGCTGATGCCTCCAAACACATCCAGCAGATCGCAGGACTGCAAGTGGAGAGTCTGCAGATACTGGAAACCCGAGTATACGGGGCAATCACGATCACAATAAGTAGGAGAGACAGACACAGGAGACGGAAAAGGAGAAAGGGATTAGTTTTCAATCATACCAGTGCTTGCTTACAGTGCGCTAGGGAAAGCTGAGATAGGAGATAGGAAAAGTCTGACTGACACGAGACGATTGCATCACAGTGGGGAAAACAAGAAGCACTGACATTCAACCTCTGACGGACACACAAGAGAAGTCTCTCTTTCACCTGTGTTTAGGTTACATAGTGGAGAGGGAAACCCAGGCCTCACTTAAGAAGGGAGTTCCCTAATTAGAAATGTTTTACTAATGAGTATTTACAGTTTTAATCTCTAAACCTGCATCAAATTACATAACAAGGTATTACCTGAGAATCCGGGTGTGACTCTTTCAAAAAACAACTTGAATTTTGCAAAGACTAATATTTACGGGTGTTGCATTTACCCTGTAGAAGAACTTCTCAAGTTTCTGAATGAGCAGCTCGACTCCACCAGCTTCCATTGTTCGAGAAAATGTGCCGTTAAATAGCTGCACAAAACAAAAATCAAAACAGGAACTACTGTAACTACAGTTTTTAAAAGCATTAGTATAGTATATCCCTTGGTTCAAATAGAAGAAAGCTGACTGAAACTTACCTTGTACATGCTGTAGCATTGTCGTACTACTGCACCATAAACAGTGTCCTAAAGAGCGAAAGAGTGAGTTAGAGCAATACTTATAATTTTAAGAACATATAATATTAAGAACTTACAAGTATTTCTTCTTCCTGATATTCTATTGTTGGAGGTTTGCCATCTTTGTTTGGCTTTTCAACCATTGGATTTCGAACCACCTGAGGAACCAAAAATAAGATTTAAGGATGACAAAGACAAGGTCAAATAAAGCTAAAGAAAAGTCTTAAACAAAAAGGATGCATTATTTCAAATACCAAAACGATCCAAAAATTGTCTTCAGGCTCAAAGAAAAACTGACGGTTTTTCTGTGTGTGCAAGGATTTAGCTGGTTTTGTTGGGCAAAATGTCCTGGAACAGAAAAGGAAGAATAAGAAACATATCCAGTTTGACATATATCAAAGCTTTCATATGACAAACAAATCCTCATTCAAATAAAAAGCACTTCCCTTACAGTCAATTTAAATATCTAGTCAAATCAACACTAAAGACATACTTATACAAGAAGCACATTAACACATTATGTTAAATACCTGGTAAACTGAACAATAGCTTCACAAAGGCCCACATTTCGGATCTTTTCATTCTTCTCCACATCACTGGGGTGGTAAAATAAAATCTTCTTCTCCTCCTAAAAATATACATTTTGATAACCACAGGGTTAAAACAACAAAGTCAGTGTAAATCAGTATTAGTATCTTTTAAAATGAGATCCTTACCTCTCCTTCGCGTGGTCCAAATGTGGGGTTATAAATAAAAAAACTAAGCAGAGATGATGTGTACTGTTTTTCTTGCATTCCTGAAGCCATTCTGGGACTGTAACAAAGATAACAACCGCCTTTTCAACCAAAACGGACTGCCATTTTTTATTTAGAACAAGTTACAACCATGGAAAGCCTGTCTTACCTAATCGTTAGCATCAGTGGATCTTGTGTCTTGATTGCCTATCCCCCAAAGACTGTTTAGTTACCATGCCTACAGAATGGAGAAGAGAACATTTCCAAATTCCATCGGCAAATCTAAATATCACATTTACTTAGCTGAATGATAGGCATGTTTAGTGGTAGGTATAGAGTGTAAGTCACAACAAGTCAGTTGTATAAAGGAGAAGCAAATGTAAAACAAGAGCATGGAGTTAGTTTCCGTAGTTAACACCATCATCAAAGAGCACGGGCAACTCTATCTCTTGGAATGACACCCAGAATAATAGCTCGCTCGCCCAGTAAATTTTCTGTGTACATTATTTTACTGCATGAGTAAAACTGAATGCCAATATTTGGAACCTTTAGGATTAGGGTTTATTAGGATTAGAAGTCACATTAAAACCAGAGTAAATGAAAAGTGAGGCCATTTGTTTGTTTTTCATTTTAAGGAAGCAAAGTCGTTTCTTACGTAAATAATACTTGACAGCTCTTAGCCGGTAAATTTAAAGGGACATCGTCATTTAACGACTGGTTGGACGTGTTCAAGCGTTATGCTGTAGTGGGCATAAGTGTCCCAGTATCCCGAAGGTTTTCTGCATTTTTAGTACTTTATTTTACAATTGTTCCGCGATAACTTGCCCTCCGACGTTGAGTCAAAGGAGCTAACTAAACTGCAAAGGGCAAAGCATAGCTCTTACTTTGGCTCACTGAGAATGCTAACAGGAGCTGCAGTGGTCCACAGAAAGAAAACACCGCGGAGAATGGTGCTATATTATGAAGGCAACACTCACCTTAACTGTATACGCCAAATGCGTCCAGGTACACTTGGCCGTGAAATATTCAAGTAAAAAACATAAATTACCTAAACGAACGATACCGCATTACATTACATTTTAGACTTCCTGCTTCAGAGAGTTTAGTGTTACAGGTTTAATGGTTCGGGCGAAACAACTATCCAACAACAAATGTTACCTGAAGTTCTTAGGGAATGTGCTGATGTGCTGTTTCATTACATTGGTCTTACTGGAGATTAACTCAAAACAATGAATGTGCTTCTTAACAATTGTAAATTTCTCCAGTATATCTTTAGATTTATTCAAACTTCAATACACAGAACATCTATAAAGCAAGTTTGCTTTTATCAGTTTATTAGTAATGATGAATTCAATACAAAATAAGTTTATTTTATTGTCGAATCTCTATTATAGTCTTAATTTACACACATAATTGCATGTATGACTTTCTATTTTTTTATTCTGGTGTAATAACGAAGTGAGTAACAACAATACCAAAAATATATGTTTAATTTTTCATGTTTATTCATCTTATTAATTTTCAGAGGTGTTGTGGGCACAGACACAAAAAAGAGAAACATTGTGAAAAGCTGCCATTTTCAAATGGAAAAAGATAAATGAAAAACATTTAAAACACAGCAACTTTAATAGAAAACAAAATATGTGACAGGGAATTGAAGTATGAAACAGGAGACTCCGACAGTTGTGAGAGGATTAAAGGCCTGAGAATCTTCTCATCTATGAAGCTCAGGACAGGACCATGGCCTGGAATTCTAGAACAAAAACAGCATAAAAAATGTTTTAAAAGTAGGCAGGCAGACCACCATGTTACATTTTCAGCACTCTTCTAACCAAACTCTTTTTTTTTTAAAGATATCTTTTTAGGCTTTTTTTCCTTTATTGATAGTTGACATTAAGTTGACAGGAAACAGGGCGAGGGAGAGCGGGATGACATTGGGTAAATGATCTTTACCCAATGTTCTCCTGTGTTCTAGCATATTTGACCATGCTCTACCAACTGAGCTCCAACAACCCCCCAACCGCCCCTAATGTGTTGCCCTAATAATTTTGAGACTAAGACCTGAGTTTGGCCTTTGATAAAGTAAATGTCTGTTTAAACATTTTGTTCAACCCATTAACCCAACAAATATTTTCTGGGGGCATAACTGAATAATGTAATAAACTGTGAAAGTGAAAGTTTAGCCTAGTCAAACTAGAAATTTAAAATTGCTAAAGTACATTCAGTCTCCTTAGTCCTTGTTTTTGTTTATTGAGATTTAATCCAAGTAAAGAGAAATCAGATACCAACCCTCTGCTCCAATTCTGCCATCATCGTCATCATCAGCTGCTGAGATGAAGCTCTTAGCTTCTGCTTCTGTCAAAGTGCGTGCACCAGGGACAAACCTCTGCAGAAAGAACCTGAAGAAATGGAGTGTGTCCATGCTGTTACTATTTGAAGAAAGACAGACTTATAAGTAGACAAATTTTGTTGCACAACTCAAGATGACCCTCATTTTTGATAAATAGTCACGCAAAAATAGATTATATAACACAAAGAGAATACAGCTTTGCCCACAAAAGGATTAATGCAAGATGGCTTAATGATGCCATCCCATTATTACTACTGTGTGCTAAATCTTTATATCACACAGACTTTATATTAAGAGAAAACACATCTGGAGCTTTCACTTTCTATTGAAAATTAAACAGAAACCTGTCAACCTTTTGGATGTGCTTCGATAGGTATTAAGTTATGATATTATAACTTACTTGAGCTCTGACTCCTCAATGTAGCCACTGTTGTCTTCATCTAGGATCTGGAAAACATTTTTGATCTCCTGGGGTGTCTTTGAGGACAGGCCACACAGTTTGAAGAATTTCTTGTAGCAGAATGAATCTGGGGCTTAAAACATGTGTAATTTAGCAGACATTTACATTTAAATAAAAAGGGGGAAAAAAAGCTTAGAAGCTAAAACAAGGCTAACCCAGTGTTACACAGTAAGGATTAAAACAGAGGCTGCTGTCCAGGTGGTACACATACCCAGGCTTGTTTTTAAAGCGCAAACATCTCTCAACTAAAACCGACAAAATTATTAAAAAAGCTTTTTATATTTAAATTTGGATACAAGTTAGTTGTAGCAGTATATCATTTTAGGAGAGTGCACACCACTGAAAACACTTTTGTAAAATAATGCACTTTTTGTAAATGAAAATGTAATCCTTAAGCACACTGGCAGGTCAAAAGACAAGGCATTAATAAAAGTTCCTGTGAGTCACTGACCGCTTTTGATTTGGGGTGGGTGAAATTATAATGACATTCAGGTGGATTAGAGTGGTCAAAAGTGTTGTGTATACCTTGACAGTCCTTGACAGCATTTTCAATTGCCTCAGCTGAAAGGATGGAGGTGAGTGACATGTTGGTCCTACAAAGGTTAAACAAAGCCTCAGTAAATTATTTACACCTACTTTCTAACCCAACCATAATCCTCTCCTGTTTCCAAAACAAAACCACACTAACCAAGCTGATGCTTGGGCTCTTTTAAATTTAGAGATGTCCAGTAGGCTTGTAACAACTGTGTAGAAAAGCCTACTGCTCACTTTTGAGTGATGTATTGATAAAGCTGCATTAATAGGTTCAAGTTAAATTTGTTGCCTAACAAATTGTTTATTTTTTTGTAATTATCATTATTTGTTTTATCTTACGAATTAGGAAATGTACTACCTGTAGCTAAAGTCGTTTGCTAGCTCTATTCCCAGTCCTAGCCCACGCGCCACACCTGAGCGCCAAAAAGCGGCGCGAGGAAGCGCCGCTCTTTGAACTCACCGCTGTTCTCGTGGCTTCCTCGGAGCAGGTCCAAAGCAGCAGGTGAAGGCTGTGCGGTAGCCTCTAGCTCGCTCGTACTTATATATTCCCAGAGCCTAGGAGATGCGCCGAAAGATGCTTGAGTTTCCAACCTGTTCTCAGATCAAATTTTCCAACAGCCCTTCTCCTATTTCCCACATGCACACCTGCCCAATTAACGTTTACGCTTTATATCCGGCTGCCCTGCCCCGCTCTTTCTCTCTGCCTCCCAGATTGTAATAACTGTGTTTTTGTCCAATCAACTTTTTTTCTGTTGCCCCCTCCCTTATCCATATAATATACACATACACACACACACACCTAGTCCAAGTGTATAGACTATCTCAAAACTTAGACATTTATGTAATTTTATTTTTATGCACAATATAGCACTTAGTCATGCCTGGCTACCCTGTATGCAACCCCATGCAACCCAAACTTTATGTTTTATCAAAAAATATATATTAATGACAATTATATTGGTCAAATATTCAATACTTGAATGAGATAGTGCAGCTTTAATTTTACACAATGTTCCTTACAAAAACACAAAATACAATCAAAGTTCCTGAACTAAAATGAGCTAAACTAATTTGACCCATAGGGCATTAATGTCATTAGGAAGACAGCGGAGGCTGCTTTAGAAACGAGGACCTGGAAAATAAATCTTATCGTTTAATAACATTCCGTAAACCTCCGCATTAATACTTCCCATCCTTCACACAGTAGCGTGAGTTAGGGTACTGTCACGGGGATTACATCTTTCCTAAAAGCTTTGAGAAGTTTGGAAAAGACACCAACGCCATCTAGCGGCTACTTTTTGTAATACAGCTGCATCAAACAGTCATTGAATATTTACAGCATTTAAGTTAAATGGGGTTTGCTGTAGCCTACTAGTGTGATGTCATCTTTTAAAACTGTTCTATCAATTTATTTATTTATTTTCTATCCTATGCTTACCCTGCTGTTTGTGCACTGGACATAAGACCACTTTTTATGCTGCTGTATACCTTTATTTACTTTTACATTCAGGTTTTTCCCTTGTTTTATTTATTCTAATGTATTGTCTCTGTGCTGTTTTAGAAAAGATATTAATATAAAATATTATATTATGCAGAATATCAGTGTGCAAATATGAGTGTAATAATAATAATATAATAATATATAATATAAGAATAATGTAATAATATATCTTTGCAGCAGTGAAGTTGCCAATGTCCTATTCTTATTTTTCATTCATCTCTTATCATGTGCAGTAGGTATGAAAAATAAGTCACTGCTTCAATAACTGATTATCAAGGACCACTGTCAGACTTGTGTTACTGAAAAAGAGCCTTTATTTTTGTCTCGTCATCTGTCCATTTGTCACAAAGTGCATCATCTCTGATCTTACAATAAACAAAACACTCACAGTACAACGAAGACAGAAGTGAGAGAGAGAGAGAGAAAGACACAAGTCAACCATCTTCACACTAAGTCAGATACATTCATGGTGGACAGAAAAAGGGGGGTGAGCACGACCCAGGATCAAAGGTCAAGTGTATAAAATTTGCATTTAGAGATGAAGAGAGAGAGAGTGTTTGGGGAAAAAAAGACAGAGAAGTTATGTCTGGTGTTGTTCCATTAGATAGATAGAGTAGATAAGTAAGGTGTTGGTCAAAGTGTCCATTTAGCCTTTGACCATGGCAGCAAACTCTGTAAGGGTGAAGAAAAAAAGAAGAGGATTTAGGGAGTTATATTATTTATGGTTGATATAATGGCAGCGACATTTGAGACAGATATAGAGATTTCCTTACCATCAACTCCAATCTTGCCATCACCATCAGAGTCACCGGCTTTGAGAAAGGCCTTTGTCTCAGCGTCGGTCAGAGCTCTGGCACTGGCAGAGAAGTTCTGCAGGAACAGTCTAAAAAACAAACACACATGATGAACTAATTTAAACCACTGCTCCATAAAAATAAGTTTTGATAAAAAGTGCTCCTTGGGCATTAATCAGTTGCTTCACCAAGTCATTCCAAATATACTCAATAAACTCTTAACTGGCTCTGTTATAGTTTCTTTTCTGTTCACAGAGAAGATAGATGTCTAAGGACACTTAAAGAGCCTCTGCTTCTTTTATGGTTTGAGCCTTTGACCTAGACATCATCCTAAATTCTTTGCGTGCTAAAGAAAGATGATGCCTGGGGTAAACTTTAAAAGAGATAGTGCCTACTTCAGCTCGTCCTCCTCAATGAAGTCACTCTTGTCCTGGTCAATGACGGCGAAGGCCTTCTTGATGTCAGCAGGGCTCTTGGCAGTCAGACCGACCTTAGCAAAGAATTCCTTGTGCTTAAAAGAGTCGGCAGCTGTGAGGAAACAACATTTTGTTTTTTTTAATTCACTTATCATTATTAGCCATAGAATCCATACCTCACACCTATCTATCACAAATAAATGTTAACATCTCATTGATTGGCTATTTGGTTTTACACATACAGTTATGCTCTGAGATGATTTGTCTTGCATTTCCGATGTATGTTTAGTGTTTAGTGTTTAGTGTGTGTGTGTGTGTGTGTGTGTGTGTGTGTGTGTGTGTGTGTGTGTGTGTGTGTGTGTGTGTGTGTGTGTGTGTGTGTGTGTGTGTGTGTGTGTTTGTGCTGCTGTATTTGCTGTGTGTGTGTAATGCTGTGTAAGTGAAGTGTGTATTTCTTCTCGTGGCTTTTACCTGAGCAAGCAGCCAGGGCTGCAGTGATGTCAGCCTCATTGAGAATTCCGGCGAATGCCATTTTAACTGTGAATAAGAAGAAGACAGTTTATGATTCCAGCTATAACCCATAGACACACGGTAAACCCTTTTACTTAATGAGTCATGCACCAAAAATAATCAAGTTAAAGATCCTTATTAGGTCATGCAGAATATTTTTTATAGTCTCTTTCAGTGAATATTCCTTTCCAAGCACAAGGTAAACATGATCACAATTTGAAGTCCAGTTTTTGCAATTGGCAAAAAAATATCAAATATCCTTTGCAGCTTTGCCTGGCTGGTAAGTTGATTTGATTCCATTTGGTTCCTTGGTTAGTCCAAAGTCAAATCTGAGCTTGAGATGTTCAATATCTGTCCTTGGTTAAAGTCCCATTGCAATGAGCCCTGTATCAGCAGTGGCCTGAGTATAAGGCTCCTCAGCTCCTTAGTGACACTCACCTTCGGGTTTTCTATAGAAACTAGAGTGGAATTTGCTCAGATGAATCTGGTCACTGCAGTAAAAGCCTCAGTGAAAGTGACAAGCTTATATACCTCCAGTCGGCCGAAATATGATGCATAGGCTATGTAATAGACACTGTGGCAAAGCAGTCAAAGCAGTCAGTCAGAAAAATGTGTCCAGTAGACAGAACTGTTCTATTTATATGTACATAAATGAAGATGCTTAAATGGTAGGCTACATAGGCCTATGCAAAAGTGCTTGATATTGCATAGGGCTAATAATATACGCTGCTGATTTGGATGAAACATCTTCTACAGCCAGTCAGTTCTGCATTGAGTTAATTTGTGCTGCATGGACTGAGATTTTTATATGAAATAAGACTGGGATTTAACCTTTAGGTTGTGTTCTTATGCAGCTGTATAATGTGTGATCCCTAATAATATTCATGGTTTAAATATCTTATGCTTATTTATTGTTATTGTTTATTCAAGCCAAGGTGCTACAGGTTTAGTTCCAATTGATGACTGAAAGTGTGTGGTTGGCAAAATACATAAATATTTTGAAATGTAATAAGCCCAAACTTCCTTCCTATAGCCTAAAGGCACTACAATGTTGGTGATTGACGAGGTTATAACAAGCAGAATGAACCTCTGTGAACCATATTCAGCCAGCCAGTACGTAACATGTGCTTACGTAACATTATTGCAAGGACTTGGCTGGCATTCCAGTGTCAGACATCCAACAACAGTGATAGATTAACAATCGATAGTGGTTATTCTAGTGTGGCTTATTGAAAATGAATTGGATAAAAGAAAAAGAAGGAGAAATGTGTTTGAACTGTTTAAATAATCAGTTAGTCTACTTTTCTGTTCTTAGTAAGTGTTCTAAGTGCATTTACTTTCTTGAAGCAACTTCACTAACCTTTAACACAGTTTAGGTTATGGTTCATCTGCAAGATTTTGAGGCAGAGTGCACAAAATGCCTGTGATTGTGCAGTATCATTTCCAGAGAAAACACAGGGAAATTCTGTATATTTTCTTTTCACAAGTCCCTGCATGTATAGCTACTTACGCATGGAAGAGAAACCTTTTTATTCCTGGGCCACATGCTTTTCTCCTTATGGCAATGAAATGATTAGTAAGGGTATTTTTGTCGCTATACTGAAAGCTGAAATCACTGCCATTATCGCTTGGGCACCACGCAGTTGCATAATTACCTGTTACAGTGTTTAGAACAATTGTATTTACAGAGATCAGCTGTAGTTCCATGCTTCCATTGACTCTGTGCGGCCTGTTGTGTCCACATTGCTCGTCAGATGGCAGTGTTAAGTGTTGAAACCATTGGGATATTGATTTAATGTCATAACATTTTAATGGTTCTCACAAATCCCGATAAGCCTTTGTCTAAACACATTTAATTGGAGGAGGAGGAGGAGGAGGAGGAGACAATTTCTTTACAGTGTGTTTAGCCTCAGTGCTGACTTGTGCTCGTGGGTTACAGCATTTTGGCATAATAAGTATTAATGTATCACAAAAACTAGTCAGGCTATATTAAAACCATTCTTGTCTTGTTAGAAATATGGTATATATGGTTGTGACTGTTTCATCAAGACCCTCTTTTTTCACGCATTATAAAGCTAATATTTTACCCTTTAACTCTGGTCAAATGAGGTCTGTCACCTCAAACGCCCTAGATACTGCAACTATTCCTGCCCTTCTTCAATATCAGTGTTAAGTTACAAATCTCACAGCGGGATGAGACCTATTAAGCAAGGCTATGAAGTACTGTAATTCAATACAGTCAAGGGTGCTCACTCTTATATTCTGCCATATAATGTATAGCTTTAAGCCATGTAACATTAATTCAAATGTACCTTTATTAAACAATCATTTTGTCTCA
Organism: Perccottus glenii; assembly: GCA_024416835.2. Taxonomy (NCBI): domain Eukaryota; kingdom Metazoa; phylum Chordata; class Actinopteri; order Gobiiformes; family Odontobutidae; genus Perccottus; species Perccottus glenii. The sequence goes on along the minus strand of CM044566.2, from coordinate 12,328,125 downwards.
CTGGACTTGACTGTCTTATATGTTTTGGCCTTGGTGTACGAAAACCAACTGTTAATATGTCTTAGGTTTGTTTTTTCAGGAGAAAAAGAAATGACCCTTATTCCCATCACTGTCCTCTCTCAGTGGCTAGAGATGAAGAAGAATCATCAGAAGAGAATGTGCCTCATTGACAGAAGTCCTGTAAATGTCCTGGCACTCTATCAGATCCTCACTGCCACACTTCGGTTTCACTTGAACCTGTAAAGTTTGAACCTTCCCCTGGGTGTATATTGGATCCATTGGTCAGTACCGTGTAATGCCAAACGACTGGTCTTACAAAAGCCAAAAAGTAGGATTGTGAGCCAAAAAGCAGGATAGTGGTTGATATGATTAATGATCAGTGGCCTGATTATTTACAGTTACAATTAAGCAATTCAGTTCAATTAAATTTTATTCATCCCAAGGGGAAATTAAATTTTAGTTTTTTTCAACTGAGACTTTGTCTTTCACAGACTGACTGATTGTAGTGTTATTGCAGTCGGGAAAAAGGAGTTCTTGTGGCGTTCTCTACTGCACCTCACTGATCTCAGACTGTTCTGTGTTGTTCAAAAGCCCAATGCAGGGGATGGTCCATGTTGTTGAGTATAGCATCCATGCTGTTGTGTGTCCCTTGCACTACTTCAACCATAGTCTTCAAACTAATACCTATACTTGAACAAGCCCACTCTATTAGTTTTTCAAAGTGCCCCCCAATACCATTTTAACATGTGCTTCTTTGCTTATGACTAATTCATCGATTACACTCTTACATATTAGATCTGATCATTGTGTCACCAAGAGTGACTGATTCAAATATTGTATCATATGTTATGGAACATATATGTAATTATGTAAGCGAACATGTATTCATGTTCACTTACACTTACATGAACATGTATTCTTACATGTTCATGTAAGTGTAAACACTTGATTCACACCAGACACCATACTACTACAGCTAATGTGCCAATAGTCAGGCTGCCAGAATGACAAACACTCTATTTGCACAGTGGAAAGTTGCTCCAGCTGTTAATTGGAGAAACCAAAGACCCCAGCTGGGAGGGAAAGACACTCTGAGTTTATGAGCAACTCTTATATAGGGCATAAAGGATTAACCTGGACTTAGACAGAGTAAATGACAGGATGTTGTGTCAAGGCAATCAAATATCATTTATTTGCTGCCTTTGTTACAATTGTGGTAGGGAAAGACATTATTAACAATGATTGAAGCCATTGACCATTGAAGCACAAACATTTCCCAAACCAAATCCCAAACCATTTTACAATTCAGCTAGTAAACCAATGGCCACACTGAGAATATCATTAGATTATGGCTCACACAAGACTTATGACAACTTGACCAGTGCAGAAAAATCTGTAAAGAAAAATGAAATAATTCAGTATATGGCATTTTCAAACAGCAACACACTTGTTTTTTTTAACAGCTTGTATTAAAACCCTTTAATATTTTTTGGTCATTTTATTGTATGGTGTTTACCAGTTATTGCCAGTGGATTAATTAGTCCCGTGCCAGCCATGCATGGCAAGGGACTATTGTGATTGCTGTGCAACACACTCATCAAAAAGTGCTTGATCTCAAATGTGACCCCCTGAACATTTAGAAAAACTCACTAAAATTTGCCCAAAATTATGTGTGATTATTTTTTATATTTAAAAAGGGGAAATATACTGCACCTTTGGGAGCCAGGCAGTCACAAAATTTGGTACAAATATTAGTTATGGAAAAGACAGACGTAATATTACGTTGTAATACCTCACTCAACAAACTGGAACCGCCATCTGGGATCTAAAATTTCAAAATGCTGACTTAGCATTTTCTTTCAGCAAATCTCCTTACGAGGGATTTTAACCGACAGACCTAAAAATCGCTCAACATAATCTAGAGAAGTGTCTTTAAAAGTTATCCAATTTCTTTGTAGCAGCTCCAACAAACATTTTGTTTCATTGTCTATATAAGACATTGCATCCCATCACAAAAACCTTAATTGAACAAAAAGGGCATTCATCGCCCCCTCCATTACCTTCCTCAGTTGGCTCGTTTGTTTTCAGACCAGTGACTGAGGCAGAGGTGTACAGAACCCTGCAGCTGGAAACAGACAAATCTGCAGGTCCAGACAATCTTGATCCTTTTTTTCTTTTTATAAGATTTTATAACTGAACCCTTGACATATCTTTTTAACTTTAGCCTTTCAAACATTATTATCCCTATGGTCTGGAAGTCTGCTTTTGTTCGTCCCTTGTTGAAAGGATGGGACTCGGCCAATCTTAATAACTACAGGCCGATATCAAAGTTATGTATCCTGGCAAAGGTCTTTGAGAAAATTGTTTGCTGAACAGCTTAAAAAATTTGAGGTACGTGAAATTTGATCAAACAATCAATCTGGTTTCTGAAAACTACACAGTACAATAACTGCTGCAGTTAAAGTAGTTAATGATATCATTGAGGTTCATAATTGTAAAAAGGTCTGTACAGTGTTGTTTATTGACTTGTCAAAGGCCTTTGACACTGTTGATCATGTGACCTTGTTAAATCGGCTTCATAAAATTGGTCTGTCTGACACTGCTGTTGGCTGGTTTTCTAACTATCTGTCAGGTAGAACTCAGTGTGTACACCTAGTTGTCATGTCTTCCTCCTTTCTTTCAGTAACTAAGGGAGTACCCCAGGGTTCAGTTCTGGGGCCATTGCTGTTTTCTATTTATGTGAATAATCTTTGTCAAAATGTGTCACTTTTTTCACTTTTATGCTGATGACACAGTTATCTATTGTTCCTCTCCTTCAATTGAACAAGCCTTTGATTTCTTGCAGTCTGCGTTTGATGATGTTCAGTCTCATCTAAATCATCTGAGACTGAATAAATTTATTTCAAAACCAATTTTATACAATGATAAAATATATGACAATATATTATTTTGCATGTACTGTATATGGGGTACATATACATTGCAACAGATACAAAAAGAAATCTGTACCACCTACCATCCCAGCCAATCTTCTCATCGCCATCCAAGTCACCTTCCAGTAAAAAAGCTCTGGTCTCAGCAGCAGTCAAAGGTCGTGCTTCTTTCGAGAAGTTCTGCAGGAACAGTCTGAATGACCAAGATATAGCAGCAGAGTGAGAGAAAAGTCGCTGATACACAAATGCACACAATAGTCAGTGGTATCTATAACCGGAAGGTTGGCGGTTTGATTCATGTTGTTGTTTCCTTGGGCAAGACACTTAACCCTCCTTAGCTCTAGTCACACAGCAGTGGTTTATGAATGTGTGTGTATGTTGCTCTGGTGTATAAATGTGTGTGTATGTTGCTCTGGTGTATGAATGTGTGTGAATGTTGCTCTGGTGTATGAATGTGTGAGAATGTTGCTCTGGTGTATGAATGTGTGTGAATGTTGCTCTGGTGTATGAATGTGTGTGAATGTTGATCTGGTGTATGAATGTGTGTGAATGTTGATCTGGTGTATGAATGTGTGTGAATGTTGCTCTGGTGTATGAATGTGTGAGAATGTTAGGACAACAGATGGAAATTACCCTAAGGCTACAATCTGGCATGTTTCCATTCATGTGGCTGTGTCTCATGTATGTTTATTAACATGCACTGTCCCAATCAAATAAATTAATAATAATTTTATGCTCATTATATCAATTTGGTGTTTGCTGTGAGTAACTCAACTGTTCTATATAGCAACTGTTGCCACTGATGTTGGATGGTGACACCAGTTAATGTCGGTATTGCGTTGTTACCAGTGCGTTGGTACTGGTGGGCAGAAAGAAGCAACTGATGACTGTAGACAACCTTTACATTGCTGTGTCAGAAACCACCAGTGTCCTTCTGTTGGGTGTCACCTGCAGCTGACCACTTCAACTATCAGCCTGCTTTTTTGTGTGTGTTTTGATAAAGACACTCTTCAGCTTTTTGAGTGCTTTTTTCCCCCTGAAGACAAACTTGAGAAACAGATTAAACAATAGTTAGTCATGTTGTATTATATGTTCTAAGTGAAAGACTACAGGCCGCATTAGCTACCTGCCTGTGACAGTGTTTCCACAGGCAGTAAACATCCTGTTGTTAAGCACTTAGGCGGTGCACCATGGAGTCATCTGCGCTTACAGTCTCCATTAGAGTGACCATTTTTACAGATATTTGTTAGAAGATATATGTCTTGTGGAGGAATAAATAATAGGTCATGGTAATTGAAACCAATTTGTGTGTGAGTAATGCCAAATAAGGGTACACCAGTAAAAGGTAGTGAGTCAAACTAAGCCTTTACTGGGTACTTGGCCTACCCTGTAAACCTTTATGATGTAACATATGGGGTTACAAGAGCATATTGGTTATAGTTGACAGTTTGCTAGCCAGGAGGTAAAATATATGCCATTTACCATTTCCATCTGTAGTCCTATGTCTTTAGTGGTATTGAAAACCCACGCAGACATAGGGGAAACATGCAAACTCCACACAGAAATTACTTTTAAAGGCTCAAATGACTATTAGCTTAACCTAGCATTAACGTTAATTATCCTTGTTTCCATTTTACGTTATCAGTAGATAACAGCTAGCCTACTGTACAGAATACGAGAACTGTAACCGCTTTACGGAGTCCATTATTAATTCACTCCACAGTCACTCACTGGCGGTGGAGACATGGCAGCCATTGTGTGCCAATAGAATCTTTGACCTCCAAACATACTCACACATTTAAACATCAGTGCCACAGACACTGGGGGCAAGGTGGGTTAAGTGTCTTGCCGATGGACACAACAATATGAAACCAGGGAGAGCAGGAATCGAACCGCCAACCTTCCGATTATAGGACGACCGCTCTAAGATTTATTAATTATAGCCACTGAATATAAAGTTAGTATTGAGTAAATTCAAAAGAAGATGCTATATTGGGATGTTAACTAAGTAATTATCGCTGTGGTAGCTACTGAACCTCGCAAGCTTTAGGGAATAGTTTTTTTAATCTAAATTTATATTCCTTTTGTTTTTACAGAAATGTACTAAGGTTGAAAATAAACTAGGCATAAAGCACATGCTTGTTCTAGTCAGTGTAAAGCTGTAGAACCATTCTCACACTTTCATGTGTGTGGCAGACAAATACAAGTGTTGTTCATTCAGGCTTTGCTCGAGGTAGCCTATGTAAGATCGTTATTGTTCAGGTGGAACAAACCCTGTAATGTAATGTTCACTGTTTTAATGTAATGTGTGATATTTGTTACAGATTTAGCTTACATTTCCCATGTGTGGGATTCACTGCGTCATTCCAGTCCTGCCAGGCTGTACATGTGGGCCCAAGGTCTATAGTCACAATGACGTAAACCTGGTTTCCTCAGGATGAACCAGAGTTTGGCCTGCAGTAACTGGGTCGAAGAAGGACAAAAACATCCTCTGCTCCCCCTTATGTGTAGGCTATGTGCCCCCTCTTGGCCTTGTCCGTCTTTATGCTGTAAAGCTTGTTTTCAGGAAGACTGCGCTTCCTGCATGATGGAGCGGTGGATGAGAGGAGGAAGAGGGGGATGGGATAGAGAAAAACACACACATACAGAAAGGACTGATAGGAATAAGGTGATAGTTCTGTTCATGAAGGATTTTTAGAAGTTTGTGGGCACTGTTGCTCTGCTTGTATGATAGTTGTAAGGGAGTCAATTCAGTCTTATTGTTGCTATGCAAAATGTTATTTTGTATTTTTTTTCTCTTTCTTTTCAGAGAGACTTATAGGGAGTGGCCAAAAACAAAAGTTAGAAATATGTATGTACATTGCACGTGGGTACAAGTTGTGTTTGGACAAGCCTGGACCTTCTCAGTAGTTCTTTACTCTTGTCTGCAAGCTTCAGAGTAATGGGAGACCAGCACAGAAAAGATAAGGTAAGTTTGACACATAAGAGTTTAGGATCTTATTGTTTTATGTTAATTTGGTTTATACATTTGTTGTATATATGTTACACTTACTTATTTTCTGTATAATAGTAGTAGTATACATCACAGCATACGGTATTTGATAGTAAGACTGCACAAAGACAGAAAACATAGGACTATTACACATTATGTGGTACGTTACACCAAGTGAACTTTGTGTGTGTACTACATACTGTATTTTGTATGTGTAAAATGCCTTATAAATCAGTTTAGAGAAACACTGGCCTCTATTTCACATTAAATTCACATTAATATATCTGTGGAGATTCTTTCTAAGAAGTCCAGTTTCCTTTGAACTAATTTAAAGATTTAAGGCAAAGACGTTTCAGGGTTCCTCTAAGGACCATCCTCAGACAGTCAGTCCTACAATGCTGTTTTAAAGACCCGAGTGTTTCATGGATCAACCTCAGAATGGAAAGGAGGAACACCCATGAGCTGAAGGACACCGTCTTATTGTTTCTCAGTCAGTGACATCATTGACACTGTGAACTGCCATTTTCACATGACAGATCATATAATGATGGCTCATGTGACCTTGACCCTTGTGGAACTCCTTTGAAGATGTCGAGATAATTTGGATGAACACTGAAACGTCTTAGCATTCTTCAGTCTAGTGCTTTTAATAAAAATAGTTTTTTTTATTCACTTGAATAATCATACCATTAGGTTGTCCTCCGTCATGTTTTGAGGACAGGAACAGATAGAAGCACTTTGTTAAACCCTGAGAAGAGTCCTTGCTCCTCTTTTTCTCTTGGGTCAGTTACTGCCTTGTCTATTTCCATCTGACCAGCTGCAGAGTGGACATACCAGTTACACTCTCAAATTCAGCAAAGATACGCTCTATAACGCTCCCTCTAAGCCCCGCCTACTATCCCCACCCCTTTACCACTAACTTCCCTTCTTTTAAAGCAGTCATCTGTGGTATCTTTTACAATGGTACAACAACCTAAAGTGGAACTAAAGCCTTAAATAATTTATCTGTTGATCTATTTGCTTACAGGAAAGCCTCTATTTCATAGTACAGTAGGAGTCTCTGAATAATTTGTTGCTGGCCTGAGAGAGGAAAGTCAATCCCCTTTGGTGGGAGCTGTTACAGTACCTCGGATGAGATCAGACTGTCTATCACTCTTCTATTGGGGATGTAGCTAAGAGACAGTCCTGAATCATTATATTTTATACTTAAAACTTAGGCTCTGAGTCAGAGAAGAAGAGAGGAGGGGTTTGTGGGATTTGGATGCAGGAACTCGCTTGAGCAGAAGATGGGGCAAATATAGTGAGATTTAAAGTCATGCTGATGTTGACAAACTAAACTCTTAAAATGAAATCTTTCTCAAAATATATCCCAGTAACAGAGAACAAATAGAAGCCACAATTATATCCACCAGTTCAGTCCGGCCAAATAAATGTCACAGTTTGACGTGAACGGTAGTGTCCTGTGGCGGGATTCTGTAGTGTTAAGTAGGTGGATCTAACCTCTTGTGCAAGCCCGATTCCCAAATAGATATTTATGTATATTTTATTGCTGAAGGGCCTCATCACATTTAAGATTAGCCTCTGAAACGTATCTGCTCTTATCTTATCTGTGCTGGTGCGTGTAAATGAGAGCTCTTTCAGCGAGTGATCAGACTCAGCGTTTCCATAAACACGTTAAACTTGTCGTGGAGTCCCTCAGCTGTCTCGGCTCTGTGCATGTTACAGTGTGTAGGTTTATGAGAGTGTCTGTGTAGAGGTCAGAGGTCAGGTCCAAACTTCCCAGCAGTTTTTCTTTTATCTGCCAGTAAGACAACACTTTCCAGTACAGTTCCTCAACACAGGTGTGTGCAGCAACTGTGTGTTAGGTTTTATATGGCTGAAATATCTTTTCAGTGTGCTTAGCTGCTCCCTCAACTGTGCTTTGGTTACAAGATGAGGTAAGTGTTTTCTCACACACTTGTTCTGGCGTCAGAAAAGTGCAGCAGCAGAAACAGACAGGGTGACAGTGACAGACAGGGACAGGCCTTTTACTTACAACTTTAAGGCTGTTCCAAAGCAAGGATTTAGTATAAAAGCAGATATCCTCGTAATGCACAGCACAGATGGTGGAAAACACTCATTTACAGACCTGTATAATGAAGTACAACTCTATGCTTTGACTTTTTGTTACAGTAGGTAGTAGCAATGCCTTTGTGGGTGGTTTGCTGTCATACAACCAGCCGTGACACTAAACGTTACACACTACTGACGTCTAGTGGATAGACTCTGCAATGTTCAGAATTTCAATGAAGAGTACTTAAAAAACAATATTTATGTACAGTTCATTTCTATTATTGAATATTGGCTCTTCCAAGATTTACAGTAAGAATTTAAAATTGAACCTATCAAAGTATTGTTTTGATATTATGTTTTTGAGTAGACATGCAGCATTTGACAGAATATGTATAATAAAACTTTGTTACTTTATAAGGTTTTAATTTTCAGATATGATTTAGGTGCGCAAACCATCTTTCAACCAAGTGATTATGTTTATAATTTGTGAACTAGGTGGTGTCTTGTTCTGCCAATCCAGACCTGCTAAATGCAAAAAAGATATATATTTCTCCCTTTGCCATGAGATGGATTCTGTTTGATGAACGATGGAGTTGTAAATGACTCTGAGTAATCCTTGCACTTATAACAGCTGGAAACATGTAAAGATAAATTTATCCTTGAGCCACAAACAAAGCCCCACCTTTGCCACACAGCTCCTGCTCTGGGTCTTTGTCCTCAAATCTTGTCACTCTATGGCCCCGTTAGGATTAGGGTTAGGGGCTTAGGGTTGGCGCTCATACTTGTCCCAATAAGGCCGTGCCCTTGGCAGCAGTGGTGTGAGTTCAGACGGACTCTGATGCCAGGTCTGGACTGGGGTGTACAGCAGGTGCTCTGCTGTCAACATAGACTCATAAATACTCCAGCAGAGATCTGAGAGGGATCACATCATATTAAAGACTCTCTGTCAGCAAACACTTTTAAGACCCTATAATCCGCAGTGAATAGAAAAGGCTCCTCTACTGCTGTGTGTGCTGATTGACAACAAATTAGTCTCAACTAGATGCAAAGCTCCACTTTGACTTGGTTATTTTAAGAGAGCCACAATCTTTTCTTCGAATGGCTCAGAACGTTAGTGTTTTTTACCGTTAAAGCCATGCCCCTTCAGCAAATATGTACACAAGTGTAATATATATATGTTACGTTGTAATTTCAGTGTCACCTTTCACTCCACAGGCCCCGCTGTGTCCAAATAAAGCCTGCAAACGGGATGTCTCACTTCCCCATTTTTTTTTACCCAGTGTGCTTTGCTGCTCCCTATTTCTCTAGCGTGGAACAGTGAGTTTGAAACACTCAAGCTTCAAATGTTCCCTTCCTCTGCTCGCCTCGCTCAGAATAAGCCCAGAGTTCTCAGATTACTATCCTCTCACCGATTGGTCGGTGTCAGTTTGCTGCCTGTGCCTTGATACGGTGATTCTGCGGCTGCAAGTGTAAAGAGATAGTTTCTGTAGTTCTTTAGGCATGCACTTTGCACGTTACTGCTCAATCAGAACAGTGAGAAAACTTCAACATTCAAAAGGAACTGTTAGCTTGATGCTTGTATGACAACAACAGTTTAAAACTATTTTTCAATCCTAGTTGACCTGTTTGGGGGTCAAAAGGTTAGCTTCTTCTGTATTAAAGGATGTTTGAGTTGAAGATCTCCAAACATTTTCTAATGTCCTAAATTAGATTATACAAAATGTGCAGCAACTTTACTTTTAACATCTTGGTCAAAATGTCTGTGTTTCATTCACTTGATACAGTAACAGTTAAGCTATTGGAATATGATCAACTCACATCAATCATTTGAAAATAGAATATGTAAGAAGCTCACATGTACTGCTGGGTCCAGTGAAAAAAGAGTTGGACACTGAAACACTGTACTGTAAGTGGCTGTCCTGCACTTGATGACCCATGGGCGGCAGTTTTCCGGGTCACGGGGGCGATGTCAGGAAAGGAGACTAGAAGAAGAACTGAAATCATCAATGAACGTACCATCTGTCCTTCTCTGTCACTTCACTTTGGTTCCAAAGAGACAGAGGTGGACTGAATGGTGACGCTGTTGCTTCCTGGTAACAACATCCTGATGCTGTTCGGGTGTGTACAGCAGAACTCCAGCATCAGTGATTTTGTTGCCAGTGGGGAAGACTGTGTCAGCAGGATCTCCCTAATAAAAAACAAAATGCCTGGTAAGATGCACTTCAACAGTATCTAGTGATCATGGAAGCACCTAAAATAATGGACAGACTTTGCTAAATATTAATATGAGTGTTATCCAACACTAGAGTAAATGTTGTGACTTTCCTTCTTTTGCGGTTATTGGGGCAGGAAAACGAGATGAAGTCCTGCTGTAGTTCCCTTCTTTTTACTCAAGAGGGAGCAAATGGACACCGTTTTCCAAACTACAGGATTCTTTGAAATCCTTTTTGTGTAAGTTACAAGGGACACATTATATTCAATATGCTTGCATTAAATGAGCAGTGCAAGAATGTTACTGCTTAGGGCTGGCAAATACTGTAGAACAGATGCAATTGAAGCATGCTTGTAATTGCCGAAGCCATAACATCAGAATTATGTTCAGTTCACCCTAGGTTTTGTTATATTGTTTTTTATTTCACAAGCATACCCATACTATTAAGTCCCACTGACAATCACAAGAACCCCACTCATAACCTTTCTAACCTGTTTTCATTTGTTTATCTAATAGCTTTGAGTCATTGTGAATAAATGGCTGATGCATGTCAGCGGCTATCCCAGTGCAAAGCAGGAATTACACAAATAAATATGTGCACTACTTACAACCCTGAACTCAAGTACATGTTTTTACTTATGGTATAGTCTTAAGAGTCAAGTGTGTTTGTGAAGTAAACTGCTGTTTAATGCACTGATGTTTCTGTCTCGAGTCCCCTTATCACTTCCATCACTGCGGCGGCTGCGTTACATTAAGACAGTTATTGATCACCATCCTGCACTGTGTTGCTGCAGAAAGGCCACCGCCTTCCAGAGAGTGTCCCGTAAATCTCCGCTCTCTTCCTTGACCTGCTCTCCCTGCATCCTTCTCCATTACTGTCCTTCACTCTTCCTTTACCATCCCTTATCTTCCTCCTATCGTCGTCCTTCAGTCTCTCTACCCCCCTCCCTCCCCCTTTGCCGTGTATATGTCTTGCTCTATATGTTTCTCTCTCAGTAACCTGGAAGCTCGACCATGCTTTGAAGCCAATGGACTCCCACAATGCAAGGTAGGAATACAATGTTGTGCATGTTGCCTTAAGGAGTCTTGCAACACATTCTGCAGCATCATGATACAGCAGTACCTTGAAATGCATGTTCCTCTTGTTTTTTGTTTTTTTTTGACAGAGTTTAAGTACTTCAGGGGTGGAGCTTGTTTGGCAAGCTCACTGGAAGGTCTAGAGTGGCTTTGTAAATGGAAATGCAGTGACAAGGAGAGAAAGAAAAGGTATGATTTGGAGCCTTGTGAGCAGAAAGGCTTTTAGAATCTTGTCCCTGAGCCAAAGCACCTGTTACACACTTGAGTGTTAATTTACCCAGAGCAAGACAGATTACAGCTTGGACGGGCCTGCTGTGTGCATGTGTTTCATGAATGCGTGGCCCTACAGTGGTGTGTGTGTGTGAGTTCTCTGACATGCTGTACGTCACAGCAGCAGTGAGTCAGCTCCTCTCTTCCTTTCCTGAGTCACTCATCCAGCGGTTGCTTGGTTACAGCCGAGCGTTAAAAGTTTCCTATTGCGTCTTTGTCTGCCTGGACGGATGGGTTGCCATATTTATTCAAGCGCTGGAGTGAGCGGCCAAATAAACTGCGCAGGGGTTTATCCGTCAGACAAAGGCTGACAAATCAGATTTAGTACATCATGTTGTTCGACAGACACTGAAGGGCAGGCAGCACATTAGAGTGAGGCACTAAATATAGCAGAGGGGACAGAGCAGTATAGCAAACATGGGATTATCTCCAGTCATCATATCTAAAAGGTTTATGAGGAGATAATAGGGTTGCTGTGGTTTTATTATGTTAGTGAGATCAACAGGAAATACAAACTTAACCATGGCCCCATATCCATTGTCCTTGTAGAATATGACTCTAAAAGTTGGCCAGTAGCTGAAGTCAATTTCTTAAGTCAATTAACGTTGACGCTTTCTTCCAACCCATCACAACTTAAAATCTACAAAAAGCTATCATGGATTTGGATTTAACTTACTTGTGAGCAATAAAATAAATGTGGAACCTAGCAATCATGCATGGAATAAGGATTAATTTATTGTTTTTCTACTGCTTTACCCTCAGTTACACTCAATAGACCAAAGTCCAGCCTAAGGAGTCTGGTTCTTGGGAGTCATGAACACTCATTTCAGGTTTAGGCAGTAAATGTTACACCCATCCTGTATTGTTTTAGTATAATGTGACTGTGCTGTTCTCATTTTTATATTTAATTATATCATACAGGAAAGGCAAGGCTGAGTTGTGGATATCCAAGGCTCATATGATCCCAGCTGAAAGTGAGCTGCAACCGTTCTACTGCGATTATATCTGCGGAAGCACCACCAAAGTGTTAAGGCAACCGTCTGACCTTCCTCTTTCAGCTCAGCTCTTGTGCACACTGAAGGGCTGCAAGCATCAACGCACCTCAACGTCTCTTCCTCCTTTGACCTTAACGTATACAAAAAATGCTCCACAGACAGTTTTGCTTAAAACACAGGACGATGTTCATTGCTTTATGAAGTTTTTAAACCTAGTGACTCAAAACGCTGCAGTGAAAAGCCACAACTTTAGGTTTCTTATACAATGCTATGAGAATATTCTAGCAAGACTTTTCTGTGACATCCTTTACTCTAAGCACTCTTGGCCTGTTGGGATCACTGGACTCCATTTTTGCCATAACAACAATGTGGAAGATCATTCAAGCATCATAGCAAAGAACAGGCCTGGTATTCTCAAATACAACAACTTTGAGAAAAGTCAAAGAGACACAACAGACAGAGACGATATTTACAGCTACTTTTTCAATCATCGCCGCATGGAAGATATGTCTGGGAAGTGCAAAAAGAGGAAGAGTGTGTCCTTTGCTGATGATGTCATAGTTTACCTGTTTGATCAGGTAAGCAAACAGTTCTTTGTAGTGTAGATAGGTCAAGAGATTTGATCTAAGTATTTTCCTACATATTCACACACACATGCATGCTTTTTGATCAATGTGCTAAAATAATCAACACGTTTTCTTCATGTTTCTAGGAGAGCCCGACTGTGGAGCTGCATCTCGAGCCCTACAACTCAGCATCTTCTTCTTGTGTCCACTCAGATGTCACATTTGATGACAATGGTAGTTTTCCAACATATCACATAGCTTAAGTAAATTTATTAAATGTCTCACAAATGATGACAGTGTTCTGGGCAGAACACCACTGTTAGCAAACATTCCTGTTTACAAGTTTGCTAGTCTGTCAGTGCAGGCTATTAGCACTTTATTGTCATTCATATGTTTATTTTTATCTCCCCTACAGGCTTGGAGTGGGAAGATGACTTTTTAGCCTTGGACAAGAATTGTCATTCTCACAGTTTCAGTCACTCTAAGTCTTGTTGCTACGCCCTTTCCCTGCCAACCCAGACCTGGACAGAGTGCAAGCCAGAGCCTTTTTTTCTCTCCCAAAGCTGCCTGTTCCTGACACATGTTACTGAATCAGACCTTGAACTCTGAGATAAACCATTTGTGGCACACAAATATTGAGCTGTTGGTGCTGATATATTTTTTTTATTAGCAGCCTTCCTACACCATCAACTAAGGCCGTCTCGCTGTCACCATGGCCCAAAGTGACTTCCACTTGTTTTCCCCTCAGACAAACAGCCTTGGCTTAATGGAAAAACTGACTAACTGTGCTGGTCTTCACCTCTACCTCGTCCCCCATCTCCCTCCTCTTTTATGATGAGTCAGGCTCTTTAATAGTGTTTTTTTCCCTCTCTGACCCAAATGGATTTAAAGCACCTGCCGTTCGTGACATCACAGCTTTGTGACAGTGTGTGGTTGTGCAGTGAGCGCTCACAGCGACCACTGGGGTATGATGGTATAAAACAGGCTGTTACATAACAATGAGGGTACTACTTTTCAGTGTTGGACTAAGCTATGGTTGTAACTATTCCGAACGTAATAAATTGTCAAATCTTTTCAGATATGTATTCAAGAATTTTCAGCAAACATGGTTTGTTTAGCTTGGACAGAGCAGGCTTGTGTTTGCTGCCTCATTACTGAAGTGTTTTTAGCTCAGAATTTATCATCACTTGTGGCTAAATAAACAACTTAGAGCCTGAGGGTAGTGAAGCCAGAAACTGTACAAACTCACAGTAACAGATAACGTTTCCACAGAGCCTTCATCAACGAGGTTTGGTTGATTAGATACAGTCGACCTGAGGAGAAAAGGGAAAGCTGGCAGGACCAGTCCACACACACACACACACACACACACACACACACACACACACACACACACACACACACACACACACACACACACACACACACACACACACACACACACACACACACACACACACACACACACACAAACTGTTCAAGGACAGAGCAGAGCAGCAAGTGTAGATGGGAGCAACACACCTGCAGCTCTACTGGTAAGGCACAGCCAACAAAGAGCATCCCAAACTTAAACATTAAAACACACTCCACATGTTTACTCGGCTGACAAAAATAACATGACACAAGATATACTACATTTAAATCTCTGTTGCTTGAATTAAAACATTCATTCAGACTTTGAGTCTTTTTTACAGTTTTGTGGTACATAAGTGATACAGTAAATAAACGGTCAGTGCTTTAACAGTAGCAACATCACTGTGTGTCCTCCCCCAGTGAGCTATAATACCAACTGCCATTCCTGCTTGGGCCCCAAGTCAAACAGATCAAACAGACAAATTGACACACTGCAGGTCACACACCCAAGTTAGTGTGTGCTGTATCTATTTAAAAAAAGATACTATTTAAACTTGGGTCGATTTGCATTTCACAGTATTCAAAGCACTTTTAAAGAACATAATTGTTACGGTTTAAATGAGTTTGCTGCTCTGGGTGTAGCCTGAAGCACTGTATTCAAATGAAGTGGAGTAGGTGATAAGCTGCAATGGAAATTATGTTAACTGTGTAGAATTGTTTGAGAATCTTTAATGAAAAGGTTTGACACTAAGACGTTTTTAACAAACAGAACAGCCCTGATATAGGATTGATATGTGATAAGTAAAACAGTTTGTTAAACTATAACTGTTGCACCACGGTGTTGCAAATGTTTTTCTGTTTTTTAATGTTAAATGTCCTGTAAACCAAAATGTAGTTTTTAAGTGCTTTGACAAGCCGCAAGTGGGAGGGGCAAGAAGCGCGAGCTCGTTCTGTGATTGGCTGAAGAGCGCGACGTGGACATCAGTCAGTCACAGGTAGCCCCTCTCGTGCGACAGTTATCTGCGCGCGTCCCTTACGTCGCCACACTGGCCCGCTTTCAGCCCTCTATATATTGTTATTCTACTTTTAATGACTGACTTACTGAATGTGAGGCTTTTTCGTAAATATACCAGAGAAGGAAAGCGACTTTATTTTACAAAGGTAAGACTTTTCAGGTCACGTTGCAGAAACAGTTATCCAGAATTGACTTGTGTGAGTGAAATTTACTTTTGTGTTTATTTTGTATCAGTTACGACATAGACTAGGGTTGAGTAATTAAACACTGGGATAAAAAAAAAATAAGATGGAAAAAGTACCAAAAGCTAACATTAACTTTTAACTGTAGACGTGGTCTTATAGTTAGCCTACTCTTATCTAGCCTGTCAAATGTCTAACTTACATAGCCTACCTACCACGTTTTTACATTTACATAGGCTACAGTTGGCTAATAAGACTTCTTGTTCTTTCCGCAAAATAAGATAATGCGTTTGTTTTAGGGGCCATTGTGGTTTAGGTGTCTTTTTTTTAGTTATTAAAGTAGTCCAAATATTTTTTTTGAGTTAACCACATGGTAGGGTGAAAGCTGTGTGGTGTGTGGTTTGTGTGTTTTGTGTGTTTTGGGAAGTCTAACCTTGAAAGGTGCATTATCTCAGGAGCACAGGGATAAGAGGCTAGATTAACAACCAACATCATGAAGTTTTCACACTGCAAAGGGCTGATTAGATACAACAGGATGCAGGCCTTTCAATTGGATGAAGCCATATTTATTTTGAGGGGTCACAAACCTGTGAAAATATTATGAAGTGACTAATCACTAGTATCTATGTTTGTTTCAGGTTTTAACTGTCATTCAAGGGAGTTGGCAGGATGAAGTCCAAAGCAAAAGCTGGAAAGCTGTCCAGAAGGCCCTGGTCTGACCCGGAGCCCGAACTAGAGGCAGATACAGAGCCAGAGCCTGTGTCTAGTGAGCAGGAGGAGTCTGAGGACTCATGGAGAGGGTCTTTGCGAAGTGGACGCTCCAAACGTGGAACAGCTGGAAGCAGGCGGCGAAGAACACACAAATGTAGCACCAAGGAACGCAGCGTTCGACGACTAGAGAGCAATGAGAGGGAACGCCAGCGAATGCACAAGCTTAACAATGCCTTCCAAGCTCTACGTGAGGCTATCCCCCACGTGAAGACAGACAAGAAGCTGTCCAAAATTGAGACACTCACCTTGGCCAAGAACTACATCAAATCCCTGACAACAATAATCCTGGACATGTCGGTGGCATGTTCGCCCACCAGTGGGTCGTCAGAGACCAGTGCAGCAAAGATTATTCAGTGTTACCAGCAGCACCTGGAGGAAGAGGGCGAGGAGGGCCTCACACAGTACTTGACACACATGCACAGCTTCAGCCAAAACAGCTAACAGCACCTCTAGGACAGGAGTTCCCAGATGAGAAACGAGTCTGGCATGGATGGAATGCGAGGTTAGAACGTCATATAACCTGGTCTGGGAGCTGCTTCAGACCAAAAACTGTTCATATGATGGTCTTCTGAAACAAACTCCAGCAGGAAAACCAGGAGCACCAATCAACTCAAGAGACTCCACAAGTTTAAACAGACCATTATAAAAGAAGACTTTCAGATATTTTTTTCAAAAGCTCATTATTTGGTCTTACTGTTTATTTGACTTCTCATCGTTGATGCTTTGAACTAGGAAAGGGAGTTCTCTTTTGTTTTATCTTGTCATACAGTATGTGTTCTGTTGCAAAACCTGTTAAGCATAACCTCTAGCCACAACTGCTGCGTGTGGAAAAGAAATACAGTCAGAGGCCCTAATTTTTAAAACTAAAAGTGCCACCAAAACTAAGAGAATATTTGATCTTTTTGCTTATTTCACATCTTGAAGTCACAGACAATGTTTTGAATGTATAATATTTGTCCTAATTTTGCATGACAGGAAAAACCTATTTGAGGAAGTTGTTATCAATGAAACTATTTATTTTCAACACATTTTTTTCTATCCACAACACTTGCAATTTAATCCTCATTGTTTGCAATAGAGGTGTTACACATTCAAGTACACAGTACAGTTTACACAGAAATCCATACCCTGTATAAGTTATCAGCATATTAAATTTAGTTTGAGCATTTCCTTTGACATTTTTACATCATTTAATACACATTACACCTTAAATTAAGGAACATGGCTTGTATAAACTGGCCAGAAAACTATATTCCATCATTAGAAACCTAACGATTTCTCACAAAATTATTTTATGCTCAATTTAATAACTGATAAGTTCATCTTATTAGTAGTCATGCAAATACACATTCTCCTGAGAAAGATGCAGATCTTTACCTTTAGATACTTAGGCCAAATTCCTAACAGAATAGCTGTGGAACTAATTTAAAAATATATTTTTTCACTTAATGTTATGTCATTCAGAGTTGTTCTTGTCTGTCCAACATTGTGTCACACAGGTTTCCCATATTGCACTATACTGAAGCAGGGCTGTGACAGTGACCCCCAATGAACCCAAACATAATAAGTTGTTTATTATGAAACCTACACATACTCCCAGAAACCTCTGACGTTTCCTGCACAGGATCCAATGTCTGTTGTGGCTTTACAGCAGATTGTCACATTTGTTTAGCAACTAAAAACCTTGGCAGCAGGCTAGAACATGTCTTTGCATTGTTGTCTTTTGTTTGCATTATTATGCTACCTGCAGTCATTAAACTGTAGTTATTAGAGCAAATAAAACAATACATTTACAAATTAAATAACACTTTGACGTCACAAGTGGTACAGACACCACACAATCCAGCAGGGGCATCACATTGTGATGAATAAATAAATATAACATTTTCAATGAAAAAAGGACAATGAATAATAAAAAAAACTATCAACAAAGAAGTAAAATAAAGGCTTTTTTGAAGATGATGAACTCCCAAAAAAGGTCCATTAAAAGGTAATATTGGGTTTACCAACAAAGGCTGCACATAAGTCAGCACTGACAGATGAGTTTAACATTCAACAGTGTTGCCAATGACTTCAGTGCTCCTGACAGGGCCTGGGCTCTGATTGGCTGAGAAATGTGAGTTGGTGAGAGATGGTAAATGGAGGTGAGGTGGCTCCATGGCGTTCCCTCTGACAGTGATGTGGTCCCAGCCTCCCTAAAGACAGGACCAATACACAGAGCTCATTACATCTGCCCAGGATTATGCATTAACCTTTAAATGTATATTTGTATTAATGATGTAGAACTGATGGGATTTCTCTGCTATTAATGAAAGTGAATCTTTTCTTTTTCACTGCTTTACCCCAATGCCATAGTCCCATGACAGCCCTTTGGGCTCCAATGGCTGGACACAGAGCCGGTGGCAAACTGTTCCACAGCTCAGACTGTGGCTGCCCTGGACTTTGTCAGCTATAATCCACACCTACACCCAAAAAACAATATTTTATTGTGTTACACGTCTGCAATGCCCTTCAATGTACCTAACTAGTTAAATAAATCCTACCTGGTCCAGAGGGCCAACACTGACTTTACGTACATTATTGGAGATATGTTCCCAGAAGGAGCCCTGAGGATAGCTAGGGGCTACCCCCTGTCGGTACCATAGGTTCCCTAAAATACAAACCATGTATGTTAATATAGTTTTAAAACAAAAAGCACACACACACAGCCACTTTACCATTTTCATCCACAGCACAGACTGACGTTCTCCCAACTGACACTTGCTTCAGCTTCTGCTTGGCTGGGGAGGGGATGTGATACCAACTGTCGCCTGCAGAGGGAGACATGCAACATTTTGTTCCCAATTGTTTTAAATGTAACAATTTCTATAAGCAAAAATGAAATTGTATCCATTTTATTCTCCCTTTTACCTGCCGGATTTTCTGAAGACACAGAGCCCCTGTAGAAGGCCGAGCCATCCTTGGCAATGGCCCAAACCTGGCTGACTGCTCCAATAGAGATGGACTTAAAAGGTTGATCAGTTCCCACATGAAGCCACGAGGATCCCTAACAACATTATAGAGAAAGGCTAATAATTACATCAGGATATCAGGATACATGCTTCCTAAATATGTCTAAGAAACAGAAGTTATCTATATTTATACCCATATTTGACCACCCCTCGATACTGAATTCTACAAATATTCTGACAGGGACCCTGAAAGTAAAAATGTTGAGGCCAATTAAGTGACTCACAGCAGGTATCAGTGCAGTAACTCCAAGTCGACACAGCACATCTCCCTTGTTGCTGATGGCCCATAGTGGAACTACATCCACACTGCTCGGAGCAGCACAGGGCAGGATGGACACATCGCTCAGTGAGATGGGTGGGATCTCTTGCCATGGCCCTGTGGTGGTCAGTTTACACTTTCTGCAAAAAAAGAATTCAGGTCAAGGTTCGCTGGAGGAGGAAGCACACATTAAAGTTAATATACTCAGCAGTACAATGCTCAATGCTGTAAATTGTATCTTTTCCAGAATAAAATTACAGAAAATGTATAATTTTCTATAAATTAAGCAGTTCATAGACTACTGTGAAAAATAGTCTATTTTTATAGTACCTGGCCCATCGCCTGCGACGCACAAAGTCCTTTATTGTTTTATAGCCATGATACCACCTTCAAGAAGGAAGAAAAAGAAACATAAATAAACAAGCAATTAATATTCTTTCAGCCTGGTTTTACCCCCAAAAATCTTATAGCTTTCCAAAACTGATATGACTTACGCTGGAAAATCAGCTGCATATTGCCAGCCCTCTTTGTCTGTCCCTCCTGCCACACTGTAGTCAATCGCCCAGTCCGACACCTGAGACAGTGCACAAAGAAAATGAAATGACAGCATTTCAGATAAAAGGTTACAGCTTTAAAAATGCATTAACTGTTTTATCAGTTCTTTTATGTGGAAGCCTGTGTGTAGCTGTGAAGTTCCTACCCATGTCCAATGAGGAGAGGGCGGTTTGGTATTTGTTTTTGTGCACTCATGCAGTCCTGAGGCATCGCTCCACATGTAGCGATCCGTAGGCAGACCTCTAAAACATAGAGAAATATGAATTTTATTGGCCTTAAATATATTGTTGTGGTGCTTATGATACATGTTTAGGCAAAATTTACAAGACAGCTAATTATTTTGTTAGAAAAATAAAACATAGTATCTGTTGTTATAGCTAATTAGACACCAGACATGCATCATGTCCTAGAAAACACAATAACCTGTTTGTGTATCCGGTGACAGGGTTCCACCTCTGGTTCTCGTAGATGTAAACACTCTTCACATCAGTCTGTGTGTAAATATCGTCAGTGCTGCTGGCCAGTCCCTGAAGGAAGCCCCCGCCATAACCCCCAGTGTAGGCCCAGGCAGTGTGGTCATAACCAATCCCCCAAACTATGCCAACACTGTTACACTCCACCACACGCATGTGACCTCCAACCTGTCGCCAAAATCTGTACAGATAAAGAAAATCAAGTTCAATAAGGGACAATGGGAGTTGCAGCCATCAGTGTACTGTAGGCTTACATCTGGTCACATGGTGTGGGGAAAGGTGTGGCTTCTAGTGCAGGAGAAGGCTCACTGACAAAGATGTCCCCCTTACAAGTGATAGACCAGATGGCCTGCTTCGAAGGAGGGCCTTGGATTCCTGGAGTCACAACACGACACACTCAGCAATGCCAGCTGCAGAAGTGACAGACGTGAGAAAGATAATCCACCATTAAAACTTGGCTTGCACATTTTAGATACATGGAGATATACAAGTGATAACAGGAAGCAAGAGATTTCTTTTCAAGACAAAACAATTAGTCAATACCCAGTCATGCATCTCCAGCTCTGTGGCTGCTGCCAATCTGATTGGCCACCTTTGTTTGGTACGCTCTGGAGTGTAGATAGCAAACGTGTGTTTGGAGTCATTAAGCACAGGAACCAGGATGGTCACTTCATTGATAAAGGCATGTAGGTACTGGATAGTAACAGCAGGAAGAGAGAAGAGGGAATTAATAAGGGGATATACTGCATTGAGATAATACAAAGTAGTTATAAAAGGGTTATACTAGCTGCATCAAATATTAACAGACCGATAATCAAATTGCTTTATACAACATCAAATTATATTCTTAAAAGACTTATGAATGTCTAATAAAACAAACATGTTCTTCACCTTCTTTTCTTCATAATGGTTGTAATAAATAAATAGGATGCCATCCTTATTGCCGTCCAGTCCTGAGAACTGTTCTAAGGCAAACTGAACATCAATCCACTTATAAGGCTTCCAATCTCTCCACCACTGCATGGTGCCTTTCTTCACCCAGACAGACTGTTACCAGAGACATCAGCAAAACAGAAGTACATATTATATATACGTTATATATATGATGAATAAATCAAAGAAATAATGCACACATAATGAATCACATCTGACCTGTTCTACGGCTTGTTCATAATGCCTGAAATTATCCATTTCTCTTTTCGTCCTTTCACCAAGTTGTTCAAATATTTGCTTTCGCCAGGCTGCCGCCTGGGCTGGTGTCACAGACAGACTCATAGAATTCACTGATTGGGCCAAAGCTGAAAAGCACAAAGATCATATAAAATGAAGTCATATAAAATTAAATATATTAATCACTGGTTTATGACAATACATGCTGAGTGCTTTACAATACATTACTTATAATGTATTATTAAACGCTAAATAATAATAGTCTAGTTATCTCATTCAACTCACATGAAGTGTTCAAAGAGCAGTTGAACCAGTTTAGTTGGGAGTGACTGTCCACATTGCAGGCTCCTGCACTGACCCAGGCCCAGAGAGGGTGATCATCACCAGCATATGGTTCCTCCATAGCCAGTGTAAGTGTGGCTACTGATGAGAGGCTGCAGGTATCACCTGAATCAGGCACTAGTCCAGTCTGGGTCTGCTGGCTTTGTACCTCCTCCAGGTCCACGTTACACCACTGGGAGCCCAGAGGAGCTCCAGCCTTGCTGAGGGACACAACTGCACCATTACCAGCGACTTCACCTGGGATCAGCTCCTGCTCCAGAACAGGAGCAATGGGAAGAGAGATTTCTTTGGAGGCCTTTCCTGGTTCTCGGTCAGAGACTAATTCAGAGATAAAGCTGTCGCTGGTCACTTTTGGAATGTGGGGTTTTTGAGTGCCAGTGGCTGGATCAGAAAGGTCTGTGGGAGCATCAACAAATGACTCTGGGACAATTGAGCAGACTAAACCAGCCTCATCTGTAGATCCTTTCTCTGTGTCCGATTCTACTTCACTCACAACTGATGGTGCATGAACTTCACTGCTGAAGAAACATCCAGCACTGTGGGACAAAGAGACGACTGTTATTAGCCACAGCACAAACAAGCAAATAAAGCGGTGCTTTATGCTGTTGAACTGCACAGTAAATTACATCAGTAAAGCCCACAGCTTTGACATGACAACAGTTAGTCTGTCCTTGTCTTATTGGGTTATATACACTGCTGCTCACTGTGTGTCTGTTGCATATACCTCTGCTGGCTGCTCATGCTGGCACTGGAGTGAGACCGATCTCCGTCTCGGGAAACACTGATAGACTTCCAGGTTTTGCCGCTCAGTTCACTTGATGTAACACCCTGACGGAAGTACACAGCTCGGTCCTCACTGCCGATACCCCAGACCTATGAACAACAGCACAACTGTGACCAACTCTTGTGCAATACCAAATAACACTGGTTAACAAATGATGTTGTGACTATTATTAACCTGGTCATTCAGTCCAACGTTGACCATCAACAATTCTCCAACCATGTTGATCCAGCCTGAGCCACAGGGATTATGGGAGTTTACGCCACGCCTGAACCAGACCTTTTTACACAACAAAGCATCTTATATTTCTTTATCTTTTTTTGCTAATAATGTTGATGTACAGGGCAAAATGTATTGTAAACAACAATACACTTTTATTAATACCCTGACCAGTAATGCATACGATGCTTTCATTGGTTCATAAAAGTGTTTCTTACTTTATTGTCCTTTGTAATTGCCCACACAACGCTGACTCCAACTGCGACATGTGTGGCCCCCACATCTGGGGTGGGAGAGTCCACCATGGTCCAGGATGTACCTGCAACAAAAAATAATTTGAGCACACATACACTAAATTCACCTACCACACAAAACCCATGTACCTTTAGGGCAGTCTCGGCTGATGCCTTCCCTAACAATGAACTGCCCTTCCCACAGCACAGCCCAGACCAGATCCCCTGGACCACAGCTGATCTGCATCACCTCTCCAGGGAGCTGCACCTCCTCCCAACAGGAGCCCTCAGGATTGTGGTGGTAGATCCCCTCTCTGAACCACACCTGGACACCAATGCAATTTTGACAAAAAAGTTGTAAGATAATCAAGACCTAAAGAGATTTGTCTGTTGTGACAATGCTTTGGACAAGGCAAAAAAAAGTCACACAAATGTAACAGTAAAATCACAAGTTTCACAATGTAGGTTTAACCCCCCAAAAAAAAAAAAAAAAAAAAAACGATGGGCTTTATGCCAGCAAAGTTTATTAAGTCCAGTCAGCACTTATTCTACATCTGATGGAGCAATATGCAAATTAGTCAAGCACACTTTCATGAATCCCACAGTTAAGGTGTGAGCTGTACCTTGCCCTGCAGGGACACAGACCACAGAGACAGACGTCCCCTGGGTTCCTCACTGATCTCCCACCCTCCACAGCTGATGTCACTGAATGGATCCGGTAAAGTTGTCTGCTGTGAAGGGATCTATCAGTACACAAGAAGACAGTGAATAAAGACAAAGCAAAGACATATATATAAAAATAAAAATAAAAATACGGTTAAAATTATGCCTATACCTTAGCCCATGTGTCCATGTCCTTGTACGTTCTGTAGCGTAGCCATCGCCTGCGACGAACACAAGAGTTCCACCTTTTGTCTTTAGTGTAGTAGGCAGGAAAGTCAATGCTATATGTCCACCCCTAAAATATCAACAAGAAAAAAGACATATTAAACCGTACAAATGTTTTTTATGCTTTCAACTTTTGAATACTAACCTCCTTCTCTGTGAGCTCCCCCTCAAAGTTTTCATCCACAAACCAGTCCCCCTCCCACTCCCAGCTGCTGGAGGGGAGCTGGAAACTGTCCAGAGGCTTGTGTTGCAGTCCAGTGACATCACTCCACTGCCAGCGGTCACTTGGTAACAAGCGGTCTGAAAAACCATCTACTGGATTCCACCTCTGCCACAAAGAAAGGTGCCAGACCATCATAAACTAATCAAAATCCGTCTGAAGTAGCCCTGACATATTTCACAACACACACACACAAACACTATACTAAAGCATTTACTAGCTTACAGGGTGTTAAAAAGAGAAGAAATAGGACAATGCTTTTAGGCATGTACATCTTTCAATCCCACAGAACAAAGTGTGTTGAGGGGAACTTTATTATTTCACAACAATGGTTGCACAACAGAGAGGCTACACTTTATTATTAAAACACCACCATTTTCAATCAAAACTCCACTTATATATAAAGTCATAGGGTCTACAATGTAACCTACTTGATTCTCATAGGCCTCCTCCTGGTAGCGGACAGGCAGGTCAGATGCATGGACGTTCAAGTAGATCTTATTATCGCATGCAATGCCCCAACAGTACTGCTGAGCGGCTGTGACCCGCTTGAACTCCAGCTGGGCATCGCAGCACTGCTCCCACTGCTGCCCTGCCGTGGACAGGCTGTACACCCGGCCATATACGTCCACGGCCCACAGCACGGAGATGGGCATGGCTGCACCTGGCATGAGGAGAAAAAGGGAGAATCTGAAATCAAACCAGTCCTATTCTAAGTTTGCCAATTAATAGTATAAAAAAATCAGTGGAGAGAAAGACAATGACAACATAGATTTAAGAGAACATGTATGTGTGCATCATATGTAACCAAACAAGAATGCATTTATCTACAAGAATGCACTTTAAATGTCTCCATGAATGGTTTTTCCACGGATCTGGACTGACCTGCTGACATTGGTCGGGTCGAGTCACGTGATTGAATAGCGCTTAACCATAATCATTGTAAACCGGTTTTCTGACTCCAGTTCCCATCTCAAACCTCAGCATCCCATTTTACTGCGCATTAGCCAAGTAATTGCATTTACACAAATTACAATTCATATTTTATTTGCCATATTTTAATGCTGCAGATTCTAGGTGCTGTTGTTGCTGGTGTCTTTTATTTGACAACATTTCTTAACTGGCAGAGAGATGCTGTTGCTGATAGGCGTATCCTCAGCAGTCACCCACAGAGCTCAGCAGGCTGCAGTCCTTTGTAAATCCAGTCTATTGTCGGCCACATTGAATATATTGAATATAGCCGCAACACAACCATGCAACAGAAACAATTAATAAATGTTTTCACAATTATTAATGCTAGAAAACGTTATCGACAATTTATTACAATGTTATTAACCTGCCATCTAGCTACATGGCTAAATCAACAAAAAAATATAATTTTAAGTAGTAATCTGTTGCAGGTGTGTGCAATAGAGTCAATAAAATCTTAGCTTCAACGTCAACACCTAGCTTGTTTTTGATGCAGGCTTGCGGACTTTGCTCTCTGCTAAATAGTGAAACAGACAAACTAACCTTGTGTTTCTTTTCAGAAAACGTGTAGCGGCGCAGCTTTGTTTTCACCGGTCATTCATTTACCAAAGGGAATGTGACCAGTTCTCTAAATATGAATGTGTGTCATACACTTTGATACTCTGATACCCACTCGTACCTATGACTCGTACGCAGTCTAAACCAGGAAGTGAATAATAAACCTTATTGGTTCTTAGCGGCGTCAGGTACATCATGAAACTCCAGCAGAGGGCGCTCGAGGTTTTCTTAATCACAGTGTTGACGCATGACCTTTTTCTGTGGCTTAAGCCCCGAACCAGTTTTGATTTTTATTTACAATCTATGGTTTTATCCGGAGTGTAGCTATATATTGTATGAAGTGTAGCAGCGGCATGTGAGCATTGTTAACAGTGAGGTAACTGTACCCAGAGTGTCTCCAGATTCTAAAGCAAAACTATACACAAGTTCAACTGTAGCGACGTTAAGGTACTGTGTACGTCAAATGTACACTTCCTGTGATCCTGTCAAAATAAAAGCCGTGTCCTTTGTTAGCAGCTAAAACCACTTGATTTTGGCGGAGTCAGAAAATAACACAGCAGTTGAGCTGCACAACTTTATTTTGTGCAGCTCTACTGCACAAAATAAATTCACACGAGACTGTTTTCTCTTAACAGCTGTCGTTGTGGTTTACAGTCTAATTGATTATCCTACAATCTTTCACAGCTGAATAAAAACTCATGTTTGCTCATACGGTTTTTTGGGGGTTTATTGAGAAAAAAGTACAATGGTCAACACGGTACCAAAGTGTGCAAAGTATAATCAAAGCATGTGGAGATGTGTTTTTTTCTTATGATATGGTTTAATTTAAACACTGTAGAGGGTCCTGAATAGAAATCTCCCTACTGTACATAAAAAAAAGAAAATTTAAATACAAAGGTTTGAAACAATGACCCACTAACAGACATGCAGCAGGATGCCCAATTAGGTATATTATTTCTTCACTGTACAAAAAATTATTACTACTACAAAATAAAACTAGAAGTGAAATCATAAATTATTACCATCATCAAATGGCCATTCACCCATTAAAATACATATTAGCAGTCAAACCAAAACCAGGGAGAATATGCTCAGACTGAGTGCAGCAGCTACAATATGGACTTGTATTTTATTTAAATATATATAAATACCTGTTTTACCTTCACTTAAGTAAAAAACTGTTACCCAAACATCATATCCTCCTTCATTCTAACAAGTCTTTACATCACGATGTCTCTTTGAAAAGAAACACAATAATATTAATAAAAACAGAAATAATATATTATTTGTCAAGTCAGGAAGACAGACTGGGTGCCAGTCTTATTCATTAGAAGTACATTATCAATCAACTCTGTACATTTCTCTGTGCTAACCAAAGAGTCCAACCTGAGCCTCTTCCAAAAAGTGTCTTTGTGACATAATAAAAACACGGGTTGGATTTTCAAAACAGTAAAATAAAAACATACATTGGTCTAAATTGTTCAGCAAATATGAAGGATATTTTACAGTTTGTGCAATTTCTAAATTAAAACATTTGGATAATAGTGTACAATCACTGTCTTTTTAATGTTTCACCTAACCACAACAGGGCTGGAGTCTCAGTCATTTTTGGGTGATTTTATGGTGTCCCATTGAGTAGACTGCAGAGAGAGATGAGGAGGCTGGCTGGTGAAATGATATTGAGAGTTGTATGTTTCCACGTAAATGCATTCAACTATTGCAAATTCCCGTCCAGTTTAGATGATAGGTGCCGATCTGTCATTTGTGACCGTGGGTCTCAGCTTCACTGTTGCAAATGGATTGCCTCCCCTGAAGAACATGAATGGTTGGATGGTTATCTCAAAACCACTTTGATATAAAAGGACACTTTAGTGACGAAAATCAGTGCGTTTCAGTTAGTATTCTTGGGTCACTCACCCTAGAAAAGGAGCTTTTGCTGTCCCATTGACAAGAGAAACCTGAGAAGACAAGAAAGAGTGCTTGATCTAGTAACTTGCCAACAAAAAACATGCCACCATGCACCACGGTGACCACAAACTCACACCCGCCCTACATCTGTGAAGATAGTCAGTGCAGTCGGACAGGTTTGATAAGCTAAGTCTCATTAATGCTTCCCCGTTCTTCTCCCTTTAGTGGAGCAGAGCAATGACATATTTGTCACTCCAGCTTAAAACCTCAGAGTGTTTGGAATCCCAACCATCTAGATAGACTGGTAGGAAAAAAAATCTATTGTGCTCTTGTCTAAGCATGATAACCTTATCACTTCTACAAAACCAAGTGAGCATGGGGATGATATAGTTAGATACAAAGCCACGATAACTATGTGTCATTAGTTTGATACCATAGAGTTGTAAAGAAAGTTTACAAAGATGATTATTACTAAGACTGAGGACATTAAAACATGCAATACCTTTGTCTGCCATTGTACATTCCCAAACTATTGTCTAAAATGACCCACAACCAAAGCATGCAATTCTAGGCTGTCCTGTCTATGATTATGTCTTAATGTCTATATTTGAAAAATATATCTTAGATAGTAGCATGATTGTATATACTAAATACAAAAAATTAAAAGGTTGTTTCTAGTACATATATGCAACCTTAACAGTATTCTAAAGCCACAATCAACTAAAACTGAAATATAGTCTGTCATCTATGCAAGGCAACAATACTGAATTCCTTCAACAATGTTGTAGTCTTAATAACAAGGTATACTCCTCCTCAGAAAACTCCACTGAGGGATTCCATACTAAAGCCCTGAAGCAGCAGATACAGAGGACACTGAGTACAGACAGAACAGCAAGAAAGGTGATGATGGGAGAGAGGGAAAGAATATGTCCAGGCTTGTCTGCAGCCTGACCAAGGCCAAAGTTTATTAAGGCTCAGTACTGACAATCAGGCACCAAATTAGTCTCTGCACCCTTTTGCCCTTTCATGTTTCCTGCTTTGCTTCGTTGGACAGTACATTAGTATCAATATTGTTCCTTTTTGTTTTCAAATAAACACTGCACAGTACTTTTACTGTAAGACTGGGGAGTGGTTTAAGTTGCACTCTACTTAAAGGGTGTGGAGCCTAGGAGTGTGCAGGATAAAATAGTTGATAAGGTCTTTTTGAGGCTTGGGTGTGACAGCTAAGCAATAAAGAAAAACAATCAATATAAGATCTTGAAAATCATTATAGAAACTGGGTGGAACATTATAACAATATGTATCAAGATCAAACAGTTAATATGACAACATTAACCCTAATAAGACCAAATTTTTTATTTGTTAATTGTAATCCTTTGACATATTCAAGAATATTTTTTGCACTGGAATCGTGCAACATGTGTTGAAACTAAAAGTTAAATTGTAACATTTTAAATTGTACTTTAGTGCAATATTAATTGTTGCAAAAGTGTAATGTTGTCAATATAACATTATATAGAACTTGTGTACAATTCTCAAAGTGCTTCATGTTTGGAGGCAAGGTGTCTTGCCCAAGGACAGTGTGAACTGGGGAAAGGAAATGTATGTATGTATGTATGTATGTATGTATGTATGTATGTATGTATGTATGTATGTATGTATGTATGTATGTATGTATGTATATATATATATATATATATATATATATATATACAGTGCCGGGTGGTAAGGGAGGTCTAGTGGGGTGGTGAAGTTCATAATCAATGTTATTCCTGTCATCATTTGTCCCTATATGTTCAGCATGTGCATTCAACACCCTGGCTGGCAAAAGTCCTTTCTCCTCCTCATTGTCCATTTCTGACCTATCACTATCACAAACACTGAAGATGGCATCTTTCTCATTTTGATGGATGACTGCAATGTTGCACCAAGAACCTCGTTTAAAGTAAATCTAAAAAAAAGTTAGGCACAACACAAATCTGTATAGAAATACAGTATGTATGTATGTATGTATGCATGTATGTATGTATGTATGTATGTATGTATGTATGTATGTATGTATGTATGTATAGAAATATGTGCGCACCTAGATAAAATGTTCTATCCTACTGGTCACTATTGTGACCATTAACGTGTTTACTCATTCTACAAACAGACCAAACAAATTTGAGTAATTGAAAATACATACATCATTATTAGACACCATAAAGATGACTGAATCATTGTCTTATGTCTTGTGTTTATTTTGACACACTTTACTAAACCCTTTCTTTGGAAGCTTTGAGGCCTATTTCTTTCCGGTCACTATTGTGACCAGTCGGAAGAAACGGGATAAGAGAAAAGGGGCTTTTGTACGGTAAAATATAGCACACAATAGTCACATGTTAGCTCCTGGTACTGACCGAATTCTTTGAGGGTGGCGAGTTGATTACTGGACTCGATGGGACGTCATCACAGTAGTCTGGAGGAGGCAGCAGCACAGGCTCGCTTTGCTCAGGGGGACTCACCACACTCAGTTGAAGCACAGGTGTGCTCTGATTACTGTTACATATTGCATGGCATAAAGATTTAGCCTTGAGAAAAACGTCCACAACCCAGTATGTTGCAATGTATACCTTACCTATTAGATATGAGCGAATCTGTGTGCGGCCTGCAGTAAGACGAGGGAAACCAGCCTCGCCTATGACAACAGGAGAAGTCAAATAATAAATAAATTCTTTACAAGGACAACATTTAGTACTAACAATGGTATTACAAATGACCCTACAGACAAAGCCTTTTGACAGCTGATCTCAAATTCTGCTCAACCTTTGTAAATAACAGTTGGGAAATACTGTACATGATAGATTTTCTTCACTAAGACTCTGATGTTTTGTCCAAGTCACGTCTGGAGAAGTGGCTTATTAGACCAGAGCAGTGGATTTGTTGCTAAGAAACAGAATGTGCTTTGTTTTATTCCAGCCTGTTGTCTTCCCCACAAACAAGCAATGACTGTATTAAAAGTAGGAAGACCACTTAAGAGTCCACATAGACCACACAGAGCTGGCACATAACACTTCTCTTTTATAGGAGTTAAAGAGGATTGTAATAAAAAGACACAATTATGAGACTACTTTACTGATTTGTCTCACAATAGTGACAAGTACAGTATCTGTTGTGCAAAACACTTTTAGACCTCATATTGTCCTCAAACAGGAAACACAGAGGTGGCAGATTCTATAAATGATTGGCTGGGGGCAGTTTAAATCAATAGACTTTTAAATTAAGTGCTTGAGGGTTTTCTTCAACACCCTTTATGTGACGGTAAGGTCATAGCAATTGGACAAAGGTAGTGTACTGTATATATTCTTTGTGGATTATACTAATGTTTACAAAATAATAGGACACAATTCCCTGTGGAGCACTTATCTTTGTGTGACAAGGAAGAAACAAATAGCCTGTGTTTACAGTTAAGAGAGTCAGAAAGGACGAACCGTTTGGAGCTTTGCATAGCTTTGTTAGGCAAGCAGGAGTCAGTAGGTTTTATGACGTTATGTCAAGTTGAAAATACCGAACATGTTTTTAGGCATGATGAATTAGCAGAACTAAATATATTAACAAACACAAGGCACAAACTCGTACTGCCACCTGAGAAATGTAAAAAATGCCTGTGTGTCACTGCTGCAGCATACTTATTGGAATGAAAGTATATTTCCTCTTTTGGGTGTGCCAAAGCTTGTGTTTGGAATCAGGTGCATTTATTATGAAGGGAAATAATAAAAGTACAATACAGGACTAATGGATGAAAATTAGCTGTTAAGCTATAATCTGGTACAAGCGTCTCTGCTCCGACTTAATGTACATTGTACGCTGTCCTAAAAAAAAAAAAAAAAAAAAAAACCTAAAATAATTTGATATTCAAAACATTTATATCCGAAAGCATAACAAATATTATAATACCTGTGTTTTGTTTTGGTTTCTCTGTGAAAATCAGCATGTATTTAAGTGGAAAGTTTACTTGTTTAATCTAAAACAATGAATCCATTCAAAATAGTCTCCAGGCGACATGTAGTTTATTACTGTGAGCTGGGCTATAAATGGTTTAGCATTGTTGTTTATAGCAATGCATGTATTGCGTCTATTTTCAGCAGAAAGTGTATACAGAAATAGTGTGTATGGCAGTGGCGGCTACTGGTCTGTCAGAGAGGGGAAGCTCATTTTCGGCCTACATCATAAAATTATCTATTTATTTAAAAGTAAATTCTGCCCTACGTTCCTTTTCAAGAAAATGGTCTGTGACCCTGTCGTACCAACTAGGAGTCTTTTCAAGTGACTTGACCAGTGTCCTCTCAATGGCCAGCAGAGCTAGGCTGCTTAAACGGCCTTGGCCCATTGTGTTTCGGGTGTAGGACTTGAGTCGCTTTAAACAGAGAAGCTCCTTTCTACACCTGCAGATGTAGCTCCAATTGTTGCCACTAATGAGAACAGTTTGTAAAGCTGAGGCATTGCACTGTCCAACTCCATGTCTTAAAGGAACACCAAGTAATCACACAGCTGATGTCTTTTATATGCCCTGTCAAAGTTAGACAGATCTCCAAACCCCACCTTTGACCAAACAACATATCCGTGAGGCATGGCCAGCAGTACATTTTATTTGTCACAGCACTTCCAGTCAGCCAGCTAACTTTTTCATACCAGGAGAGCTGAAAAGAACTGTTATTTTTCCCTATCTTTTGCACTAAATCAATCTTAGGTGTTGATCTGCCCTGCTGTTTAATTCTAAGTTTTTCCTCGTAAGGAACACTTTCAAATGGCTTTGCCAAAATCAGGTCGACAATATTAGCACCGTCTGCCATCGTGCGCAGTTTCACCCACGACGCTAGCCTAGCCTACTAATGTTATATGAACGAATGAATGAATGAACGATCTAAAAAAAAAAAATTTAACTCTGTAAAACCGAAACAAGGAATGTGGTGTATAATTGTGTGAAATGTATGATGAAAATCAAGCAATTTCGCCAAGCAAATATCAAAGAAATAGGTTGCAGCAGTTTTTATTTCGACTGAACTTGAGAAATCCGCGATGGGACTGAGCGCGAATAGCTTCAGTGATTCCTTATAGTACAGAATCGCTGTCAGTCAAAAGGAGATGCAGTCTTTCGACAGGACCCTCCAATCATCACGCAGAAGCTCGGAGTCCGGGCCAGCCCACTCCCCATTCACCCCCAGAGACGCTGAGCGTCCGTGGGCGGGACATAATCGCAGCATTTATCCAATGACCGTCTAGTTTGAGCGCTGAAAAAACGTTCAAAGCAGCCCCATTGAAGTCAATGGACGCTGGGCTTCAATAGGGAAATGCACTGTGACGCTGCGGGAATGTATGAGAAGGAAATCGAGTCAGCCAACCTGCTATATGTAACTGATTCTGAACGAACTCGTCTTTGAGATGAACGTTTTCTAACGCATTTTTAGTCAATAAAATGTTAATACAATAGTACATATTTGACCATTAATTCTGTGACATTATAAGGGAAGCTGAGCTTCCCTTGCAGTCTTAAAGAAATCCCCTCTGGTGTATGGGTACTCTCCTCTCCTCTATACTCTGCATGTTTCTTTTAATGAAGGAATATTTCAGCCCAATAACATGTGTGCCCTGAACTCTTGTAAATAGATTTAGTTCAATGAAAACAGAGGAGTAAACGTCAACCTTTGGACCACATTCAATAAATGCTGGTGGGTGATGTGAAATAACAGAAAAGCAACATACTGTCCACTCTTCTCCAGCTCTCCGTACAACCAGCCGTCCCTCTCATCCTGGATCAAAAGGGTGATGATGTCACCATCGTCAAAGCTGAGGAGCGTGTCGTTACTGCCTGAAATGTGGGGAAAGATGGTCCTAACGCGGGGCTTTCGGGACACGTCAAGGCCGGACGATTGGGAAACTGACCTGGACAGGCTTCCTTCTCCAGTACTGCCCTGGTCTGCATTAGATCAGACAGTCAGTCATAATTCTTCTTTCATAACAGCAACACATGTCACTGACACCATAATGTTGTGCACTATGTCAGTATCAGTCCTTAGGGGCCATTAAATACTGCTGCATTCATTACCTGAGTTGTGGTCAGAAGAGAAGGTGATTGGAGATTTAGGCTCTGGGTTAAACATGTTGGCTAGTGGACTGATCTGCGCCTTCAGCTGTGGCGCAGGCGGAGGAACACTGGAGTGATTATTCTGAAATAATAACATGGAACACTATATTATAGTATGTAAAAAATTGCAAAGGGAGCCTATTATCTCAGTGAGGATTTTCCATGGCAAGTATCCAACTGAACCTACCCATTACTTTACCGTAAAAATAAATAAATAAATAAATAAATAAATAAATAAATAAATATATATATATATATATATATATATATATATATATATATATATATATATATAAATAAATAAATAAATAAATAAATATATATATATATATGTCTATATGTCTATGAAAAGGGGAAGCCATGTTAGGCTAGTACATGTTTGTCAAATGAACTTACCCTGTTGTGGCGTTCCACCAGTGGCGTTGGCTGTGGAGTGGTGGACAACTGCTCAATCATGGTTGTGACTGTTTCTGGTACCTGGCTGATGTCATAGCACCTCTCCTGCCAGCTGGGAAGTTTAAATGACAAAATCTCTCTGGCCTAAAAACATGAGAAGGTGGGAAGTGACAGAAGCAGGTGTCAAATAAATGGAGTGTGCTGGATGTGGCTGTCGAGCCATTGTTACCATGTCATGAAAGTAGCACATCTGTTCAGAGAACACGCAGTGTTTGTCTGCCAGGAAGCAGAAGCGCCTTTTCTCTTCCAGCAGAGCCTCTTTGCAGCCATCGGCAATAAACTTTTGCATGTCCATCTGATGTGTTGAGATGGTCTTCATATACTGCAGACAGGGTAAAAGCACAGCAAAAATGTCAGAGCCACTGGGTGATCACAAGGCTAAATAGTTATAATCGGACAAGCAATAGCTGGTATTGTTTTTGTTATTTTAGCATTTGACATTTTCACTTTCTCTGCTAAGTGACAATTTCCCATTAGTAGCCGGAAAGTGCACTGCAAATGGGTTTTTAGACATAAACTGAATCCACAGGGTGTCAATTAAGAGAGACATGAGTAGCTTTAGTGACACAAGTGGAAACTGGTTTCCTCTGAGTAAAAACGGATTAAAGTCTAACACTGTGGTTACAACTTAATCATTTTGTGCGCCGCTCACAAAACTAAGGTTTGTATCAAAGTCTTTTCAATTAGAGATGCTTTAATGCTGTGCTCAGGCTGTTCATGATCAATCCGAGTGCAGTTGGACGTCAACAGATCATCTACATCGAGTCACCTTCTCACACCTCGCATAGTGGATATGGCATTAGCACATTCTAACTCTTTAAATTACTTCTTGACCAAGTGTCTTTATTCTACACCCACAACCCATCTCTCCTACTTTACCCTTGGTTGTCATGGTGACAATAAAGACATTGATCTCGAAGGGCTCTTTCATAGACTAGTGTCTTCTACTGTCTGCTCTATTTCCACCCTTTCTATTTCTTTTCTACAATAGCTTGTCACGTCTTCATTTTCACAGTGCCACAACTGCCCTGTGAGGCTGTGGCAGGACAGACAGGTCAGAGCTTGTCTTCTACGGGCCGCCCAAACCATAGATGGGATTAACAGGAAGCCATTCACACTTCTTAAGTGGGGAGGGGCCCCAGTTTCAGCTCATCTTTACAGCCCGGCTTAGCTCTGCACCAGATAAAGAAGACCTACTGTGTCTTTTAAAAAGTGCAAAGATAAACTGATACGAAGAAGGGAAACAACATGGCTGCGAGAATGGAGAGATAAATTTCTCAATAACTGAAAATGCTTGTTGACTTGACAGCTAAAAATCTGTTTCACATTGGGCTCAAAAACACCTCATTCCGTCGTCAAAGCACGGACAACAAATGAAATAGGTATGAGCTTTTATTACTGTGGCTGTTTGCTTTGTCCATCTCACCCCATTGATTTACAAATCAAATGAGTTTGAGATATGAGACTGCTACACATAGTGGACAGCATAATGTAACTACACTCACATACTGTTTCTGCCTGTACACTTATTTGACACTGGCGTCAGTTTCCTAAAAGTTGGCTGTAAAAGTGCTTGTTTTCATGGATAATACTTTGAATAATGGCTTAATGCATGATGCCAGCATCCATTGGCACAGCTTCAATGGAATGTGTTGTGATCCAAGTGTAGTTAGGCCATAAATTCTGACTCCACCTCAAATACGAACTCAAAAACATCATCCAGACATTGTTTTATACAAGGTTTATACAGCACAAACAAAATAAATCTAATCCACGCAATGTTAAACGTAAAAGAACCAATTGTGCCTATTCAAGTTTAGTCCAGCGTTGTTTTTTGTTCAGGGTTGCAAATGAGTTGGTTGTCTGAGGCCACATTTCCTTTTGCACATCTGTAAACAACCATTACTGTTTAGAATGGCGAACACATTTTCACAAAGTTATTAGCGTCAACAAGTTTAAAGTGACAATAAGCACGACATCTCATCTGTTCTGCGCAGTTGTTTAAAGCAGTCAGCAGTGATTGTGTCCTTATTATTTATGTCACAGTAGAGCTATTCACAATGTGGAACGGCTGCCTCTACACCTTCTTCTTTCTCCTTTGCGCTGGAATGGGTGTATTATGCAAACTGTCCCAACATAAATCCTACACCTGTCACTGAGGCTTTTCCCTGACATAATGTGCAAAAGAAATCAATAGTTTGATGTCGATTTTGCTTCAGTCTCACCTCATTCTCTCTAATGTCATACTTGGAGGAGTTCTTGCCCTGGCTTTTCCTCCTGAGCTTCTTTAGGTCTGTCTGTGAGCGCTCCAGGCAGTCCTGCTTCAGCTTGTGCTCCGACTGATAGCGCTTAAAGGTGGCCTGTGGAAAACAGGGCAGAGGTTGAGACTTTTCTCAAGTCATTTTCAAGTCACCCTCCATGAGTCAGAATATAATAACTGCCTGTCTCAAGTCAATAACAGTGGCCTTTTTTCATATATAGCAACACTTACATTCATGTATTTGACATCCATCTCTGTCTTCTTTTCCAGTTCGTCAATAATTTCTCTGTGAAACCTCTTGAGCTGCGAGAGCAAAAAAAAAAACAACAACACACAAGGTCATAGGTTTGTGACATCATGCATCAAGCTTTACTAAACAAAATGTACTGCTGAGTCATATGGCTCGATGGTAAGAGCGGAGTGTCCCAGAGGAATGTATGATAAGGTCTTTCTGAGATGACGAGAATCCACCTCCTCATGACGGCTTATTGGCCTGTTAAAGTTAATGATTTACTACTTTCGCCGCCGGGCCATGAATAAGATAGGTCACTTATGGAAACATAAGGAAATTAAACAAAAGACAATAACAGTTTTATTTGTTGCTTGTTTTCTGTGTATTATATTTCTGTCTTATTAACATTTATGGGAGCTGTCAGTTTTTGTTAATTAAACAGGTCACACTTGATTCCCTGTTGAAAGCAGATATTTAAAACATTTCACCCCAAAGCAGCTGGGTCAGGAATTTTTCTGTAACTTATCATTTGTGACAAACTACCTTTCCCCTCGAAAATGTCTTGAAAACGCTTGCAAAAGAAAGGAATGGGGTCACTAAGAGTTGTAAGAGGGACAAGTAAGAAAATCTCAATTTTGGCCATTAGGTAAAAATTTTAAAATGGGTCATGTTTCACCTGTGGTTAAAAATAAATTAGACATAAAGGCCTCGGGTACTTTTGAGAGATAGCTACTTACATTCTCCTCCAGTTCACTGTGGACCTTTTGGTGAGTTTCTGCAATCTCCATCAGAACTACACCTAAAAGACAAAATGGGCAACGTTTAGCATTCATGATGAGAAAGTTGAAGAAACATAATGAATGTACAGCTCTGTGCTTCAGTGCTCTCCAAAAGACAAATTTTATTAGACATCCAAAAGCATCATAACATTGCTTTGTGAATTTGATTTTTATGTACTTTTTTATCAAGCCTTGCAATCTTTTCAGCTTTATGACTACGTCCAATATTTGAACAGCTGTCAATAAGTAATCTCAACGAAAAGCGGTGACATTGTGCGGATGGATACAGAACAGTCTCCATTCACCAACAGGCCACAATATAGATAGAGCAGCAGCATATGACATGAAACAATAGGCGTGAGTCAATACTGTAAACACAAATGGACAATCAGAGCTGTGCAGATTATAGTGCTAACTATACCTCGCTCACAATGAGGCTAAATCTAGACTCAAGGTTTACTATAGGGCACAGTTTTCTAGTGAAAGTGTAAACCTGAAATAGCACATTCACATTAAATGTCTAAATGTTGCCCATGTCAGCACAGTAGCATTAAGAAGACGCATATTTAGGTGACCCAACACCTGGCATTCCTATATGAACGCCTACATCCAGCTAAACACTTGTAAAGACCCTTCTATGATCCCGTCGGTAGAGTCCAGCTACAACAACATTGCCCTCTGAAGGTCACCAGAACACACTGGTAAATGCTGCCTTTGTGTGCTGTGATGGAGCGGGGGTGGCGCCGGGTCCCAGGTTGTTTGTACAACCCTGACAACACGGGCCGGGGTGGACTAGGGAGGCTGTGTCTACACCTGCAGATTTCACCTTTGAGGTTAATAAGGTGTGAAGTCCATCTGAGTGCGGTGATGGTTTATGAGGCCACAGGTGCTCAAGCAAGGCAGTAACAAATTATTCTGGTCAGTTACTTTACGCTACGTCTACTTTGGAAAGTTAAAACGTTAGCCACTGGACTTTTTATTTTAAATATTTATTTGAGCTTTTATTTGACAGTAAAGTCCTAAAACAGGGGAAGAGTGAGGGGAGTAACATTGGGCAAATGACCCAAACCAAGTCACCCTCCCAACTGGTCTCTTGATTGGTGGAAAGGTTTGAGTACCATTGTATTTTTTTCCATGCTAACACTACTGTAGTTTCTAAAGCATACCACAATGTTGCAAGACAAATGAATGTATTATGTTGCTTTCACACATAAATAATAAAATGCACATTGCTTGAAAAAGGTCCCACATAGCACATTAAGTGTGAATATACAATTCATTAGCCATTCAGTGAAAAAAAGAAATTAGGCAACAGCCTGCATTGTTTGTTCAAATTAAGTTAAGTTGAAGGAAGACAACTTTAGGTAAACCTGATTTGTGTTGAGTAAATCTAATGTAACTTAGGATCTTATTTTATTTTATTTTATTAGTATACAAACATCAGTAACTGATGATTTACTCACCCATGTCATGATTCACCAATACATACACGCTTAATCTTAAGTAGCTCTACACACCCTTCCTGTTCGTCTACAGCTCACACACACACACACACACACACACACACACACACACTAATAATCCTCCCTAGGTATATATTTTTTATTACTAATATAAAACATTTCCGTTTTACTGTGTGTGCCACAGCTACACCTTTAAATTCATTGCCAGTGACGGGATTTATTATCCTGGAAATGCCCTGTGCTAACACTGCCATGCCTTTCTGGTGGTTGATAATACACCTGAGCAATATTACACAGTGTTAGCAGGGCAAACACAGACAGCTGACCTGTGACAACCCTTTGTTATGGCGCACCTGTATTTAAGTACTTCATCTGACCTCCAGCAGACTGTGACTACAGCGTGTTCTTACTAAAGTCGCTCTCTCGCTCATCTCACACTGAGTTATCATCGAGGAGTCAGGTTTGGAAGCTACTCTCTCAATGATATCACGATGACGTTGCTGTGACTCATGCCAACTGTAAAGGTTCTTTGTGTTATGAATGATCATACCTAGCCATTCACCACATCTGAGATCAATAGCCATGGCACCATTATTTACACAGAGTGATGACTGGCTCTCCCAAACAGCAACAGTCCATAAAGTATAAACAAGCCCCAAGCACGACCAATAAATCTCTATTTACTGAGGACAACAAACCTTTTTTTTATGTGAGCAGCAAAATAGACTTTGCCTAAACCTTTACAAGCAGTGATTCCTGGCGCAGACATATATTAGAAATTCTTGATGTGCTGAGTGGGCATATTAGAGAAGTTTCATTACAAGCTCAGTCCAGTGTCACGGTTTATTGGATAGAAAGTGACTGTCTGGACTCTTTAGAGGTCAGTTAAAGGAAAGGCCCAGTACCAAGAGGCTTGAGTTTAATGGTGGATAGAGAACACTGGCTGTAAGGTTGGAAATTATTAGAAAGCTGTGGAATGGTATGAGAGGGTTGAAGCAAGATCCAAAGGATGTCTGAGCGGTTTTCAGACAAAAAAAAGAGAAACTTCCTGCACATGGTGTTGTGAAGGCAAATGAAGAATACATTTTAGGCGACACTGTGGGTGATGTGTACAGGGTAAATAACATCAAACAGCTCTAAGTCAGGTGTTTGAAATATCAGGAGTGCTTCTTAACTTTGCCTCTGAAAAACTGTCTCTTTTGGAGAGCCAAACCATTTTCAGAAGCTATTTGAGGGACACACACACCTCAGCAGGCTTTCCGCTATGAATCCTGACTCTCGATGAAAAACACACACTGTCACCGCCATTACCATTTTCTGGTGCTGACAGCGTGCTTGGCAATTTCAAAAACAATTTCGACCAAGAGTTGACAAACAGAGCAGAGAAAAGGTGGAAGGGGTGGGGATGCTACTATTCTTTCTCCGCTCACATTTTCAGTCTTTCATTACCTACGGCTTTTCAGAGTCCAATGGCAACTCCCTGTGGAGACCGCTCATGCCCTTGTGCACAGGAAGCTTCTAATTGTACACCCACAAAACCCCCGTATGACATTTGACTGTGGTGTGTGATAAATGCTCTATCAGCTGCTGCCATGCTACTTGTTACAGGGGTGACAACAAAAGGCCATTTATTATTGTGTGGCTACTGTACTGAATGGAAAATGGTACATGTATATTTTACTAAATGTAAGTGTGCTGTGTGGTCCTGTGTGGGCAATGTGGCTGTTGATTTTGGCAAGTTTTGAACAAATCACAAATGTTGAAATGAACAAATCTTTGAATAAACATTTCAATTAGGGCTATAAAGGCTCTCTGTCCTGTTGCTGCAACAATTGTCATTTTGTCATTCTATCAAACTATTGTGGTGTTTGTCAACACATCCATACTGCTGCTCTAAAATCTTCACTTTTACTGCGGCATCATCATAAAAGGAAAACGTGAACAAACCAAGTGCGTGTTTAAAAGGAGCCACATTATGAAGTAGAAGCATGGAATGAAGTAAAAGCCTCAGGTAACTCTGTAAATTCCTACCAACCGCTGTGGCTCAAGTGCTTTTTTACCATATTATTCATTTTGAGAGAGAGAGAAAAAGTATTTTACCACCTCAGAGAAAAAAATCTTTATATGTGTCTGCTTTGGACAAAGTAATGTGGGCAGAAGTCAGGTTTGAAGGAAAATCACTCATGTGATTCTGATGTGATTAAATAATGTATTCTCTGGATAGAGATTGGGAAATTAGTAAAGATTGCCTTGGGGCAAGACAAAACAAGCATCAATCCTAAAGCAGTGAACCTGTCCACAGAGACAGAAATACCAACGGTAGCTTTGTAAAGCCAGATGGAAGAGCTGGGGATAAGGTGGCTCAGTGCTGGGAAGTTTTCTCTGTCTGTTTGCTCAGAGTGTTTGCTGCTGCACACAGTGATGGTTGTGAGAATTCACACCGTCTCGCTGTCATTTATTCCCGGCAGTCAAGCAGGGATGACTACGAAGAAAAGTTCAAGACTTTAACAATTGGATTCTTTTTATTTAAGCCCATTTCTCAAACCCACTCTGAGGATGATTATCTATGATTAAAGTTCAATTATGTGGAAGACTTAGTAGCTTCCAAATATGGTTAAGTTGAGAGATGGAGATAAAAATGCCTGTGTTGTGGATACTTTGTTAATACTTTCATTGATTGATCTTAACATTACTGCTGTGGTTTGTTTAGGCCTTTACAATTGTTGTATAACAAAACAAATTAATAAAACTGAAACTAAATGTTATTCTATCTAAGCTTACTAATGCTAATTCTAAATGTAAATGCATTCAATTGAACCAAATGTGTCAATAAGGGGTTTACAAAACATTTGGTTGTTTTTAGTACATAGTGGAACTGTAGCACATTGATAAATATTACTGGCATTGATAAGTAACTGGTGTGGCTGGACAAACCTGATCATTATAAAGCTTAGAATGGAACGCATCTTTAGTGGTGTTAAACGTTCCACCACAGCAGAAGTCACCAGAATTAGTGACCCCGTTTAAGCCTGAAAATACAGTCTTGAGTACACACATTTTGGCAGGTCTTTACATTTAGCCTCAGGAAAAAGCTACTCATAGTTTTGTTTCAAAAACTGACCCTGCTTCTGCGATAAGCCACGGTTTCATAATCTTCCCTATTTCTTTCATTTTAACCCCCTGGAACACCTCATCCCGTCTCTTGTCAAAGAGACGGCTCTTCAAACACCTGCTCTGACATTTAATCAAATCCTGTTTATTGCTTGGAATAATTCAATCACCGCTCCAAGAGTGAAAATCCGCAGTGATTTGAAGTCAAAAAGGACGGTGTAAATTAATTTTAT
The DNA here is from genome assembly GCA_024416835.2 of Perccottus glenii. NCBI lineage: Eukaryota > Metazoa > Chordata > Actinopteri > Gobiiformes > Odontobutidae > Perccottus > Perccottus glenii. The sequence continues at coordinate 12,285,460 of CM044566.2, read as the reverse complement.
ATTCACTGTAGTCACCATTTCTAAGACGTCTGAGTGAATAGCAGAGCATTGTGTTAACATTTTAACTACCCTGCTTTAATAACCTGTCTGTTAAACAAAAGTGTGGCCAATTCATAAAAACCTGCATTTGAGTGTGACGCATTAGGCTGAGAGAATAAAAGAAAAAAAGATCTAGATTAAGTGAAATAGCAAAGAATTAGGACCTCTGGACAGTTTCAGTTTTTGGCAGGAATAGAATAATTGGAGATGAGTCATAACGTGAATGAAAATCAACCTGCATAACTCTGATGACAGGAAGAAATGAGAGCAATTCTGAGAAAGAGTGGGAGCTGAAAACAATAAATGAACCTTACCTAAAGATGTAAGCGTAATAACAGTAAATAAAACAGAATGATGCAGTCAAGGGTTTAGAGTGCAACTAGATGAGGGGGGGGCTTTTTGATTTGAAATCATTATTCAAGTGCGACTATCAGATTTAGCCCCTAAGGAGTTCATTGAGCTGTGTGGAGATAAAAACTCACCAAGTTCTCTGGAGGCTGGGGACACTATGGCCGTCTCTCCTATCTTTGAAACTGCTTCAAAATAAGTCTTTCCAGCCAGGGTCATTGCTGCGTAGAAAAACAAATACAATTTTAAAGTGCAACAATTTCAAATCATCTATTTGATTTGTCTGATGGTGTTACCTGTGACGGACTTCTCATAGCTCTTGCCAAGGGTAACCAGGTTTCTTAGGCCTGGATTAAACTGTTCCATTACATTCTAAGAAAGAAAACACAAGAAAAATGAGGCAACCTTTTGCATTTCTTTAAGAGAAAGTTTCTCCTACTTCTCACATGGTTATGAAATACAAAACCTTGCCATCATTAATAACACCACTGCATGAGGCTTTTTGTATTGTGGGGGTGTGTGGAGGAGATAAAAAAATAAAAAGTTTTTTTCAAGCTGCTTTGCTATTAATATCACCATGCCAGAAAAATAACACTTTCAATCTTTAACTTGACCCTTTCACATAGTATGTTGTACAACTCCCTGCAAAAGGCCAAAGTTCCACACAAAGTTGCAGCTATTTGAAGCACCAACCTCCCACCCCAGCCCCCATCCCTCTCGGTCTCTCGCTCACTTGCCCTGTCACTATTGAAATGCCTCAACAATCAAGTGTTGTTCAACTTCCCAGTCTCTATTCCCCTGGCACGCCCTCAGGAGAACAATGAGGGGTCAGGTATGATTCGCAGCACAGAGAAAAGAACTAAAAAAAGTCATAAAAGGGAAACTGGTTTCTGGTTTAGGATATTTCCAAGAAGAAACTGTAGCCCAGACCAAACCCTGAAACTCTCCAGACACCTGTCACTTACAGGAAAATTACACTTCCTACACGAGACAAATAGAACTAAATATTTTAATTATCTCAAAGTCTAAAACATGAAACTTCTTCTTTTGTCGATTTTTATCTACGTTCTTTCATTAACATTCTCACCTTCTTATCTCACCAGAGAGTCAGGACCATAAAACTGATTAGATTACTAATAACTAAACACATTGCCATGACTACTACTAATGGTATCAGCTGAAAAAGCCATGTGATTGAAGGGTTGTGGAAAACTTTCTTCATACATTTCCTACTATACTTTTGTAGCCTATGTTGTAACACTTAAATAACAGGGTATTGACACTGTTGACTGAACTGTAACCTACATTGTGTTTCTGAGCACAAACAAGGAAAAGCAATAAAGTTTTAGTAGCTCAATTAGCCTAACTTACGTCATTTTTTCTAGGAATGCGAAAGCACCGATGTAGCCTACTAAACATAATTTATGAGAATATAAATGTCAAACGAATTATAACAATAATAACTAGAAAAGTAAAGGTAACTTCGGAAATAATTTCTGTGTCATAGGCTATATAGCTAAGAATTATCTGATAGCACTCACCTTGTATGTACTTTCGGTGAGCTTGCTGATATTGTCCGGAGCGCGAGACATGTTGGCAGGTGAGTGCTCTAACAAGTAGAAAATTTTTATTAAAAAAATTGAAACAAAAAAAAAGTAATATAACCTTCAGTAGGCTATAACTCGGTGTTTTTCTATATATTCCAGGTGTTTTCACTCAAAGTTAATCCTAGAACCGCTGCTCCCCGTGTGGAGCCTCCCTCCGCGCATGTGGACAGCTCAGCGGACTCACTGAGACTGGGACCCCGCCAACCGACCGCAGGTTTGGAGCAGGTTTGAGCTAAGAGGACGGAGCTGCGACCATACAGGGGAGGAGGAGTGCGCCCTGACGTCACAACAGGTTACGTAGGAATCACAGGTGGCAGATAAGTGTGAAAATCAAGAAGTTATCAGTCACACCGAGAGCATTATTCAAGAAATGATTAAACAAGTTGAGACTTTAAAGTGGCTGTGCTCGTGACTTTTTGTGGAGACAGTATGGAGCCGGGTCTGGCTATTTGAGAGCTGTAAGTTTGTGATGATGGAAGTGATTGAGAACACACCTTTTTACTGTTTAACATGCTACGTACTATGTGTTTGGTTATTTATATCATAGTCAGTTAACAATATGCCATTGCATTGATGTTCTGTGCTAGAACTCGGGGACCTTACTGTTTTAAAAGTAGGCTACAATAATTCCCCTATATTATTGCCTGCATCTGTTAACATTAATTTAACTTAACTGTAACCGATAGGCCTATTGTTCAATAAAAAAAATGGATTTGCATCTCTGTTTATAAAGCCAGGGTTATATTTAGCACATTTTTTGTGACATTGCTGTGAGTCTCTGTATATTTTCCAAAAATGCAGACTTTTAAGATGATTAATAGGTTGAGTATTCAGTGGTGTGTAATTTATCCGAAATATTGCCTGTATCTCCAAGACATTTCAAAAAAGGCACTAAAGGGCCACATTCAATAAATCATCTCTGCTAAAATGTAAACTTTATAAAACATTAAACTAGAATAAGTCACATACATATGGTATTCCCATCCATCATCTAGGACACACTCCCAGTGTAATACATGAGGTATTTGCACCCCCATGTGGATATTTCCTGTACCACAGAGACACAGCTCCTGTGGTTATGTGATTATAAATTATTTTTGAGAACTATTACATGCAGTTTTTTTCTATTTGTAGAGAATAATCTGGAGAGAAATGTGACCCAGTACCAAGCCTCCACTTCAAAAGCTGATTGTTGTTCCTCGGCCACATGACTGTCACGCATGGTGACAATTTCAAGCTTTTTTAGCCCAGCATCTGACATGTCATTAGAGGAGTGTCATAACCTCTTACACTCATGTCTGGCCTCTCTGTTTTTGCACCTAGCTTTATTTCTGCCCAGTCAGTGAGAGGACAAGCAGACATGTCAAGGTAAATTTAATTAATCGTTTTTTAAACTCTTGTCACCTGTAGCTTTATTATTAAGTTTTGGATATGCTTCCAGAGAGAATGTTGCCTGGCTCCTTGTGCCTCTTTGGCTGCTCCTGGGTGTGGCAGATGCTGTGTACCCTTTGACAGACTTGGGTATGTAATCCTGTCATTTTTTTCTATTTCCATACAAATGTTAAATCTTCACACGTCTCATTATGATGCAGAAAACCTCGCAGGAAAGTTGGTTTTCTATCAAATGGATGGAAATGCGACCTATGTAAGAAACACAGGAGAGCTGGCTTCAGATATTCCAACAGAAACCATGTTTGAACTGTTTGATCCTCAGAAGAATTATGGCGATGCCAAGTTCTCCTACACGTGGGATTTAGGAAATGGGTATGATCGTGATTTCTTCTGATTTCAAGTTACTTTTTGATTGTATTTGATCTGAGCATGTCTTATCTTTGTATAATACAGAGAAGTCATTCAAGGGACTGAGCCAGTCGTGAGGTATCATTATGCAGCATCGGGGAACTACACGCTGCAGCTCAAAGTAGGAGTCAACGTGACCCAGTATGTGCCTCCATTTACAGAAGTGTACTCGATGGAAGTCCAAGTACTTGGTATGTGGTGTTTCATAAACACCTTTCAGATGCATGTCTCTGTAAAAAATCTCATTCAGATTTTTAATCTAAAGCTGTTTAGACACTATGTAATATCTAAAATGACCCAATTCACATCTAGAGGTGTTTTTTAGTTTTATTACATTTAAACTTTTGATGTAAACCAACTTAAAACCCGACTGCCTCGTGATTTATGATTTAGGTCCGACTGATAGAAAATGGGGATTGCTGAATTACTGTCTAAAATCTATTTTGTCACTGATCATTAGATGCCATTAAACATATTGAGTTGAAGGGGCCAATGGACTATGAAGTGTCACAGAACAGCAGTTTGGCTGTTCATGTGGATGGAAGGTATGTTGCATCTGTCAAACAGAAAAATGTGTTAAGCAGAGCCGTTTTTACAGACTCAAGGGGCACCAGACAGAAGTTACCTGGGACCAAACACACACACAACTTTGTCTACAAAAGGCATGTTAACCAAATGCCCATGCAAATTTGTGATTAATTTTAAAAGGTTTTATTTTCAACATTAAATCCTTGTTTAAGGGCAATATCTGTGGCAACATGAATTAAAATATTTAAAATATACATGCGGTTGGTCTTTGGGTCCCCCTTCCAGCTTGAGGGGGCTAGACATGGCCCATCCCTATGTAAAACTAAGATACACATACACACATCTATTATTGACCTGCATGAGGTACTTGAGTGGTCAATAATATTAATATTTAACATGGTTTTATTTGTTATAGTACTCCCATGTGGGTGTGTTGGCGTTTCCTGCCCAACTGTGTGCCGGACCCAAATGGCGGCTGCACGCTGACCATGCTGTATGAGAACACCCTGTGGCTCAAACACACCTTCACCTCGACTGGGGTCCACTGCCTGGACATCAGTGTCCGCAATGACATCAGCAAACTGCAGACCTCCTTCAGCCTCTTTGTGAAGAGAAGCAGTGAGCGGGGCACACAGCTATCACACACCACAGGCCTGCTTACTCAACAAACAGATGAATGGAAAAAGAGGAGGCAGATCAGAAACCCCCAGCACATGATCACTTGTTTACTGTATTCCCAGCATATTAATTGTATTTTAAATACCAGCTGAAGATAATGAGACAAGGATGCTAAGTTGATTAAAGCTGTTTTGAAAGGCGTTAAGGGCAGCGTCAAGCTTACATAAAACAATGCAACAGAGTTAGGTTTTTTATTTTATTTTATAGGTTATATTTTTATTAACATTCCAAAGTTTTCAAATTGGCAGCTATGAAAATATTTTCACATTTACAAACAATTACATATATGGTATTTAACTACTTATAGTGACTACCTTAAATTACACTTATTACCAACTCAAGCAATGATATGCCATGTGACTATGTCAAATCTTAACCCCCCCTCCCCTTTTATGACACCAGTTGAGTGTTTAATTCCACATCCACAGACAGCAGTTCAAAGAAAAACAATCTTACAATATCTAACAATTGAACATTGCATTATCTCAATTCATACAGCCCCAAAAAACACAGAGGGACTGCACTGGGTTCAGATAAATCTTAACCATGTGCCGTTTAGCTACGTTAGTTCCACATACTTTTAGGGCGACCATGGAAAATCAAGGAATTTAGCAATGTCTGAGCAGAGAAAGATCACACTAGAGATAATTTTTTATTTTATTTTTTTAACTGTGCTCAACTTATTGCTTTCATGTAAGACTGCCATCCAACTCCAAGATAACTGTCTACATGTAGGACTTACCAGATAGAGGCACTCTGCTTGGAATCAGTACTGTACTGTGTTTGTATGGTTCTCCTTTATGCATGGGAGACGAATGTTACAGTGGAAACTTATGTTGTCTGTTAGTATTAAAAACACTTGCATAATGACATGTAATGAATTTTCCACTGGGCCATAAGGCCTTCCTTTAACATAAACGGCATAGGTCATGTGATATAGTCACATGGTAAAATAATTAAATCAAAAGTAGGAGTACGAATGTCGTCATGACACCAAACTCACCTCACATCTGTAAGCACAACAGATCACACACCCTCCTTCAATCACTGACTTTTCTTTTATACACACAGCCTTTTGAAATATTGTTGTAGTTCAGGGATACTGATCTAAATTTACTCGTGTGGTTTATTTTTCCCCTCTGTTTGCAGGTTATTCACACTTGATTTTCATCTTGGCCTGTGCTGCTGTTCTTGTAGCAACTTTCTCTTTCATCGCAGTCATTGCCTGTCGTCCTCGTCACATTAGAAAAACACAGGTACAGGATCAAATGTCTGCCGCATCATTTTGGAAAATTAAATCTTGAGTACAGATTATTTTTATTTTTTTGTAGTTCTAAGCAGTAACAACCTATTGCTGAGATCACACGAGATGTATAAAAAAAATATTTAATTTTTTTGTAAAATTTGTTATGAAAAAAATCTAATGACTCTTAAATCATAAGAATTGCTTATCGCCACTAGGAGGTGCTCTATGTTCTAAAATAACTGATGGCAATCAATGTAATATTTGTTCTTATTTACAATTGTTTACAGTCTAATTGAAGATGTGGACATGTCTGTTTGTCTTTTAATCTGGTGTCTCTGTGTCCTTTTTGTAGCTGGTGGCCTCCAGTAACGCTTTATTCCTGAAGAGCCAAGACTCGGATACTCGCAGCCAGATTCTTTTAAACTCCCTGAATGCGGGTAGAGAGGAGAAAGAGCCGCTTCTCTTGTAATTCAGATCTCAATACTCCTCTTAACCTGCTTATTCCTTCTTATTTTTCCCAGCACAGGTAGCCTAGAAATGCTGTAGCATGACACGTGTACAGCCAACTGTGCTCTTTTAAAAGGTTCATATAGTGCATTTACATATCTCTGGTGATCTTATTATTGGTGTACATAACTATAGATGTGTTGCAAACTTAACGGGGTTAGTAGTGGTGTTAATTAAGCTAGCAAATGAATCACTTGTGTATAGCTCATAAAACAATCAATAAATAACTCACTAAGCTCAGGCTGACATTCATATGCACTCATAATAAATTAATAGCCTAAGTGAAGGTCACGATTAAAACAATGATTGCCAACACAAGCTTACTGTGAGTCGATTAGTGTGTTCATTTATTTATGATTTAAGAGGTTTTTTTGTTGAGGTTAAGTTGTTTTGGAGGAGATTTTTAGCTGCAATGCAAAGTTAAATTGATCTTTCAAATCAACAAAAAACTGGAATTAGCTGTGAATGCCTTCATGCTATCACCTTGAATTTCTTCAACCTCACATCAGGACATTTGTCATCAGCCATTTAGCACGTCGTTTAATGACAGCTTGTCCTCTGTTTGGGGTGCCATAGGGTTATTAATACTTTGTTGGTTGTGAGTTTCTTGATGAATGCCAGCTGTCACAGACGCTGTGGGGAGCCATGGCTGCTAAAAGGAGGACTTTAACACCACCAAAGCAATAACCTTGAGCACCATGAATACAGCAGCAAATACAGAGAAAAATAATAAAAAAATAAAATAACTGAAGAGCCTATTCTGCAATATAATCATAACAAATAATAGACCTTTATAAAATGTAGTTGGCATGCTTTTATTAATAGACTTGAAGGCTGAACTCCAAGCTGTTACTGAAAACCTTATCCTGGCTCATTTGTTCGAATGAATGTGGCTGGTTTTCTTGTAAGGTGTATGTCAGGTGTATGTAAATAAAATATACTCTCATTTTCTCTGTGCTTCTTTGCTGCGGTGCACTCTTCTATGAACACAATGACAGTCTCTTTCATCACCAAGGACATTTTAGATTTTTCCTACTATAAGGGCAAGATGCAGACCTATACGATTCACATTAAGGATAAATTATAATGCATCACATTTTATCTGACAGCTACTACAAAGAAATAACATTTAACATCATTAAAGGTTCAATTGTTTTTCCTGAAAGAGTAAAGCCATTGCATAACACACCAGCACTTACCTTTGATAAATCATTCTATACTATTCTGTATAACTATTCTGCATGTTGTGCATCAGCAACACCTTTTCTTTTTATAGTGGCATTTAGGAGTAGCATTTGAACAGTGTTCGTCGGGAGGTGTGGCTGTGATGTCACAGGTGACCTTTTACCCCATCTTATCTGCTAAGGGTTGCTAATGCCACCCAGGACACCTGTTGTCTTGACCTGAGTCCTCTGAATCTAAAGTTCCTGCTCAGCCTGTGTTTGTTAATTGCTTCTGACACCCTGAGTCACCTTAGCGACTCCACAGTCCAGGCATGGGACAATCTGCCGTATGCCCACAGCAATGTGGTCATGAGCCAAATCAGTGATCTTGGTTTATATCAAAATTTAAAAGTGAAAGAAAAATGGGAACCATTCCACACTAGAAAACATTCATTCATTCATTCATTCATTTCCGACCGCTTAATTGGGCAAAACCACACTAATTTAGATGCACATTCTTATTTATTGGCAACACATTTTCACCATAACATTTGAGGCACTAAACATTCAGTAGAAGGCCACATGACAAAAATACATTTTCCATACAAGAATACAAAAAACAAATGAATTGCATATGGATCAAATATAAAACTGAATACAGGTATGACCTACACATTTAAACTATAATCTACACTGAATACTCTTTTGGTAAGTGAAAGTGCAAATCGGATTTTCTAAACAATAAGACAAATCACTGTGATATTACACCATTCAACAAGATGATTTATTTTTTTACTGCGCACTTGTGTTTAAACGGTAAAGGCAAAGAAAGAGCACTCTGATACAATATATTACCAGACTTGGATTAAAATGAAATCAACCAAAGTCATTGAATAACAGACCAAACTTTTCCTTTTCTGAGTCAGGATCAAAATTCTAAAATAACAAGCAACTAATAGCAGGTAGCTTTCATACCACTATTTGCACTTGTGGTGTGTTCCCACTTCCATGTAGACTTTTGTCCTGAACTAAAATAATCACAAAATAATGCAAGGCAAGTTAAACTACACCAACATTTCCCCGAATTGACACAAAACAATAAAAAGTTGTACGGAAGTGACAAACAATAGCCAACATCATGTTAAGCGTTGGGTAGGCGCTCCTGGCACATCTCCAGAGGCCGCTTGAACGCTCCCCTTCCAAACACCTCCACGTTGCTCGCCAGCCAGGAGATCACATTCCCGGCCATGTAAGAACTGCAGTTGGCCATAGACTGGATTTCGGCCGGCTTCAGAACGCGGTCCCAGATGTTCACCTGACTCAGCTCGCCCACAAAGGCCTGTCCGGCATCAAAACGCCCGCCCACGACGTCCTGCAAGTGTCATAAACCGCAGGGTGGATATAAGCAACAAGGTAATAGAAAACACACATTAAACTCTAAATTGGCAATGACCTTTAAGAAACTTTCTGTTACTTCTATCATCATTACAAGCATACATTCTTTGACAAGCTTTTATTATAGTTCTTTACAAGTGCATCCATCAAGACACAGCATAATGCCCTTGAATACTAATAATAATCTATTTTTACCTATGAACAATATCTAAGCCCAATGCACCCATAGTCAGCTCCATTCTGAAGCAGTTCAATGTACTGACACCAGGAAATGTTTTGCAGAAATCATATAACTCCATTAGCAGAAAATAATTGACAAAACTTTTATCCAGCAAGTTAGCAATTGCAGGCAATCACCTACAATAACCTGTTTCAAATAGCCTGAAAATACATTTGTCAACCAACCTTCAACGGTTATAGGCAATGGTCTTGGGTGCACATTATCTTTCCCTCACTCAACCTTTTTTAATAATGCTCTGATCGATCTTAAGGGAAGCATTAGTAGTGACGGGTTTGCTGTTATCTGATTTGTTGGTCGACCATCTTATTACTGCTGTGTTAGCTCTTGATGAATTTCTCATTCTCAATCTGACATTGACCATCCCGTGTGGTCCAAGAAATGCAGATGTGGTGCCACCTTCCATCACGCACCTCTATGGGCAACTGGGCAACCTACAGTCCAAAGAGCATAGCCTTTTCATTTAGAGGTTGAAGCTTTCTATGGTGACCTCAAAAACAGCGACTACTTGCCTTGTCATTGATTAGCAGCTCAATTGGGTTGTTGCCCCATTCGATCAACACAATCTCATTGGCTTGTCCGGGTACACCATAAGAGAATGGCGTGCCAATGCCCGGGCTGGCGCTGGATTTGATCCACATGCAGAGTGTGAAGGCGTACATCTCTGGCAAGCTTTTGGTAATGCGACCGTACAGGTAGTTGGTGCGCTGGGGGAAGGACAACTTAAACTGTTCCGGGGATTTGAAGTCTCCACCTCCTGTGAAGACAATTTCCATTAGATGTGATGTGGAAAGTGCTGTTTTGTCCACGTCTATAACAAGAGGAGTGTCCCGGGTGGGTGGGCTGTTTGGGGGTCAAGGGCTAAGAAGATCCTCAAACAGCCCACCCTCCAGGACACTCTCTCTTCTTCCTGTTGCCATCAGGCCAGTGCTTCCGTCGCCTGAGGACTAGAACTGAGAGGCTGAACAAGATTTTATACCTGTCTGTGAAGGTTCTCAGGTTTTCAAGATTATCTACCCACAAGCCATCCTTTCTGCTCAACTCTGAGCCTTAAATTGGACCTTGTGAATTGGACAATTTAAATTTAAATTTTATAAATGCACCTTTTTGATCACAACATCCACATTGCACGACTTTTCACTTGACATTGTTTTTTTTAATATTTAATATTCTAATATTTTGAGTGATGTGTTATCTCTTGTTCACTGTGCATTGTATAAATGAGCATGTGACAAATAAACCCTTTTTGATCTTATCTTACAAAGGCAGTGTTTTTATGACTCATTTATCAACTCCATATGGTCTATTTATATTTTCCTTTATACACTCTATCATCTCTCTCTTTTATGTTCATTTCTCTGAGTGGCTTCTCTTGTGTCCTGTCCATTAGTGTACATACTTGTTCTTTATATGCATCCTATAGCCCTATGCATTATTTCCACCAATCTTTTTTCCTAATGAATTGCCATCCTGAGATTATGCTTTGATCTTTTCCACAGATGCACACACACACTTTACATTCACGCACCACTCACACACCAGTACCTTTCTCCAGCTCGCTGATCCTCTCCACCAGAGCGTTGAGTGTACTCTCTGTCTTCTGCCTATAGGCGGCCGTAGCATTGGACAGCATGCTTTTCTCCTGCTCCAGGCTGTTAACTTTCTTCTGGAGCTGTTTCTCCAGTTCCCCGAGCCGTCGTTGCAAAAGGTCCCGCAGCTCACTGGGGAATGATGCTCCAGAGATGTTGGCCCGGCTTTGCTGTTGCTATAGAAAACAGTTACAAACGCATTAAGCCTATGATACAATTATGATAATGTTCTCTACAATTTAAAAAACGGAAGAATCCTTACATAAAGCAGACAATAATTCATCTGATAGATTTTAAAGTAGTACTAAATCTATTTTACATTACACAACGCAATAGGAACTGATAAAGTGTCATCATTACCTGGCAAATAACAAATGCAGCAAAATGGTATTGCTATGTAAATATGTGACCATTTTTAAATAATTCTAGATGAAATAATCACAGGAGTAAAGGACAGACAAAGGTTTATCTTACTCTTAACCTAAAAGGTCAACAATTTAATTATTTTCATTGAGTCAATAACACAATTTGGAGTTAACAATAAGGGTTTAGGACAAATTCTTATTCATATTTGAGTGTCTACATTTTGCCAAGTACATTGAACACAGTTTCAGAGATGTTCTGACATGTGTTTTTTCAGAGAGCCAGACCATAGTATGTTCATTATGCTTAAAGGGAACTGCCTAGGCGCCTAACCTCCATGTCACCCATCACATAATCCGCTGCGTAACAGGAACATTCTCGTTTGGTAAAGACAGTTAATCCCTTTTATAATGCCCCACTTTGATCCGACTGTGTGTGACTGTTTTCAGAGGTGGAAGTGTGCCTCTTGTTGGCCGTTTGTTAAAACCCTCTTAAGCCGGAATCAGTTTGCACTTTACGCACAGAGCCTCGGCTTTACGCACTTACCTCCAGGTTTTCCAGTCTGTCTTTGAGTCCTTGCATTGTTTTTCCCAGACCGTCTATGGTGTCATTGGGATCTCTGGGAACATCTCCCATAGTATTCTGCTTTTCTTTACCCCACGTTGGCCCTTTTGTGTTCTTTCTATCGTCAGTGGCAGAGGCGCAAAGTGACAGCTTGGTGTTCAACTCGTTAATTGTGCCGACCTGTTTGGAAATGGTCTCCTTTTGCAGAAGAATCGTCTCTCGTAGTTGCATGACTGTATTTCTTAGCTCCTCTTCCTGGCTTCCCGTGCTTAACTCGGTAACAATGTCACCGGACAGGTGCTGTCACCGGTGAGAGGAACGGCTCGGCAAATGTAGCGTTTCCCATCGTCTGGCTGCCCAACCGTTGAGTAGCTACTTCCCAAGACGCACAAGCACAGCAAACTGTTAAACGAAAACATTCTTCTTCAGTTTCTACAAGTCAATCCTGAATCCAAGTGTTGCGTAAAAGTGAGCCCCTTAAACGTAAATCTAGACAAAGGGACATTTTGATGCGTTAAATAAATGCGACAATCCGGCTCAGTGCCTCTCAGTGTAAGCCTGGTTAATGTGGTTCTGAACTATTCCTGGCATCAGTAGAGCAGGAGAAAGCAAACCTCACCGGACAGCTCCACTCACTAAGGGGATTATCAAAAAGGTGTCTCTACAAGTCACCTGATTGGCTGTAGTAGACGTAACGTCATCTGCCACCTGCATCTATCTGATATACTGGCTTTGGTCTCTCAAAAACACCAAACCTTTATTTTGTGTTAAAAAGCAGTTGTTCAGTAATTCTTAAATTTTCTGTGATTTCTGCCTTTTAACAATGAAGTATTGATAATTGACTTCTGTCTTTACATGTGCTATGAGGGGTTGAGGTGTGAAGTCCAAAACAAAACTATTAATCTACTTGCTGTTTTGATTTGGGTATAAGACTGAAAGAACAGGACGAGATGATAAACAATTAGCCTCAGCTACAGCTGCTGCTGTCGCCGATGAAAGGTCAATAAAGCCTGGTGTGACTTACCACTGCGCTTTGAACACGGCTTCCCACAATGCTCTGAGTCGTGCAGTCACGATCAGGGATGTGAAAATGACACTTTGACTCAACAAAAATACAGCATTGCATGTTAGTCTCGCATTTTTAACTGTTGTACACGAATGTTGGATGTGCATTATTTTCACACTTGGCCTGTGATTGACAAGTAAGCCTACATTTATATAAACAGCTCATCACATATGAGTTCATTTCAATGAATACCTGTTTCTTCTTTTTATTTCTCCACATAGTTCAGATTGGTTGGTTGTGGCCAATAGACAATATTCAAGGAAAAACCTGACAACAGAAACAAACTGAGAGAAGTGTTGCTGGCAAGGGTTTCTTTTCAAATCTCGAACAAATCCATTATTATCCCTGGTGGCAGATTTCCCAGTGGACCTCCTGAACTATGGTGCGATGCCAGAATAAATATTCTTTCTCCCAAATAACAAAGATAAAAGCTACCTGCCAGTCAAGAGTATAATGAAGAGAAAACATTGTGGAATTCAAAAATTACAAAATCACAGTCTCATTAGAGAGTTGACATGTCCAGTGACATATTTCCAAACCAGTGTTTATCTGCTTGACTCTAATTCTGCATAAGCTTACACGTAAAAAAATAAAAATAAAAATTAAAGAGCTGATGGTTTCTGCTACATTGATAGATTTTCAGGGTATTGTGATGAATCAGACCAAGTACCATGAAAGTGCACTCCTTTCTCCATATGAGAAATAAGGCAGGGTTTTTCATCACGAGGGCATCAGCAGCTTCAGCGGTGCTCTGAAAAAAGACAAATCTAATGGACACATGAGTGGTTTTGTAAAGGCTACAGCACCAGCGCGTGTCATCTCAGGATAAAAACCCCGGTCAGAAAGAAGAAGCACTAATGAAACCGACAGGACAGACAGCGCAATAAGCATGAGACAAACATCTTTTAGCAGATCATTATTACTAAGGGAACAAAGCGCACCAACGAGAATGAGAATGTCACATTGTATGTCGAATTATGTACTGCGTTCAATGTGACACATGCTGAAAAAAACATTTTATTTGCATGGTCTTTTCGTCCATGGGCTCATTTGATAAAGGTTGTAAAAAGGAGAGAATTATGAATTACAGGCCATTAGGGAGGCATGTGGGTGGGACACAGGCGTGATGTATTGGGAAAGATAAATAATGACCAGCATCTTTCAACAGACCCGGCCCCGGCCCCGGATAAGCGGTAGAAGATGGATGGATGGATCTTTCAACATGATTTCAATCATTTTTAAGCTATTAAACCCAAATTATAAACAGGCCTAAGAAACCCACGTATTTATATAGGGTAGATCTAAAACATGTAGACATCTTAGTAATTTAATCATGAAGCTACCTATACATGTGAGCATGCGCTAAAATGTTTACAAGTTAGACAGACAATAGAAATAAATAGACAAATAAATAAGAAACATTTGTCTATTAAACCTAATCTGTCTGGGAATTATTGGATACTATTAATAAATTTTCCCCTCTACAGATCAGACCATCTCTGTGCAATTTATTCTTGTTTATTACATTTAAGACATCCAGACATTTTACAATACAATTTTCTACAAGCATCATGCCATCTTGTGGCCACATCTTAGACTGTAAACCTGTAAGGCTGTTAAAATTTCATTAAAATCAGGTGTTGTGGTTGTGTTACATCTGTAATGTATCTAAAACTTTTGGATTTGATTTTTGCAGATTGGTTTCAGAAAGACAGCTATTTTAGTAAATCCAAGCTGTATGCACCAAAATCATAACAATTACATCAAAACAACCAATTAAACCGCCAAATAAACAAATGTTTATTTGAACGGGGTGATTGGTTAAATAAGGTCTAGGCCTGGCTAAAACAATAATATTTTATTACAAAAGTATTGGTTACAGCAGGTATAGACGGTAAGGAATAGGGACATGTACAAACACATGCCACAAACCCCTATTAGGCGGAACCGCCACATGAGCAGATGCACAAATGTCTGCAAGTTTATCCCTTTTGCTGTAAAGAGGAGCCAGAAGACCATCGAAATTGATGGTCTTACAACACTCTAAAACTGAATGTATCCATCCGCGGGCACTAGAGCAAAATTGCTGTGCCAACAAAAGTCACATTTACATTTCGTAACAAAAATGGTAAAACATAGCCAGAACCCTAAACAAAACAAAACAGGACATCTGTACATTTCTACAGTAAAAATCTAAAACTAAATACGCGGATGAATACCCATTGACTGGTCTGGACCTATGGACCTCCGAGAGCAGCGCGGCGGGCGGATACAGACCGACCGTTTCCTGTCTGTGGCGGTGTAGGTGAGCGCAATACTTTGCCTTTATAATATTATGCAGAAATTTGTCCGTATTGCATATTTAGCAACTATCATGTTATCTTTAAACAACAGTCTTAAAGCGTTTATTCCTTTACAGTGCTGTGTCTACTAAATAATAAATAATGATGTGCGGGCGCTTTCTTTCTTTGCGAGAGTTAGCGTGTGTTAGCTCACCGTAGATAATGTGGTTTGCAAAATGAATACAGTATGAGACTTCTGGTCTCATTGTATTAATATACACTTGTACACGGAAAGTGAATGTAATCAAGATAAGCCTGTAGATGTAAGAAATTTAGATTTAAAGAAATACAAATTTTGTGATCTTCTTGTGCTAACTGATGCTTTTTAAATGACGTAATAATTGTGCGCCCGTTAGCGTCTGTGGATTGGTAGTAGATAATAGATTGTCAATATTATTTTATAACGTATGTGTCCGCATTATAAGCATTCAGTAAACACATTATTACGGCATCCTTGTTTTAACCTGATTTTATTTTTTGTGTTTTTTTTTTTTCATAGTGCATGAAATCATACTAAGAGCTGTGCAGACTGCTGTCTGCACCATTTCTCTCTCAGTCTGTCGGTCCCAACCGCTACCATGGCCTTTGTGCCTGCCCCCAGCCCCACGGTGGTTGACCAGACCACCCTCATGAAGAAGTACCTGCAGTTTGTGGCGGCTCTCACAGACACTAACACCCGTAAGTTAAATAAATCTGATAATGGCAGCTTTATCAATTCAATATTCTAAGTACTATGAATATATCTAAGGCAAATCATTTAAAATTTATTTATGTCTAAATATATAGCCTGTTGTGCTTTGGCATGAGCATTGTGATGAGAGCGATACACTTTAGTCCAGTCAGAGGTACTTGTGTGTGTGTGTGTGTGTGTGTGTGTGTGTGTGTGTGTGTGTGTGTGTGTGTGTGTGTGTGTGTGTGTGTGTTTGGGTGTGTCTGTTTGTTTGAATGTGTTACTTGATGTACCTTTTGATCACACTGGACACTGAAAGTAAAACTGATAAGATCTGAGAACCTCTGCTGAGCACATAACAATGGTAAAGTGAAGGAAACCAGAATCTTAACAAGTGTGATTAACAACAACACTCTGGACTTTTAGCAGATGAAACCAAGCTGAAGATGATGCAGGAGGTCAGCGAGAACTTTGAGGTATGTTTGATTAATATTGATTTGTTATAAAGTTGTTACCTTACGTTAGCCGTCAGCGAAACCTTTTTGAATGAATTACTTTTGAGTGGATTGAACATTAAGATCAATGATGTTTTGTTTCAGAATGTGACGTCTTCACCTCAGTACTCTACCTTCTTGGAGCACATCATCCCCCGCTTTCTCACTTTCCTTCAGGATGGAGAGGTTCAATTCCTTCAAGAAAAACCTACCCAGGTATGAGGCAAAAACTAAACAGAAAAGAATACCATGTCAGAAATTTGCTAAACCAACTTTTGTACTTCAGATTTTATAACTATTTTCCCTTTCTTTTTTAGCAATTAAGAAAATTGGTGTTAGAAATAATTCATCGCATCCCAACAAATGAACACCTGCGACCACACATCAAGAACATTCTCTCTGTGATGTTCCGTTTTCTAGAGGTTCAAGTCCCATTCTCTTAGAACATACTGTAGAGGGTTTAAATCTTTCACAGTTAAAAAGTTTTAAAATTGTTAATTTGTGTTTCTCCTCAGATTGAAAGTGAAGAGAATGTGTTGATTTGTCTTCGAATTATTATTGAGCTCCATAAACAGTTCCGCCCTCCAATCTCGCAAGAGGTGAGAATGTTGCAACTGTTTTTCAGTTTGGCAGTTTGCTCTTTTTATTCTGGTATAATATAAAACATTCAACCACCTATCATAAAAAATATACTTTATCTTGAATTAAAATTAATTTTAGGATATAAAACATCAAGAGTAATATTTTTTTGCCTGTCTGGTTGCAGATTCATCACTTTTTAGACTTTGTGAAACAGATTTACAAAGACCTTCCTAAAGTAGTGGTAAGTACAGTGTATTTTTAACAATAACCTCAGTGTACCACATCAATTTTAAAAACATTTTTTCCCCCTCATTCTTCCAAATCTCTTTGTTGTTCTTCCACCAGGCACGTTACTTTGAAAATCCTCAGGTCATTGCTGAGAACACTGTCCCCTCCCCTGAGATGGTGGGAATGATCACATCTGTGTTGATAAAGACGGCCCCAGAGAGAGAAGACAGTGAAACAAGAACAGTAAGTGAACTAGAAGTGTGGGTTTATTTTTCTAGGAGAGAACTCTCTGTAACCACTGGATGGCAGTAGAGCACTCTGTTAGTGCAACACATTGACTTTTCAGCCTATTCAAGGCAAGGCAATTTTTTATTTAGCACAATTCATACAAAGGGTAATTCAAAGTACTTAAAAGACTAAATTAAAGCACACAGACAAAATACAAAGTACCTTTTCTTTTGATCTCAGGCCACTGTCATAATATAAGAGTCATTATGTTGGTGGTTCTTTGTAACACACAAAAAACAGTTGTCCAAAGCACAGTTACTATAATATAGTGGGTTACAGAACTCTGCATAGTACATTATTTTGTCATTAAAGCCATGCATATTTTTGCTTTTTTTTGGCACCTAGCACACCATCATACCCCGAGGGTCCTTGTCTCTCAAGGTGCTGGCCGAGCTGCCCATCATAGTGGTGCTAATGTATCAGGTTAGTAAAGCACTATCATGACATTTAACATGTGAATTCATTTAATATTGGGGAATTCTTGTTGGTGTTTAAGGCAGAAATAATTACTTTGTAAGCCATATTACAATGACAATGCATAAGAAAAATATAATGTAATTTTAATGGAAGGAAATTATGTTGTCTATTTGTAAGATGTTAATATTACCAACTCGGCAGACATCACAATTTGCATTTTTATAAGCTGGAGTCATGATGTTCTTGCAGCTTCTATAAGAAAATGTATTTTAATGCCTTTAGCTTCACTAATGTGTGTTTTAAAACAGCCCTGCGTAACTTTCTGCGCATATAATAAAGAAAATAGGCCATTACACTGGACATTAGCAGATTTGTATTTGAACAAAAGACACACAAATGACCCTACCATTTCAGAATACATGTTCTTGGTGGGCTTGGAAAGTCTGCCAGTCACAGTCCAGTTGCACAGAAAGGGATCTGCGCCCTCTACTGGCTAAAAGTTACGCAAGGCTGCTTTAACATGCTTCTCGATTTTCATTATGCTGTTATTTCTCTTCTTAGCTGTACAAGCTTAACATTCATAATGTGGTGTCAGAGTTTGTTCCACTCATCATGAACACCATCATGCTTCAGGTGTCTCCACAAGCCAGGTAATATGGATGTGTGTGTTATTTTTTATTGTACAACCATTCAGTATACTGTTTTGTTTAATTGTTTTCTGAAAGTTGCAGCCATTGTCTTGCTGATATCGTTAAAAGGCACTTTACTTGCTTGAACCCAAATTAAAAAAGTTTGCTAATATAAAATAACAGAAACAGGCTTTGCAAAGTCAACTCTCAGGAATAATATGTCAGGGTTGTCTGGCAATAGCTTTGTCTAATATGCAGTAACAAGTCACCCATGTAGAATCCACTCCCAAATGTAGACCAACAATTTCTGCCTCTAATTACCATACACTGCAGGTATACAAGTATTAATGTCACTGATGACACCCACTAAATTGCCATGGTATGTTAATTGTGCTATTTCTATTCCAGGCAGCACAAGCTCTTTAACAAGGAGCTGTATGCAGATTTCATTGCTGCACAGATCAAGACTCTGTCATTTCTTGCCTACATCATCCGGATCTACCAGGTACAGTACATCTGTTTAATGGCTGATGCTGACACCAGGTTGCACTGCATTTTAATAGCTATGTCCCAGCAACATATTTTAATGTGTACAAGTTGGAGAAACAAGTTTTCAATCTAACTCTACACATAATATATAAAAAAAAATTGACATAATGAATAGTATAAAACTGTTAATTAATGTATTGTCAGATGTTTTAATCAGTTTTGTTCCTTGTAAATCTGGAGGAAATTGCGTGGATACCAATGAATGCATGATGCCCTCTCTCTAACCCTGTGTGAAAAGGTTTGTAAAAATGTTTTAATAGGCTTAATTTGTTTCTGTATTTAGGACCTTGTGGGGAAATACTCTCAGCAGATGGTAAAGGGTATGCTGCAGCTGCTGTCCAACTGCCCCTCCGAGACTGCACATCTCCGTAAAGAACTCCTTATTGCAGCCAAGCACATCCTGACTACCGACCTGCGGAGCCGTATGTAACGTACACCACACACACAGTGAACAGTAATTGTTGTTTTATGTTCTTTTCAGATGAAACATTAGCATTAGATTAAGTAGCATTCTTATATACTCGGGTGAAAAACTGTCAGCAACTTTATTTTAGCAAATAAGCTAAATTAAATGAAAAAAAGCTCAACCATTCCTCACTAAATGCTTGGGAAAGCGATGCACATTTGGGATAATTGTCTAAATTATCCTGTGTCATTTCTGTTTAGAATTAAATTATAATATTCTGTATTTTCATTAGTCAGTGCCTTTTTCCCAGACATGTTTGTTGTTTCCCAGAGTTTATCCCCTGTATGGACAAACTTTTTGACGAATCCATCCTGATTGGTTCTGGCTATACTGCTCGGGAGACTCTTAGGTGAGTGTGTACAGTAATTGAATCTCTTACGTCCACACCCTTTCTCCTGGTGGTTAACTGTTCAGCCATGTTGCGTGCAAAATGTCCGAGCATATTAATTAGGGGAATCTCAAGGCTGCAGAGATTCTCAAGTTAACTGACCGCAACACTGCAGCACACACTGCACTGTCAACTTGTCATGTACACCTCCAGAGAGCAACTCTTCCCTTAGGTCCATTGGAATACTTCTTTGACCCTTTCCATTGCCAGGCTGGCTCACCTCATCAACAAAATAGCTGTCATTTCACATTAGTACTTTACAGGAAACACAATATGAACTGGCAGCACTATCAGTGTCACTCATTAGCTCCCCTGTTTTCCTCTCCCCACATATGCCAAGTTCTGTTGCATCACATATCGGCTGTATTTCTAAGCAGCTTCTTCGGTCCTCTGCCTTACTGATGATCACTTTTTTACCTTTCACAAAATGTCAGGTGGTTGTGCATAGCCTTTTAGCATTCACTACAATGCAGCCATGAAATGTTGCTAGAATTATTCTCCAAATGTCAAACTTACTGTGGCTTTTTCTCTGTTCAGACCCCTGGCCTACAGTACGCTTGCTGACCTGGTGCACCATGTTCGCCAGAACCTGCCCCTGACAGATTTATCCCTAGCTGTCCAACTATTTGCCAAGAACATAGATGACGAATCACTTCCCAGTAACATCCAGACCATGTCCTGCAAGCTGTTACTCAACCTGGTCGATTGTATCCGTTCAAAGTCTGAGCAGGAGAACGGTAATGGACGGGACATCCTGATGAGGATGTTGGAGGTGAGAAACACACTGTTAATGATTTAAAAACTGTTGGAAGTGTTTCAGAGAAAATCAATCGTCTGTTCTGTTTTAAACTCAGGTGTTTGTGCTGAAGTTTCACACCATTGCCCGGTACCAGCTCGTGTCGATTTTCAAGAAGTGCAAGCCTCAATCAGAGATGGGTGTGGTCGATCCCGTGGCATTACCAGGAGTACCAGCCACCCCTACTCCTTCCACTACACCCGCCCTCCCATCTCCTGCTCCACCTACACCTGTAGCTGCTCCTCCTCAACCTCCTGCGGCGTCTTTCGATCGCTCGGGTGAGAAGGAGGACAAGCAGACGTTTCAAGTGTCTGATTGTCGCAGCTTGGTCAAGACCCTGGTGTGTGGTGTGAAGACCATTACCTGGGGCATCACCTCTTGTAAAGCCCCAGGAGGTGAGCCAAAAGAAAATTTATATTTTATATTGGTTTACACTAGTCATTTCTCCTCCTTGAAATGCATGTTCTTTTAATAAACAGAAGCCCAGTTCATTCCTAATAAGCAACTCCAGCCAAAGGAGACACAAATTTACATCAAGCTGGTAAAATACGCCATGCAAGCCCTGGACATCTATCAGGTATGATAACATTTTTGGGGCTAGTTATATCAAGTTATTGCTAATTCAGACTTGCACATTTGTAAACTATAGTTCAAATGAACACTTTACTTTTAATATTATTATTCATACCAAGTCTATCTGTCTCTCTACCAGGTGCAGGTTGCCAATAACCAGCAGACATACATCAGAGTGGCCAACTGCCAGACTGTACGCATGAAAGAAGAGAAAGAGGTCCTGGAGCACTTTGCGGGCGTCTTTACAATGATGAATCCTCTCACTTTTAAAGAGATTTTTCAGACTACTGTGCCCTACATGGTGGAAAGGATCTCTAAGAACTATGCGCTGCAGGTATATCCATGTGTTTGTAAACCTGAATATTATGTAAAAGCTCAACAAAGAAATTAAACATTTAGGCTTATTATTTATTCAGTGTTCAATTTAATTAAGTTTTCCTATTATTATTTTTTTAAGATTGTGGCAAACTCTTTCCTGGCCAATCTGTCTACATCAGCCCTGTTTGCCACTATCTTAGTGGAGTATCTTTTGGAGAGGCTCCCAGAAATGGGCTCCAATGTTGAGCTCTCAAACCTCTACCTCAAGCTCTTTAAGCTGGTTTTTGGATCAGTATCACTCTTCGCTGCTGAGAATGAGCAGATGCTTAAGGTAAGGTGGCTAAATGTATTCTGTTTAGTGTGTTTGGGCCTTTTGTTTAACTGTTGAGTGTTTATCACTTGTACATTGTCAGCCTCATCTCCACAAAATAGTGAACAGCTCCATGGAGCTGGCCCAGTCAGCAAAAGAACCCTACAACTACTTTCTGCTCCTGCGTGCCCTCTTTCGTTCCATTGGTGGAGGCAGCCATGATCTGCTCTACCAGGAGTTTTTACCTCTTTTGCCTAATCTGCTGCAAGGTAAAGTCTCAGACTATTTTCTGAAATGCGTCATAATTGCTGAATTGAAGATCGAGTTTGTATTCCCTAACTCTTGATTCCTTCAGGTCTGAACATGCTGCAGAGTGGCCTTCACAAGCAGCACATGAAGGACCTTTTTGTGGAGCTGTGTTTGACAGTGCCAGTGCGTTTGAGCTCATTACTGCCATATTTACCCATGCTGATGGACCCTCTAGTATCTGCCCTCAATGGCTCCCAGACTCTCGTCAGTCAAGGCCTTCGCACCCTGGAGTTGTGTGTGGACAACTTGCAGCCCGACTTCCTGTATGACCACATTCAGCCCGTTAGAGCTGAGCTCATGCAGGTGAGAGAATTGTTCTTACACTAGAATACACACGATGGGATACTTTTATTCTCTCCTAGTTTAAACCTTTGTGTAATATCATGTTTTAGGCCTTGTGGCGCACTCTCCGGAACCCAGCTGAGAGCATTTCCCATGTGGCCTACCGAGTTTTGGGCAAGTTTGGTGGCAGCAACAGGAAGATGCTAAAGGAATCTCAGAGGCTACATTATGTTGTGACTGAAGTCCAGGGGCCCAGCATCAAGGCAGAGTTCACTGACTGTAAGGCAGCTATACAGCTACCTATGGAAAAGGTAGGACCGCATTTCTGTAGCAAGCCTTTATTTATTTATTTTTTTGTTCTGAATAACTTGCCTGAAACCAATTTGCAGAGCATACCCCCTTTAGCCTTGTTTTTGAGTTCTTGAAAGAAAAACTCTCAACTATAAAAGGGACCTTTTATAATCCTCATTATTACTTTCCACAGTGGGCAATATGTCCTTGTCAGAGGTTTGTGTGTGAGAAAGAGAGTGTGAGTGATAAGAAGTATGTGTCCTCCAGGTAATTAAATTCATCTCCCGTTTCTCCTCCTCATCTCCAGTCAGTAATCATCAATCTAGTGTGGGCCACCATGACGGCATTATTTACTCTCACTAATGGCTGCTGCTTCTTCTCTCTAAGCTATCTGTCTGTTTGTTTGCCACCATTATGGTTACCCGACAAAACGAAAGTTACGTATGTAACTACGGTTCTATGAATCCCGGATGACCGCCAGGGGCGGTGCATTAAGCACTGAATGATCATCTTTGCGCATGCGCAGGTCGAGAATTTAATATCAACAAAGTCACTTGTGACCTCCCGGTGACCCACGTGGGGCTATTTAGTCACGTGATACCGGGAGCTCAGTCCCTTTACCTTCTCGCAAGTACGAGGATTCCGAGGGACTGACTGCCCTGGCGGTCATCCGGGATTCATAGAACCGTAGTTACATACGTAACTTTCGTTCTATTTCATCCCTACTGACCGGGGCGGTGCATTAAGCACTGGATGACGTATACCAGCAAGGTCACGAGGAATCCGCAGACCCTAATTCAGCATACCTTAATAGGACGTAGTAGTGTCCTGCCGCAGAACTCCCTCCAGTGGATGGGGGGCGGCTACGTTCAGTCTGTAAAATCTGGTGAACGTATGCGGAGTAGCCCATGACGCCGCAGCACAGATCACCTCCAAAGGCACTCCAGTCCTTGCCGCCCAGGAAGTGGTAATGCCCCTTGTAGAGTGACACCTCACTCCCACCGGTGGTGGTTGGCCCCGGGCATTGTATGCCTGGGTAATGGTACTCACTACCCATTGCGCCAGGCGTTGTTTAGACAGTGCCTGGCCCTTACGTGGGCCAGCATAACAGACAAACAGCCGGTCTGTTTTGCGCATTGCAGCGGTTGCTTTTATATACACATCTAGTGCCCGGACGGGGCATAGATGCTCACCCACTTCTCCTGTATCAAAGCGGGCCAGCTGCAGCGGCTGAATACCCGTCGTCCCGACATCACCTTGGGAACAAAGGAGACATCCGGCCAAAGAGAGACCCTGACCTGTCTGGATTCCACCGACAGCAGGACTCATGCACCGACAGCGCCTGTAGTTCTCCAACACGCGTTTGGCAGAAACCATTGCCAATAAAAATGCCGCCTTCATAGACACCCATTTAATGCCTACCTCCGTCAAAGGTTCAAACGGCGGTGACTTCAGGGCATCCAGGACTATGGTCAAGTCCCATGAAGGTACCACTGGCCGTGTAGGTGGATGCAATCGCCGAGCGCCCTTCAAAAATAAGGCAACATGCCTATTACTTCCGACCGTCCTGCCATCGACTTCCACATGTCGACAGGAGATTGCTGCCACATAAACCTTCAGGGTAGACGGTGACCGTCCCTGATTTAGGAGTCCTTGTAAAAACAATAGAATGGATGACATGGGACAGTCTACTGGATCCTGTCCCCTGTCACGACACCACCTCTCAAACAATTTCCATCGATTGTCATATAACAATCGTGTGGAGGGTGCCAGCGTTCCTTATGGTATGCTCAACCTCCCTGCCAAACTGAGAGGAGCTCGATCCCGGCCCTGTAGCGGCCAGACCCATAGCTGGAGGCGATCGGGATAGGGATGTAATATTTGTCCCCCCATCTGTGACAAGAGATCTGACCTGGTGGGGAGACGCATAGGGGAGCCGCAGCAGAGCCTGTGCAGCATTGGAAACCACGCTCGCCGGCCAGTAAGGGGCCACCAGGAGGAGTCTGTGTCCCTCCTGAAGGACTCTGCGGAGTGTGTGGTCTATTAGAGGGAACGGAGGAAATGCGTACAGGAGCACCTTCGGCCAGTCGTGCGCCAGCGCATCCAGGCCTAACGGACTGGTGCTGTCTGTTAAGGAGAACCACAGGGGACAATGGGTAGCCTCCCTCGAAGCAAACAGGTCCACCTTTGCCCTGCCAAAAGTCCCCCAGATGTGCTCCACCACCTCTGGGTGAAGTTTCCATTCCCCCGGTAACACTTTCTGCCGGGACAGACAGTCCGCCACTCTGTTCTGCACCCGGGAACATGGGCTGCCCTTAGGCTGGGAAAATGGAGTCTCGCCACGCCAGGAGACGCCGAGTTTCTTGTGTCAGTCTCTCTGAGTGTACTCCGCCCATGTGGTTCACGTAGTAGACTACCGACCTGTTGTCGGAACGATTAGTATGTGCCTGCCTCGCAGGCACGTGAGGAAATGGCGCAGGGCCAGATGTACGGCCATTAATTCCAGAACATTTATGTGCTCTGTGCAAACGTGTCGGGGCCACTCCCCCTGGGCCATGCGGCCCTGCCACATCGCACCCCAACCCGTGGAGGAGGCATCCGTAAATACAACCTCTCTCCGTGCAGTAGAGAGCCCAAGGGAACGCCTTGTGTAATCCAACTCCTGTCCCTCCACCGAGACAGGGAGTCGAGACACTGGGGTGACACGGTATCCTTTTGTACCTGTGCACGTACCTTGTCGGGTCTAAGCGTAGACTGTTCAGCCAGATCTGCATTGGGCGCAACCAGAGCAGTCCCAGAGGCACCACATTGGAGGCAGCTGTCAACATGCCCAGAAGTCGGAGATACCAGACAAAGGGCAGTGCCCTGCCCCTTTGAAAAACAGATAGCATGGTTATGATGCTGTCGATCCGCTGAGTAGAGGGACAAGCTTTCATTGAGAGTGTATTTAGACTGACCCCCAGAAAAACTGTATGCTGTGTCGGCACCAATCTGCTCTTTTCGAAGTTCACTCTCAGTCCCAAGCGGTCTATATGCTCGAGAACAACCCTTGTGTCTCGAATGGCCTGTTTGCGGGTCGGTGCACATATGAGCCAGTCGTCGAGGTATGGCAGAATCTTGATACCCCGTGCCTGTAGAGGGGACAGCGCTGCTGCCACTACTCGAGTAAATACCCTCGGAGACAGGGACAACCCGAAGGGAAGGACCCGGAACTGGAAGTGATTTCCTTGAAAAGCAAATCGCAGGAACCTCCAGTGAGGTTCTGCAATAGGGACGTGGAAGTACGCATCCTTCAGGTCGATTGTGGTACACCAGTCGCCCTGGGAGAGTGCCTGGAGCATTTCTCCAGTGCGTAACATGCGGAATGGTATTGTCCTTAAAAACACATTCAGACCTCGTAGGTCGAGGACAGGACGTAGGTCGCCTGTCTTTTTTGGCACTAGAAAATATCTCGAATAAAACCCCCCCGGATCCAGCCGGGGGTCTACAGGAACTATCGCCCCCTTGGCCAGCAGGGTGGCGATCTCCTTGTTGAGCGTATTGGCTCTTGCCGGGTCTTGGATGACAGTCATCCTGACCTGGCCAGAAACTGGGGGCCGGCGTCGGAATTGTAGTCGATATCCCCTTGACAAGGTGGTCAGCACCCAAATGTCGGGGCTGTGAGCGGCCCAATAAGAGAGCTGCTCCGGGGTAAACCGACCGACCGCCGGCTCCCCAATCTCACCTTCGCCCCCTCTGGCCTTTTGAGGGCCTGGGGGGTTGCCGACTAGGTTGTGTAGGCCGGGGAAAACGCGCGGCCCTAAACCCTGTCCGATCACCCGGAAATTGGCCAGATCTTGTATTTGGTCTCCGTGGCACCGCAAAAGAGCCTGGATTGGTAAACCCAGGCCGGAAGGATCTAGCAGGAGGGCCGTCCGCAGCTTGAGCCATTGCTCGCCTGTGAAGGCCAGCTAGCTGTTGTCGCGTCTCAGACGCCCTGGCCGTGCGCTGTAGGGCCTCAATTGCGGCTGTACCAAAGAGCTCACCTGGGGCCACCGGTAAGCCCGTAGGGTCCTTCTGCAGGTCTCCGTTAGTGGCGATTGTGCCAGCCAGACCTGCCGGCGAGCCTGCGTCAACAGCGACATCATACGCCCAAGCTCTCTAGACATGAAAGCGAAGGTCTGCAGAGACGTGTCCATTAATGCTTGGGTCGGTATATCGACTCCTGTGGCCTCCAGCGAAGCCGCAAGGCCCAGCAGTAAATGGGACAGGGAATTCCCCATCCGTCCCATACGTGCCCCCGCATCATAGGCTCTACACAGAAAGTCATCCGTGACCCGACACTGCGGTCGTGGGCACCTGGCATTCGGTCGCATGGCTTCGTCCGGGGCCACAATTAGAGAGGCTACCGGCATATGACCCAGCCCAAATTTGGGGGCATCCTGCATCGAAGCGAGCGCTCTAGCATCGGACGTAGGCCTTGAAAATGCCTTAACGTCCGCCCAGCACGCATGGAGCTCTTTAACGTACTCAGCCGAGGGGGGCACCAGAAAAGAGGTAGCCGCATCCTGCCTTCGGAAAAATGCGCTGGATGCCACTGGTCGTGGTGGTGGTTCATCCAGCTGTAGCCGGCGAGGGCCATCCTAATGGCTGAGACGGCCGAGTTGTCCGCACCCTCTAGAGTACCTGTAGAGGCATGGGACCCGGTTTCAGATGCTTCAGGGCTCGTATCTTGAGTCTCCTGGAAGAACGTGCCTGACGCCGCCACCGAAATGGCATCATCCTCACAAGGAGAGGCTACGTCCTGCATATGTGCCGCCTCAAGGACTTCTCCAGCCCGAAATGACTGGAGAATGGCTTTCATTTCGCCAACTCTGAAGAAAGACTGTCCACCTTCTTGGACAGTTCCCCCTTCGAGCGTTTCTTCGGAACAGGAGGCGCAGCCCTAGCAGCTGGGCGCTTCAGCCGTGTACCCTGTCCAGCTGGTAACTGAGTAGGCTGTAATTCTGTTGAATAAGCAAAGGCTGTTCCACAGTGGTCAGCCTAGCCACCCGTACAGACCGGGGCATAATGCTGCAGTTTATGCGCGTCATCTGTGAGACCCTCCTTGAGATGACCAACTCCCAAGCAGGAGGGACAGAGATCGTGGCCATCATCAGGCTGGAGGGGGGCTAAACATGCCCTACAACATAGTGACTCCAGCATGACCGTCAATACTACAAGTCTTCTTCAAGGGAGATCAGGTCGAGCAAGAACCGCCACTGGTGACCCCCAGTAATTACAATTACCCCTGCGAATCACCTTGAGCTGAAAACGCTACTAGTGATTCCACCGCGGGATGCTACGTGGAACCGGTTACCCCGTTCCAAATATGCAATTCAAATACACTTGTACTTAAGCGAACCCAGCCGCAGTTAACAGTGTACAGCTCAGTAGACCACGGAAAGCAAACCAGCTTAGCGAACACGGCGGCCAGTCACAAAATATAAATAGCTTAGCCGAACACGGAAAGCAAATTTATGTACTTGGCTTCAGCCGATCACAATATATATAAAGCTTAACCGAAACACGGAAGCAAACCAACTGTATTTAGCTCAGCCAGACACGGCAGTTCACAAAATATATAGAGCTTAACCGAAGCAAACCAACTATAATTAGCTCAGCGAACACGGCGGCAGTTCACAAATATATAGAGCTTAACCGAAACACGGAAGCAACCCAATGTAATTAGCTCAGCCATGCACGGCGGCAATTCACAAATTATATAGAGCTTAGCCGAACACGGAAAGCAAACCAAAGTTTTTTTTTTTTTTTTAGCTCAGCCGAAACACGGCAGCCACTCACAAAATATATATATAGCTTAGCGGAAACACGGAAGCAAACCAAATTTAATTAGCTCAGCCGGACACGGCAGCAGTCACAAAATATAAATAGCTTAGCCGAACACGGAAAGCAAATTTATGTACTTGGCTTCAGCCGATCACAATATATATAAAGCTTAACCGAAACACGGAAGCAAACCAACTGTATTTAGCTCAGCCAGACACGGCGGCAGTTCACAAAATATATAGAGCTTAACCGAAACACGGAAGCAAACCAACTATAATTAGCTCAGCCGAACACGGCGGCAGTTCACAAAATATATAGAGCTTAACCGAAACACGGAAGCAACCCAATGTAATTAGCTCAGCCGTGCACGGCGGCAATTCACAAATTATATAGAGCTTAGCCGAACACGGAAAGCAAACCAAAGTTTTTTTTTTTTTTTTTTTAGCTCAGCCGAAACACGGCAGCCACTCACAAAATATATATAGCTTAGCGGAAACACGGAAGCAAACCAAATTTAATTAGCTCAGCCGGACACGGCAGCAGTCACAAAATATATATAGCTTAGCCGAAACACGGAAAGCAAACCAAAGTCTTTAGCTCAGCCGAAACACGGCAGCAACTCACAAATTATATATAGCTTAGCCGAAAACACGGAAAGCAAACCCAATTGTATTTTAGCTCAGCCGGACACGGCGGCAATTCACAAATTATATATATATATAGCACAGTCAAACACGGAGAGTGGACTTACCATCTGTTGCACCCATACTGTGGACCTTAGCTTACCAGCGTCCGTGGTGCAAACAAGAACATCTAGCTCGTGCAGCCTCTGGAGGGCGAGCACTCCCGCTGCTCCGATTGTGGTCAAAAGGAACTCACAATGCACGAGGCTACAAGCTACGAGCTGAGTGTAGAAAGAACAGTGGATTGTATAACACAAGTCTCCACCATAAAGCTTCACCTGCGCGCGAGAAGACAAAAGGGACTGAGCTCCCGGTATCACGTGACTAAATAGCCCCACGTGGGTCACCGGGAGGTCACAAGTGACTTTGTTGATATTAAATTCTCGACCTGCGCATGCGCAAAGATGATCATTCAGTGCTTAATGCACCGCCCCTGGCGGTCAGTAGGGATGAAATAGAACCATAGGCACGACTCTCTTGGTAGACTTCTAATGCAGCCATATGGCGAAGTCTGTATTGTGGACGAATTAAATAAGTACTATCCTAGTGCGATTATTATCAGTCTTAGCTGTGAAGTACTTAAATTCATGCTGTGTTTACTCACACATTTACCTCCAAAATAACTACTCGAAGGGCACTGAGGGCTAACATTGACCAGAATATGCGGATATTGTAATATTCTGACAGGTCTACACCCTCATCTCCTTTCAACCTCTGTTTTTTTTTTTTTTTCACCAGTCATCATTTTCTCGTTTTATGTTCTGAGTGGCATTAATTAGTTAATTTTCAGCCTTTCTAAATGTTTGGCCGCGGTGGCATGTCGGCTCATAATGTCAAAAATTACAGTGACCTTTGCACGGCCAGATGGTGCTCTGTGTTTCCCTGTAAATAAACCACATGAAGCCACATAATGCTGTTTTATCTGAACGTAATCATTTTTGCGAGACCAAACGTTATCATGTCACAATAAATTGGTCTTGAGAATGCTAAGTGCTGTTTTGTTTTATTCTCTTTAAGGCGATAGAAACGGCTTTAGACTGTCTGAAGAGTGCCAACACGGAGCCCTATTACCGACGTCAAGCTTGGGAGGTCATTAAGTGCTTCCTAGTGGCCATGACCAGTCTGGATGACAACAAGCATGCTCTCTACCAGCTGCTGTCTCATCCCAAGTAGGTTCTGCCTTTTCTTAGCTGCAGCACATGGTTTTTGTTTTAGTGAGATGGTTTTAGCTAAAAGTGTATCATTGCAGAGAGCTGGCTTGCATTGCAGGGTCTAGTTCAACTTTGCACACTGTTGGAGCTCCCATCAGTCAATCCCTTCTTTTTAACCTTCATCATACTTGACCTCTACCTCACCCAGCCACCCCATCAAGTATTTCTTATCTACCAGCACGTCTGCACTTGTTCTGCCACATGTCCTGCTCCCACTGTCTCCAACACACATTGCCTCATCAGTTCTGTCTTAAGAGCAAGGCTTGCTAATAACAGACACCCCCCCACCACCACCACTGTGTGAGGTGGGGACGTATACACGAACAGACAAACAGGATGGGGGTGACTTGTTGGAAGGCTAGTTACATTACCATCATTGATCCCCGGGCAAGAGCTAATTGACTTTCCACTGTCTGTTTACGCGACACTATGTCCCCTACACTTTCCTGTCATCATGCTCTAACACAGACACACACACACGCACATTTCTGCTGGTGTAATTAAGTAACTGTGCGGCAGTTATAATCAAAGAGGTTGTGTCTGCTGCCTTCTCTTCAGAAGTCTCATTGAATAGAGTCATTTCTCACTTGGAAGATTTTTTTGTCTGCATTTTATTATTCTGTTAGCACAAACCCTGTTTTTAGCTCACCTGTTGGTCACTGTAAATAAATATAGTGCCTTGGATAAAAAGATAAAGACACCTAGAGTGATTCTCAAATTGCCAAGTGAGGAGAATGGAACAGTGTTAGAGTGACAGGCCCCTGAATCAGTAAAGGGCAATTAATCTGACATTCTGTCAACTGTCTATCTTTGCTGCCTCCACTTGCCGGATTCCTTCTTTGCTTCTTCCCTTGCCAGAAACCTGCGAGTCCCCCCTCCCCCACCTTTTCTCGCTTCCCTCATCCAAAGAGCAGTCTTTTAAATGGCAATAATGAAATGAAGCGATCCATCAGGTCTGCCCCTGGCGTGTGGCATTATAAAACACAAGCTCAAGCATGGAGAAAACAGCTGCTCAATCACACCGTGGCCCAGTTGCCTTCAGCTGCAGTAAATAACAAAAATACCAACAGGGGACAAAGAGGGAGGCATAGCATCTGAAAGGCTGCAGAAAATAAAAAGCAAGCAAATAAATGACAAAGAATATCAGAACGACAGGCAAGGCCTGCTACATTTTAGTGCCAGTGTTGTAAAATTTTAATATGTGGTCTCAACCATTGTGTGCTCTCCATTAGCTTCACTGAGAAGTGGATTCCCAATGTCATCATCTCTCACCGCTACAAAGCACAAGACACGCCAGCCCGCAGGACCTTTGAACAGGCCCTGACGGGGGCATTCATGTCGGCTGTGATAAAGGACCTGAGGCCCAGTGCGCTGCCCTTCGTAGCCAGCCTGATACGCCATTATACTATGGTCGCTGTGGCCCAGCAGTGTGGTAAGGGACTGCTGCTCCTTGTACTCTGTACATCTAATATTAGCTTTAGGGTTTACCCTGGGATTAGCCTTTGTATGTTTCACAAAAACATTTCAAACGTCAGACTAATGTTAGCATTAAACATTTATTAACATTAGAAAATGCCCTAGTAATACAGATGACTAAAAGTAGTGCCCTATTGATTTTAATTTTCTCCCTTGGCCCAGGTCCGTTCCTGCTGCCGTCCTACCAGCTTGGAAGCCAGCCCAGCACAGCCATGTTCCACAGTGAGGAGAATGGATCAAAGGGCATGGATCCACTGGTCCTTATTGATGCTATAGCTATCTGCATGGCCTATGAGGAGAAGGAGCTCTGCAAGATTGGAGAAGTAGCCCTGGCGGTCATCTTTGATGTAGCCAGCATTATCCTTGGATCCAAGGAAAGGGTCAGTCTTTTTATAGAAGGATTTCTGTTCCTTTACTTTTTAGATTCTACTTAAAATTGACTTTAGGTAGTTTTAAACTCTCAACAACACAGTTTTGTTGAGTGATATCCACCAAACTTTATGGAATCCTCCTCCTCCCCTAGGCCTGCCAGCTGCCCTTGTTCTCTTACATAGTGGAGCGTCTGTGTGCCTGCTGCTATGAGCAAGCGTGGTACGCCAAGCTCGGGGGTGTGGTGTCCATCAAGTTCCTGATGGAGAGGCTACCTCTGATCTGGGTGTTACAGAATCAACTAACTTTTCTCAAGGCCTTGCTTTTTGTAATGATGGACCTCACAGGAGAGGTAAGGGTGCATAGGATCAATATCAAAATTACAATTGGTTACAACAAGCTTTTAAACTGTTTCACTAGTGTGTAGTAGATTTGAGCAGATACAGTACAATAACTGTACCTTCTCTATGTGGGGCTACTGTACCTACATCTACTCTGTCAATGTACTTAGTAACTTATTGATTTTCTCACAGGTCTCAAATGGAGCTGTAGCTATGGCAAAAACCACCCTAGAGCAGCTCTTGGTTCGCTGTGCCACTCCACTGAAAGACGAAGAAAAGAGCGAGGAGCTGCTAGCTGCCCAAGACAAATCTTTCCACATGGTGACACATGACCTTGTGCGGGAGGTCACCTCACCCAACTCAACTGTGAGAAAGCAAGCCATGCACTCCCTGCAAGTGTTGGCGCAGGTCACCGGCAAAAGTGTCACAGTGATCATGGAACCACACAAGGAGGTAAGTATCAACAATTAATTGTGCTTTAGGATTTATTTCTATTCAATATCACAGAATTGTCTTTTAATCAGCAAAAATCAAGTGCACCTAATTTTATTTTTCTGTCCTTTAGGTTTTACAAGATATGGTTCCCCCCAAAAAACATTTATTGCGCCACCAACCTGCAAACGCTCAAATTGGTCTGATGGAAGGCAACACCTTTTGCACCACTCTTCAACCACGTCTTTTTACTATGGACCTTAATGTCGTGGAGCACAAGGTCTTCTATACAGAGGTAATTAAATGTGCTTTTACACAAAGAATAAATGCAGCTGATATAATAAAACCCTCGGTGAGTAGAGATGCCTAGAAATGAAAAGTATATAATGTTTTAATCTGTTCAGCTGTTGAACCTGTGTGAGACAGAGGATGCTGCTCTGATGAAACTTCCTTGCTACAAAAGCCTGCCTTCTCTGGTTCCTCTTCGTATTGCTGCTCTTAGTGAGTTGGGCTTTTCTCTAACAGTTGTTGCTTGTAAGATCTTTACACTTGATGTCTTAAATATTTTTTTATTTTTCTCCTTTTTTAGATGCCTTGGCTGCTTGTAATTATCTGCCACAGTCTAGAGAAAAGATCATTGCAGCTTTGTTCAAAGCCCTCAACTCCACCAATAATGAGCTGCAGGAAGCTGGAGAGGCATGCATGAGGAAGGTCAGTGGAACATCTGTCACCTTTTAGATCTCGAACTCACTGAGAATCATCACAACCTTTATTATTCTCTATAAGGAATTGTTTGCTGTGTTTTAATTAGAAGCTTTATTTCTGTGGCATTTTAGTGGTGTGTTAGATTTATATTTTTTGTTATCTTGTTTGTCATCTTCCATGGTAGATGTATCATTCCTACCCTAATACCATTTTCCCAGCCAGTTATCTTCACGAAGACCTCCCATTGCTTTATCATACTTTCCCTGAACCAGCCCTGCCTCTAATCATCAGTGTTCATAGCTTCTTAGCCAATATCAATCCACCCTGAGCTCTTTGTCCCTTTTCCCTCCTATTTTTATGTCCTTCATTTTGCCATCTTTCCTATCCTTTACCCCCCCACCTCCCTCTTGCTTTTTGGATAGCCATTCTATGCTCTCTCCATTCTTTCATCTCTGGCCTGCTAGCACTAATGAGCGTTGCCATGGCCCGATCGATACAGGATGGAGTGTTTGTTCTCAGCGCTGAGAGGAAAATGGACGTGGCTGCCATGCATCATTCCCTCCTGTCTGTGAGAGGGCGTGCATGTGCGTCATCCGTGTGTCGTTTTGGCGTGTGTGCTTGTTTATATGACCAACCATGCCCTCATTTGACTGGTCTTAGTTTCTTAATGGAGACACAAATGGGAGTACACTGCCGAACGCAGGTCTTGTGTCGACCATAATGTGTTTATTGACGCATTCAAAATAGTTTGTTCAGTTTATTTGCAACCGTTCACCACTTTCCACCCTTGACCAATTCTACTTAAGAACTCCATTCTATAGGACTTAATTCAACATATCCTTGTATTATTGCAGTTTCTTGAAGGGGCCACTATTGAGGTCGACCAGATACACACTCACATGCGGCCGCTGCTAATGATGCTGGGCGACTATCGCAGCCTGACTCTCAACGTGGTAAACCGGCTGACCTCAGTTACACGTCTTTTCCCCAATTCCTTCAATGACAAATTCTGTGACCAGATGATGGTAAGAGACATATACTTTAGTGCTTATTTTGTGATTACCTCTATGTTTGTTTTGATTCCAACTTTGTTTTTGTTTTTTTTTGCATTTTATTCTGGCATCACGACATGTTAGATTTGCAGTCTCAACACATCTCTTTGTCTGTTTTGTCAGCAACACCTGAGAAAGTGGATGGAGGTGGTTGTAATAACGCACAAGGGAGGTCAGCGCAGTGATGGCAGTGTGAGTATACATCTTTTAATAATTTAAGCGTCTGTTGTTTATTATAAGTCCATTTTTTTAAAATCCAAATGTTTAAACTGATGCTCTTAAAAGACTCTTGGCAGTAAGAAGGGACATTTTTACTTCTTTGGTCTATTTTGCTGTTTACTGAAGGAACACAATGGCCCTTTATACACACAAAGCTTCAGTCACATGTAGTCAACACCTCCACTATGTGGTCTCGTCCCAGATGAGTTGTGAGTGGCCATATTACAATCAATGATTAATTAGGCGCCAGGCAGGCGGTGGTGGGCCCTGCGCTGTGTCTCCTCATTATCTCTCCGACAGATAACCTTGTAAAAGCAAAGAAAAGGCGTGGAAAAGGGAAAAAATGGCTACCTCTTGCTTATGGAAATGCACCCTATTTACAAGTTCAACCCTCTCCATCTTAATTTGTTCTTGTTCAAATTTGGTCTTTGTCTAGCCTACTCCGTGGCTTAGGGCCTGACTAATGTTAGTTATGACAAGAGAGGGGGTCAAGAGATATAAATAGCTCACCTTTAGAGAATAGTAAAAGACAAGACATTTTGACTTGGAGTCAGTTAGATAGTATGTCAACAAGACATAAAGTTCCTGTACTGTAAAGGAATTGATGGAACAAATGCCACGGTCTGTATTCATGACTTTATCTGTTGTGAAGTTATCAAAAGGACTTTCTCCTCTAAATGCCAAGGATGCTGAGGTGTTCGGCTAACATTTCCGAACATGTGCCGCCCTGGCGATCAAACAGTTCAGCAAAGCTCTGAAAATAACCCTCAGAAGTTCTCTCGTCATTTGGCCCCAGTTTATCTTCTCGTGTTGCATATGAAACACACTGCCACACAAGAAATGCACCCATAATGCTCTGCTGACTCTGCTCATTGTCTCCCATTCTGGTACAGCCTGCGTTGGAGGGCGTTGAGGTGAGATGTAACCTGGTGTTGCGCCCTCTGTTGGTGATTCTCTGTCAGTGAATTAAGCTTAGCTAAAGCAATGTTGTGCTGGTGAATTGAACTAATGTCGTGCTGGTGAAGTTGCCCCGTTCTTCTGTGTACTTGTGTCTGTGGTTACTGTCATCTCACTCTAACCTTACATTTTGTTTATAAATGTTTTGTACAGAATTCCCAAGAAGTAGAAAAAAACAAAATTATACATTTGAGTGTTTTCTGTATGATCAGGTGAATGTAGTATCTGCTGTAAGTGTCCGCTCTCTTGTCAGACTCAGATTCATCCGTGTCTTTCCACAGTGGCTGTCCATCAAAACGGTCAGAGATTAGGTCCCTTCCGTACTATTTCCTGTCTCAGATTCTCATCTGGCCTCTTCTTCCCCCACTTTTCTGATTCTTTCCGTAGGAGATGAAGATCTGCTCTGCCATCATTAACCTTTTCCACCTGATCCCGGCTGCCCCCCAGACCTTGGTTAAGCCACTTCTGGAGGTGGTTATGAAGACTGAACGAGCCATGCTCATAGAGGTGTGACACAAACCTTGCCTGGATATGCAGACATAGTATTTTTAGGGTTCACAGTACCTAATTTATTTTTCTTAGCTCAGATCATTGTGATTGTTTGGCTCTGAGATATAATCTATAAAAACATCTAGTGTGTGTTGCCTCCACTTACCATCTGTACTGCTTTTTATTTCTTTGTTGTAGGCTGGAAGTCCATTCAGGGAGCCTTTGATCAAGTTCCTGACACGCCACCCATCTCAGACAGTGGAGCTGTTCATGATGGAGGCCACACTGAATGACCCCCAGTGGAGCCGCATGTTTATGGTCAGACACTTGGAGCTGTTAGCATACATTCTTGTAATATTTAAACATGAGACATTAGCAATACTGTTTTTTTTTGTTTTGTTATCTCAGTAACGGGCTATGGTAAATTTAGCACAAAATCTATTGTGGTAATTGCATTGATTGTAAAAAAAATGTATGTAATCCGCCCATTGGTCCCCTATTCACTGATATTGTCATTACGAAAGGGCAATAAAATGGCGGTTAATTGTCACCTGTCTTGTTTTCCTTTGTGTGGCTGTAGTCAAAATGTTGGTATTTTATCCACAGAGTTTTCTGAAACACAAAGATGCCAAGCCACTAAGAGATGTGTTGGCTTCTAATGCCAATCGCTTTGTTCCCCTGCTGGTTCCTGCTGGTACTGCAGCCACAGTTCGACCTGGATCTCCTTCCACCAACACAGCCCGGCTGGACCTGCAGTTCCAAGCTATTAAGGTATACATTTGTGACAGGACGGTCATCAGTGTAAAAATAGTGTAAAGGGTCTGGTTGGATGGCTGCTTTTGTCTTGGCTTTAATCATGTAAAAAATGTTCCCTCACTCCTCTTCTTTGCTCAGATTATCAGCATCATTGTGAAGAATGATGAAGGCTGGCTGGCAGGCCAACACTCCCTGGTCAGCCAGCTTCGACGTGTCTGGGTCAGTGAGGCTTTTCAGGAAAGGCATCGCAAAGACAATATGGCTGCCACCAACTGGAAGGAGCCTAAGCTTTTGGCCTTTTGTCTTCTTAGTTACTGCAAGTATGTAAACAAATGGCATGGCATAAATTGTTATCCACCTTCTAGGCACTTAAAGCGCTTTATTAAGCTTCCATTCAACCCATTCACACACACATTCATTCACCAGTGTTACAGCTGGAACACCACTGGAGACAAAGTGGTTTAAGTGTCTTGCCCAAGGACACAACAACAGTATGAACTGAACTGTGGGGAGAGCGGGAATCGAGCCACCTACCACTGAGCCCCAAATAATTACTATTGGGCTGTCTTATATTTAATAAAGTGTTTATTTAATATCCATCTAAATGAATACCCTTGTTTCTCTCTGAAGGCGAAACTACTCGGAGATCGAGCTGCTGTTTCAGCTGCTGCGGGCCTTTACAGGTCGCTTCTTATGCAACATGACTTTCTTAAAGGACTATATGGAAGAAGAGATTCCTAGAAACTACTCCATTTCCCAGAAGCGAGCCCTCTTCTTCCGCTTTGTTGAATTTAATGACCCTCACTTCAATGATGAGCTCAAAGCAAAGGTAAAGTGAATATACTCAATCACACCAGAGAAACTTACAGAGATGTTGGTTGGTTATGTGCCAAGTAGTCTGAGTGAGAATTCATATTGCACAAAAAATGGGCTCGCATTTGGCTTGAGGTCAGTGTCTAAAATCTCAATTAGAATTTATTATAATCTTTTTACATGATAAAAAGATTTAGTGCTGAAAAAAACTTATTAGTATTTTAACTATACATTAGGACTGCAAATGAGAAATAGATTGTTATTAGATGTATTTATTTTTTAAAATATTACAATTATTTAAAAACAACATGCTGCAATTTGCACTAGCCTGAGGTTTTAAACACGTACAAAGAAAGGTTATTGGAATGTTAATTGTGTAGGACCTAATTTATTTTTATTACATGTTTCTTTTCCAGTTAATAGTGCAAAAAACACTCACATTATTTGTACTTAATGAAGCGGTCCATGGCTGAATAACACATTACTAAAAGTTTGAGGCATTTGTGCCTTCATGTTGCAGTCTGAGATGACTTTATCACTCAGTGGGGGGGTGCATGTAGTCAGGGACCTGATTTGTGTGACTTTTATGGTTGGTGTGTTTTTGTAGCAGTAGTTTTTTGACAGAGTCAGGAAGGTCTTTGTGTCTGGTTGTAGAGCCTTAGAGGCTCACAGATGAATGCTTCTGCCCTCTCTACCTGACCTGCTGTTGTAAGCATTGCAATCATTCAGGCTGCTTTTTAATTAAGCTCACACTCCACATTCATGTACTCATACATACACACAGACAAATGCACACAAACATGCACATTCTGCACAGCTGTAATAGAGCGCTGCTGTGGAGCACAATGGGTCAGTGGGGAAGGCCTGCCCCAGCACTGTAGCACATAACCAAATGACTTTGTGGCACATTGTCACAATTACACACACACACAGGCTCTCACAACGTACTTGCAGTTCACTAACAAACCAAGGACATTCACTTGTGTTTATGACACTGCTCCCTCCCTCTAGTGGCAAAGAGGCCAAAAGAAGAGACTGTTAAAAAAAGAAAACAATAAAGACTGGGGATGATGAAGATATGACACATTTCCATATGATTGTTTTTAGTCTTTAGTCTTAATAAACCTCTTCTGGTGCACAGCGGTTCTGCTTGTTAGGTTATGTGGCAGATAAGATAATACAATGTGCCATTGTGTGTGAGTTTATTTATTTTACCAGTTGTGACAAAATAGTCCTTGAGATGTTTGTATTGCTATGAATTATCTTTGTAGTTGGAGTAAACATTATGTTATACATATAATCGAAAGACATCAGCATATTCTTCATATGCAGCAGAGTGGTTATGGGGAGTCTGTCAGACATTCAGCTTCCATAGTTTGCTTTAAAGCATCTGTCTACTACCCCAGTCACATGTCCCACCTCACTCCATCATCAAGCACACTACATATTCTTCTTTTTCATAATTCCTCCTAATAATGTCTTAGGCTTCAATGTGTTTTCTGGATGGTTTGCCAAAAACCCACATCCTTCAATCTAACTTGGTGTGCCTGAGTGTTCATCACAGAACAGAAGGAATATTTCACATTGAACCAGAAAGATGGAGAAGGAGAGAGACTGTGTGGGAAAGCGGTAATGAATCACTGACTGACCTCATGCTGCTCCAAAACCGTTCTCACAGAAAACACTTCTGGTGCTTTTAAAGCATTTCACTGTTCAGTGGAATAAATTTCAAGCAGATAAACAAACAAGCGCATGAAACTTATGAAGCAACACAGCATGTCTATTTCCCATTCTGCTTGAGCTCCTCTTTTGTTCCTGACATGACACAGTGTAGGAGAATGTATCTACATGCTGCTTTAGCATCATTTTCTCAGAGGTGGTGGAAAGCAAACTACTGTGTTAAGTTAAGAAAACAACAATGTGTTTTTGTCAGTTTGTGAACCTGTCAAATTCCTCTACAGGGGTTCACATGTAAACAAAACCTTTCCACTTGAAGTCGGCATTGTAAGATGTGTTTTATTTTAAAGGTGCATTACGGAAGATCCAGAGTTCTTGTACTAGTGCCACCTCTAGCGTTAGCGGTACTGCTGCACACGCTTGTACGAGCACAAACAACCAGCACCCAAAGAAGAATCTGCCGGTTTTGAGTGCACTGGAGGCCTGTCTCTTCCCTGTGTTTCACAGGATACATTTTCAACTTTGCTGCTACCTTTGCTTAGTTTATTTATGGCGGCAAATCAGAAAGTGAGAACTAGGTACGAGCACATTACGACACGTCCGCTGAAACAGCGCGGGAGTTTCAATCACAAAACCATCTAATTGAATCTAATTTTAACAACTGCGGTGAACTCAGCACATCGGCTGATGCATGTATGGGTTAGAATTTTGTTTATTTGAACCATTGAAACATCCGTAATGTACCTTTTTTAATGTGGTTAGTAAAAGTACAATAGAAAAATAATATTTTCTATAAGTCACCCATATTCTGTTCTGCCTTCAATCATTAAAACATGACACAAGGAAGTGCCAGTGAACTACAAATGAAGTGCTACAGCAGCGATCCTTTTGAACTGTGAACTAAATAGTAACAATAGCAATAGTAACACACAGGCCTGTTGAACAATCTGTTTGTTTTCACGATGTATGTGTGAATTAAATCATGAATGTTTGTACAGGGAAGACTGTGCTAATTGAGGAGCTGGAACATGCTGCTACAGTTCATTGACACTGCTTCTATGCAGTCGCTTTTGTATTGGGGGTTGGTTCAATCTGTGTTTTGCGGGCTAACCAGTACTTTGTGGTGATTTGGATATCTTGAAAGTATAAAGTAATAGGATTTTAAAATCTAAAGCAAACATCAGTTTTGGAACAATCACACAGAATTGGTAAACATGGTAAGATGATGAATTACAGAACTGCAGAGCTTTGGCAAAATAATGTGCCTTTTAAGTATAACCAAGATGATTCTGTGTCTTATTCTTCAATTCTTTTACCCTGGCCCCACTCCAATACACCTAAGAGCTGTTATTAGGAGTCTAAAACTCAGGGACTTCTAATTCAGAAGATAAAACCATTTCATCATGTTTCTCAACAAGCTGCAAGTCAGCTTTTTCTTTTATGTCACTGTTGAAAGACCAGGTGATTTCACTGATTAGTTTCTCCATTTTGCTTGAAAAGTGCTTTTAGTCATTCATTGTAGTCCTAAAAACTTGAAGGAGGGGAAATTTGGCTCACCTAAATGTGTTTCTTATCTGTGAAATAATTTAAACTCAACGTCTTTTTATGTTTATTAGGTGCTGCAGCATATCCTGAACCCGGCCTTCCTGCACAGCTTCGAGAAAGGGGAAGGCGAGCAGCTGCTTGGACCACCCAACCCTGAAGGCGACAATCCCGAGAGCATCACCAGCGTCTTTATCACTAAGGTACTCATTCTTCTCATTTCTGTCCCGTGTTTGTTTCATTTCCTTTTTCGTTCATTACTCAACAGCTTTGTCTCTCCAGCTATCTCCGTGATTTTATTACCTGCTGCATTTCCTCTCATAATGTTCTATCAGGCCTGCATCGCTCCACCCTGTCAGTCATCATCACAGCACTCAACACGATGCTAGTCCTCCCACAGCGTCTACACATTACTACATCACTTAATTGTTGTCATTCAAGCCTCTCTTTTTCGTTTCTCATTCTCCGTTCCGACCAGTCCTCCTTGCGATCACACTGCATTCATCAGGCCAGACGATCATTTCTGGTGTAAATGCCACAGTGTGACCATGCTAAAGGTCACTGTGTTTGTTTGTGCTGTGGCCGATCTCATCACTGACTAACACCAGTGCTAATGGCTGCTAATGGCTCTTCTACGGTTTGGTTTCCTCACTGACTCCTCTCTCTGTTTTTATCAGCTCTGTTTTCTAGGGATTTATATGACAGTGGCTAATTGTACAAAGGGGGACTGTTTTTCCTGTGGTCAATATGTGTTGCATTACCTTAGCTGATTTACGCTCAACTCTCTTTAGGCGATTAACTATAGTGTTGGACTAGTGTCCTTGTTTGAGTTTTCATGCATAGAAGGGAATCAAACTATCTCTCCTCTGAAGACTCCTGAAACAACGTCCAATAGGAAAAAAGTATCCTGTTGACTTCTTTTGTTTTGTACAAAGTACAAGGAATTGTTGGGGATTCTCTGTTACGTCCAACAGAAGCATGACTACCAACTGCATAATCTAGCTGTGTTAGTGCAATTCCACTTTCAGTTGTGCTCATAAATTTGCAAACCCTGGCAGAATTTGTGATTGTTGGGCTACTTTTCAGTAAATTTGAATGATAACATAAAACCTTTTTTTAATCTTAGTTAGTGGTTGGGTAAAGCCATTATTTGTAAAACAATTGTGTTTACTCTTTTTAAATCATAATGACAACAGAAACTACCAAAATTACCCTAATCAAAAGATGATTTTGGCCTGATAACATGCACACAAGTTGAGACAAATGGGTTTGAATGGCTACTAAAGGTAACCATCCTCACCTGTGATCTGTTTGCTTGTAATCAGTGTGTGTTTATAAAAGGTCAGTGAGTTTCTGGGCTCCTGACAGATCTTTGGGTCTCTCATTCAGTGCTGCACTGAAGTTTCTGTATCGCTGATGTTTTGGGGATGTGTGAGCTACAAAGGCACAGGAAAAGATGAATGCAGCATGTTATCAGAAAATACTGGAGGAAAGGTTGCCCGGAAGCTGCGCATGGGACATACTTGGAAGTTCTAACATGACAATGATCCAAAGCACAAGGCCAAGTCGACCTGTCATTGGCTACAGCAACTTAAAGTGAAGGTTCTGGACTGACCATCTCAGTCTCCTGACCTCAATATCAATGAGCCACTCTGGTGAGATCTCAAACGTGCAGTTCATGCAAGACAGCCCAAGAATTTACAGGAACTGGAGGCCTTTTGTCAAGAAGAATGGGCAGCTTTACCATCTGAGAAAATAAAGAGCCTCATTCACAACTACCACAAAAGACTTCAAGCTGTTATTGATGTTAAAGGTGGCAATTCACGGTATTAAGGACTGGGGCATGTACACTTGATTAGGGTCATTTGAGTAATTTGTGTTGTCATAATTTAAAAAGAGTAAACACAATTGTTTGACAATAAATGACTTCACCCAACCACTAACTATGAGTGAAAAAAAGTTTTTTTGTGTTATTTATATTTTCTGAAAAATGACCAAAGAATCACAAATTCTATAAACTTATGAGCACAACTGTAGGTGTGCTCTAATGTTTACATGTGTTTAATGGTGGTTTGATTTTGTGTCATGTAAACACACTGAGTCCGATATCTTCCTCTTTCAGGTTTTGGATCCAGAGAAGCAAGCCGATCTGTTGGACTCCCTGCGTATCTGTCTGCTGCAGTTCTCGACTCTGTTGGTGGAGCATGCACCCCATCATATTCACGACAATAACAAGTCGCGCAACAGCAAACTGCGGCGCCTCATGACTTTTGCCTGGCCCTGCCTTCTCCCCAAAGCCTGCGTGGATCCTGCCTGTAAATACAGCGGCCACTTACTCCTGGCTCACATCATT
Source organism: Perccottus glenii (assembly GCA_024416835.2). Classification (NCBI taxonomy): domain Eukaryota; kingdom Metazoa; phylum Chordata; class Actinopteri; order Gobiiformes; family Odontobutidae; genus Perccottus; species Perccottus glenii. The sequence continues at coordinate 12,241,514 of CM044566.2, read as the reverse complement.
GCCAAGTTTGCCATTCATAAGAAGATTGTCTTACAGGTGAGAAGGAACTCGGAATCTCTTTTTTTTTTTATCTAAATGCTGGTTTCCTTAGCTTATTAATATACGTGTGTTCTCGCAGGTCTTCCACAGCTTGTTGAAGGCCCATACCATGGAGGCTAGGGCTATTGTACGGCAGGCCATGGCCATCCTGACCCCGGCGGTGCCTGCTCGCATGGAGGATGGCCACCAGATGTTAACCCACTGGACTCGCAAAATCATCGTGGAGGAAGGGCACACCGTACCTCAGCTGGTGCACATACTGCACCTCATTGTGCAGCACTTCCGGGTGAGAAGAACTCTCTCAACCATTACAAGGAATTCTATTCTAAACAGATTGACATGTTTCTTACTTACAGTATAAATCTCATTTTCAATCAATCCCTCTATTATATAAGGAATGAAGCAAGTATCTTTGCAAATTAGTTTGATGAGGAGTAAAACTGTGTAAAAGCCATTCATGAGTAAAAACTGTGTGTCCTAAAAAATCCCCAAAAACAACATTATTGAAAGCTTTATTAATTTGTATGGCTGTCTGATGGGGCGTGTAATATTAATTAGCTATACCTTTATATTGACTGTTGCTTCATATTTAAGATGGCTGGTTCTTGGAGCTAGTGACACCTTCTTGCTTTATAATCTTCCTAAATTCAGTCACATTCTCAGACACATTCTTTACCACAAGGGCTTCAAAGAGCATCAGTTTTGTGCCTGAGACAGCGCCACTAAAGATTCATCAACCTTTATGCTGGCCTCCTTAAACTTGAGACACATTTTCTGCCCTCTCACTTCTCTGGCCAGTGCCCGCCGCCTCGTCAGTGAGAGAGAGCGACAGTCCCTTTGCAGGAGACTGACATTTTCCACAGCTCCCCTCTCTATCTCGCTGACAGGCTGCTCTCACTGGGCCAGATGACTAATCTAATGTAATCACATCAGCATAATTACACTGGGGAGGAGATAATGACAGACAGATGAGAGACTTGTGCGTGCGTGTTTGATAAAGAAATGGAGAGATTGTGCGTGCGTGTTTGTCTGTATGCACACGTGATGGACAGGGCTTAGCCACTCCGTCATTAAGGGGCTATGGAGTCCTGCTCTATCGACTATAATTACCCTCAAAGTGAGAAGGTTTAATATTCTTTGACACTGGCAACAGCCTTCAGATAGACATCTCATCTCTTGCTCTATTGTGGGTGTGTGTCTTGAGAGTCGATGTGCATGAGAGTCCCAGTTTGGATTCTGATGAAGCTAAGTGGCTCTCGAGCGTGCGGCTTGAGAGTTTGAAAGCTCAGGGCTAAGTGTGCGTCGTTGTGTCCTTGAGATTAAGTAGCAGCACAACTTCAGAGTTTAGTAATTTAGTGTCTCAGAATGAATGTACAAGAACAAGACCAACGTATGCCATTACGCCGAAGAGCTGTGCGTCAGGAGAAAAACACTTACTTTAACTTTAGGCAAGCTGGATCAGTTTTTTACATTTTTGGTGGGCACATTACATTGTTTTACTTTGCACTTGTAATGCTGGTCATCAGTTGGCTGTTTCTCTTATATATCCACTTCTATGCCTCGAACCTAGATTGAAGTTGTCTGATGTGTAGATAAAGGCAGAGAATGCCTAAAGCAGGCTCCAAGCTACAGTGACATTTTATGTTGGAGTTCTGTAGGTGCTGCTCTGTCATCTGTTTGGCCCATTTCTTATGTGAACTACTGCGGTTTATTTGAAACTCAACCACTGGCATTGAAGACCATCTGCCATTACTGCTAAGGGAAATAAAAATGCAGGACAGTCCTGCTCAGTAGTCTGTGCATAGAATGTCAACCTGTCATTAAGACATTGAGCTACTCCTACTTTTCCTTTCTGCTCGTACTTGGTAAAGTTTACAGTATGATTTTCATGCTATGCCAGATACAGATTTTTATTTTCATTATTTAAGGTTTACATAACATTTTCTTTCAGGTGTACTACCCAGTGCGCCATCACTTGGTGCAGCACATGATTAGTGCAATGCAGCGTCTTGGATTTACTCCCAGTGTAACCATAGAACAAAGGAAACTTGCTGTTGACCTGGCTGAAGTGGTAATAAAGTGGGAATTGCAAAGAATCAAAGACCAACAGGTACAATAATAAAACATGTGGGTTTGTTTATTTTATTTTTTTTTACTTCTTCTATTGGTCTTAATATGAGTTCTTCTCTTTCCTGGCTGCTTTTGTTTTGGGTGTGTCAGCCGGAGACTGAGGCTGAGGCAGGAACGGGTGGTGAGGGGACCAGTGGCATGAAGAGAGGATTGTCAGTGGACGCTGCTGCAGCTGGACAGGATGGCAAAAGGTTCCGTACTGCGACAGGAGCTGCCTCCACGGTAAGCTCAATCAGCCATCACTCAAAAACCAGAAGGTGGTTCATAATGATGTTCCAGAAAGGTCTTGATTGCATGTTATGTCTGTTCCAATTAGGAGATAATACTATGTTGAAGTTAGCTGAAAAGTATTGGCGGACCTCATTGTGAAGTTGCACTAAAGCCTTACTGAGAAATTTTTCTACTTCTTTTTTTCCAAATGTTTAGTGTATATAACCAAAAAGCAGGTATTGCATATGGTGATTACATGTGTCAATATTGTTTAATGTTTTAGGTATTTGGCCGCAGCCAGTCTTTGCCAGGCACAGAGACCATGCTCTCCAAGCCAGTGGAGAAACAACACACGGACACTGTGGTCAACTTCCTCATTAGGATCGCATGCCAGGTAGCACCACGGCTATTCTCTCCACACTAATCCACAGATAACACACACCAACACACAGTCAGGTACAAGTCTGCCATGCATAGCGCCTGCCAGGTAGAACGCAGTAATCCTCACTCCTCCAGTGAAGGTAGGACACACCTGGTGGCTGTCCTAAACATATCACTGCACACACAAACACACACACAGTCCTTTCTGTGTCTCCTCACACACCTGACTTTTGGTCTAGTGACAGCAGTAACCTTGGTTATAAACCTCAAATAGACCATGGAGAATTTAACTCACCTTGACTTTTCTACTTATTTTTGGCCTGGCTCCATTCTCACAGATCATCCAACCATTCATTCTCTATGGAGCCAAGGGGATCAGACACTGCTCTGAGGACACAAAAGAAATCCAGGAAACTTTTATTTAAAGTTCTTTTTAATTATAATAAACATAGAAAACAATAAAAAAAAAAAATATTGAACCCTTACAGTGAGATTTATTTCAGAACTGTGTGAGTTGCAAAAGACATTATAAGCTATGTCACTGTTTATGCACAAATGAAACTTCATTTATAACTACATATAATACCTCTCCTTGGCCTATTCCCAGAGGGACATAAATGTGACAGTGGCCATAAAGAGCAGTTGACTCTCATAACGATAATGATATTAACCTCCTTGGCTTGTCTAGGTGAATGACAGCACCAATGTGGCTGGCTCGCCCGGGGAGCTGCTGTCCCGCCGCTGTGTGAGCCTGATGAAGACTGCCCTCAGGCCTGACATGTGGCCTCGCGCCGAACTTAAGCTGCAGTGGTTTGACAAGCTGCTCATGACAGTGGTAAGATGGCATATGTTTTCAGGGTTTGTGTATTCTATTAGAGAGCCCCACATTGTTTTTTCCTTAATTATCGTCAGTGGTTTGTGGAATGGTGCTTGTTTTAATACTCTTTTGTTACTGTTTGTTTAACTAAAAAAATAAAACTAAATAAACATTAAATTGACGTTGATGTTTTGGGGTTACAGTTTTAAACAATAAGTATCTAATAAAAAGTTCCTGGCCCTGCTTAAGCTCTGACTTAGTGTTTGCTTTGACGCCTATGAGTTCTTTGTCTGTTATCAGAAATACATGAAGAGAGGCGCCAACTGCCATAATGACAAAATAATGACAGTGGTGAGATAACAGGAGGCTATCCGACTTGGCCTGTGCCTTCTCCCTCAGCCCTCCGCCCCTCTTCATTCTAAACTCCTCATCCTTGGCTTCTGTATCACCCCACTGTGCCTCTGCATCGCCTTCGTCTCTCACTCTGCCTCCTGCCGCCACTTCTGACTCCCTCTCTTGCTTTTATTCTCTCTAGCCGCTTATCACAGCCTCTTTTCTTTTCTCCTTTTATCCGTTACTCCCCTCCTTTTCGCCTCATCTCTTTGGTCTGATTCTGCGCCGCTGTTGAGACAAGGTTATCACAAAGCGCTAGCAATTGTCACGTCCTTCCCTTGTTCTCTGTTGGGGATCGCTGCAACGGCTGTGCCTTTCTCTCAGACATGTACACGCACACCCCTAATCAACCCCTGCAGATCCCATGGGACTGCCCTGACCAGACTTTCTGTGGGTCTTGTGCAGATGCAAATGCGCTGGCACATCTCCCTTGGGAGCATGCACTACCTGCCCAGCCATATCACTCAGGCTAATGAACAATGCTCCAAATCGGATTGCCTTTTCTCATCTTATTGTACTGGCGTGGCAGTGATTAAGAGTCAGGAGAGGGCACATGACATGGGGCAGAAGAGACAACACAAAACAAGAACACATTGGCAAACTCATACACATGCATGAGTGTGTTCAATCAGCATTTCTCAATAGACAGGCTGCCACTTTGTTAAGACACTGCCGAATCAATACTACCTTAATATCTAGCCTGGCCCTTATCACAAAAGTCACCTTGTTCATTACCCCAGATTAGTGGCACGGTTCTGTCCCAGATTACCCTCTCCGCCTTGTTGTTGTCGTAAACCATGATTGCAGTTGAGATGAAATTAGGGCTCAATGTTTGTCATTGATCTTTGGTTTAATAGTGATCCCATCAGCGAGTTCCTTTAAGTGAGGAACATCTCTAGAATGTGTAGAATATTGATTTCTAGTTGGTCTGCAATTTGTTCAAAGCATAACATTCAGTATCGAGCTAGTATTGCCAACCAATTTATCAAATGTGTCTTTTTTTCTTTTTCCATTTAGGAGCAGACAGCACAGGCTAATATTTCCAACATCTGCACTGGACTGGAGATTCTCTGCTTTCTTCTGACTGTGTTGCAATCCCCAGCCATCTTGGCCCACTTCAAGCCTCTCCAAAGGGGCATTGCTGCATGCATGACTTGTGGCAACACCAAAGTTCTGCGAGCCGTGCACTCCTTACTTTCTCGCCTCATGAGCATCTTTCCCACTGAGCCCAGTCAGTTGGTATTATTGGAGTATTTAGGGAGCCCTGGTTTATATTGGTTCATAACGTTTCTTATCATTTTGTACAGGCACATCATCAGTGGCATCAAAGTATGAAGAACTGGAATGTCTGTATGCTGCTGTGGGCAAAGTAATTTATGAGGGACTTACCAACTATGAAAAAGCAACAAGCAACACTAACCCGACACAGCTTTTTGGTAAGATTCTTTCTCTAAACCCTCTTTTTCAAATTAGATTTTCCCTTACCTCTTTGTCACTTTAAATATTTAGGTTAGATAAACAAGCCAACAGGGCTACTAATGTTTGAACATCTGGTCTGCCCAAATGGAGGCCACAGCCCAGTTTGGGAAAGGGTATCTTTGGGAGCTTTTAACAGCTAAATGTTAGAATTATTTATAAAATGAGGCCACATCATTAAAGATATGTGTCTGTTGAGAAACATTGTAAAGATAATACAGTTTGATACAGTTCCCAAAAAGGTTGTTATGGTATTTAAAATATGTTTTGCACCCTGCGTAGAGGTCTTGCTGATTTGATGCCTCTGTCTGGCCAAAGGTTGACATTTTAACATTTGTCTCCTGGGGGGAGCGACCACAGGGAAGAACATTACTCATTCCTATCCTTTGCTCTGTGACAATGTGAACCCTTTGTTTCTGTTAAAAGCTCGTCTTTAACATGCTGGCTGAATGTGTGCCCTTACTGTGGTACAATAATACAGTCATTTAAAAATGTTTTGTCCCTCCATTTGAACAGGAACACTTATGATCCTCAAGTCTGCTTGCAGTTACAATGCCAGCTACATCGACCGCCTCATTTCTGTGTTCATGCGCTCACTTCAGAAGATGGTGCGGGAACACCTGAGCCCTCAGCCGGCCAACCCAGGGGTCACAGAGGCCAGCACAGGTACGTACATGAACATGTAGAATGTAAACTCCCAGCCCACACTCATTTTACTATATCCCGTCAATTTTTCCACTTTTTTGTTAAGCATGAGCACGATTTGCAGTTATCTCCAGTTGACTAGCTAGTTTTAAAAAGGGCTTAATCTTTCCTGCTTTTGTTCACATCTAGGTTTGTGTTCACAACACACACTTGCAATATGACCTTCCTGTGATACTTCTCCAGCTCAGATAATCTGTTGCATCTCAGCAGTGTCTAGCTTCCTCTGAAGACTGTATCACAAATACTGTACTTATGTTTCCATTTGTGTTCACAGTCACTCTCATGCTCACGGGAGATTCACTCCTCAGATAGTCTCTAGATACTCTTGCTCCCAGCTGTATTGTTTTCTAGTCTTTCTCTTGTAAAGCTTTGGCCATGTGCATCAATAATGTAAAAAAACATAGTCCAGTTCCCTTAGTAAGTCTAAGTGAGTGTTTACTGTGGCGTGTCTCTTTGGTTTATTAACGCTGGGAAGAACATAATTCCTGTAGGTACTTCTAAGACTGGAGGAAAATGGCTATAAGATGTTATCAGTGCTTTTAAATTGGCCCCTAATGACACTATCAGAAAGCGGGGGGTTGGCTCTCCACCTCGAGCAGTGGTGGTCACAGAAATCAAACACTAATTGACCAGTTAGGTCCATTTTTTTTTTTCTCCCCTAAAATTGCTCCTAACACTCTGTTCTCTGTTCTTTAAGTGACAAGTGAGCTGGTCATGCTGAGTCTTGATTTAGTGAAGACCCGGCTCTCTGTAATGAGTATGGAAATGAGAAAGAACTTTATTCAAGTCATTCTTACATCTCTGATTGAGAAGTCACCTGACCCTAAGATTCTTCGTGCTGTCGTCAAAATTGTTGAAGAGTGGGTGAAAAACAATTCACCTATGGCTGCCAATCAGGTGAGATTTAAAATTTTCAGTAGAATTATAAATTTTGGATGTTAGCCTGTGTTGCACCAGCTTTAGAAAGGAGTGAAAATAAACCAAGCATATTTCATAATCCACAAATATTAGCGTAATATCTACAGAGTAGGGTAAATAAAAATGCATGGAATTAAAGTCTAAACCGTATTTTTTTTTTAAACAAGCATTTTCCAGTTGTTAATTTTCAAAACCATTGTTTCATTATTTGTTTAACGCTGCCTTTTAGATGCCTAACCTGCGTGAGAAGTCCATCTTGCTGGTGAAGATGATGACCTACATAGAGAAGCGTTTCCCAGATGAGCTTGAGCTAAACGGCCAGTTCCTGGACCTCGTTAATTACGTCTACAGGTAATTACCGCTATTTATCTCATGGCCAAATGGCCGTACCGCGAATGCCATGCTGCCCTTGCATCCATCTTAGCAAGAGGGATGAAGGTTGGGAGGTTGAGGCGGGGAGAGACATGGTAGGTTAGGTCAAGGAGCAATAGAAAATGAATCAAAGAAAGTTTTTGTGTGCTATCCGTTTCAAGGAATTAATGGGCTCACAATCAATGAATGTGTTAGTTAGAAAAGGGAATAAATGATTAGTAGTCATAAGTGCACAGAAGCATTGTTTATCAGAGGTCACAAAACAGCAGGTAGTGATGAAGAGGGGATTTGTGCCAGGGTATTTTACAGGGCTGCAGTCGTGTCAGGGCTCAACTAACACATGATAGGACACCCAGTGGGTGGGGGGCAGAGGGTAGAGATGGCTCTACTGCCTGCTATTTATCAAACCGGAGCTCTTTGTCTTCCTCTCACACACATACACATTTAATCAGCCAAATGTGCACTGTATCCCTCCGCCCCATCTGCTGCTCATGTCAACCGACGCTCTAAACTCCTGATAGACAGCGAGTAATGATAATGGAATGATAAAGCAGCTGTGCCCGAACAATGTGTCATTACGAGAATTGGGGTAATATTCAGCTGTGGAGACCCTGCCTTTGTTGTCCTTTTTATGCCACCTTTCTTCTGTCCTGCTGTTATATGAATCCCACCCTGGAGGCCTATTCAGGACAGCTGGGGGGTGTAGAAATGGTGGTTTTGCATACATGGCTTTTAGTGCTTTAGTATCGCACCAGTTTCCGCCTCTCGCACTTAGTTTTGCACAATATATTCAGTGCCACCTCATCTAACATCAGTGCATTTCATGACATGGCAGTTTATTACACATCAGAAGAGTGTTTTTGTGCCTGTTTGTCTGTTGGTCTTTATATAGCAAGAATTATTTTTGTCTGCATTTCTTCTCATAGACCTTTAATTATAAACTCAAACAATTGACCATTTCTCTGCAGTTATTTCACATTTAGAGCAGTGTTTTTATTAATGTCCACAGTCCAGTTAAAATAGTTTTGTCTGGCACGTTTTTAGGGATGAGAGCCTCTCGGGAAGTGACATCACATCCAAGTTGGAGCCAGCCTTCCTCTCGGGGCTCCGCTGCACTCAGCCATTGATCAGGGCTAAGTTCTTTGAGGTGTTTGATGGCTCAATGAAGCGGCGGGTTTATGAGAGGCTCCTGTACATCTGCTGCTCTCAGAACTGGGAGTCTATGGGCAGCCATTTCTGGATCAAACAGTGCATCGAGGTAAACCGAGTGCTACTTTTACCTTTCAGCAAAACCTTTTGAGCCGCCGACATTAAAAGATTCTGATGCAGCAAAACAACTCAGCTTTTTTGCTTTTATTTTAAGCTTGAGGTGGCCTTCTGTCAAGCCTGTTTTTAACATGTCACTGTCTGTCATTAATTTTGCATCTGTTTGTTTGTTAGCTGATGCTGGCTGTGTGTGAGCGAAACACCATCATAGGCACAAGCTGTCAGGGGTCAATGCTACCTTCTATCACTAATGTCATCAACCTGGCTGACAGCCATGACCGCGCCGCCTTTGCCATGGCAACGCATGTCAAGCAGGAGCCACGTGAGCGGGAAAACAGTGAGACCAAGGAGGAGGTAGGGCACAGACAAGAGATCTGTTGTTTCTCTGAAATTGAAATTGTAAGCAGCATAAAATTTGAATATTTTTTTTTTTTTTTTTGTCAGGATGTGGAGATAGACATAGAGTTAGCGCCAGGTGACCAGACAGTAATCCCCAAAACTAAGGAACAGGCTGAGAGAGACACAGGCAACCAACTGCACATGCTCACCAATCGCCATGATAAGTTTCTTGACTCACTGCGAGAGGTGAAGGTAAGGACTGCCCAGCTTCAAAGCAAGCAAAAATTAAATATTTGTAACCAGCAGTGTAAAATAATGTTTTGTTATTGGAGCCAAAGAACTGCTTTTTGACATGAGTTGCTTCTCTTTATGACAGACAGGGGCACTGCTGAATGCACTGGTCCAGCTCTGCCACATCTCCACACCGTTAGCTGAGAGGACCTGGGTTCAGCTCTTCTCTCGCCTCTGGAAGATTATCTCTGACCGACAGCAGCATGTGAGTGTTACTGACCCCTGATAGGTTACACATTTCCTCAGGAGCACAGCAGCTAGTTTAACCTCTTATCATTTCAAAATTGTTTCCAAAAAGATTTTAGCTCAATACAAACACTATTTATAAAAGTAAAGTCTGTCCAAAAAAGAAGTTTTGACATATAGGCCTTACTCAGAATACAGTTTAAAGATGAATGCAGATTTCTGTTCCAGTACCTTTTTTTTTCTTGTAGTTTGCTCATTTATTTCCTTTTTTTTTTTATCTTATCAATGACGTTGATGATTTTGACCCTGGATATCTAATTTCTGCCGGCAAAATACACAATTTACACCTAATTAGACAGATTCGTTTATGCTAAATATGGAAATGAGTCGCCAAAAGGAGGAAAGCTGTAATGAGTTTAATGAACCAGATGCATATAGAGTATTTTGAGGCTCTTTTAAAAGGCCTTGATTTGAAGTGATTGAAGCTGTTAAATATCTGAAGTCATAACTAATGCCAAAGATGATCCCAAAATGATGTTTTTTAATATGACAAGCGCATATGACACATGCTTATTTAGAGGCCTGCCTTATAATCAGAAGTTATTATTGCTGCCCAGGCCTTATGGGTTTGAATGATAGGAAGACTATTTCTTTTGCAAAGAAATATGATTAAGCCTTTCCAACAGCCTAATTAAAGTGACCATCAAATGTTAATTTTCTATGTTGTCAGCAAGATGTGCAAATTAGTTTTGTTTCCAGTGTTCTTTTAATGTATATCATTTCTGATGTACCCAATTCATGAAGAAATAACCCTGCGTTAATAAGAAGGGTATGCTGTGAATAGATGTGTGAAATGCACCAGTTTTTGATAAATTTGTTTTTTTAAACTAAAAAAAGCTTAATGCTTAATACCCCTTTCCTTTGTTTCTTCACAGCTTTGTTTTACTGGAAAAGGGCATCATGTTGCATGCAACTGAATGCCTTTATCAATAATACTATCACTGCATTAGTGACGGCCTTTCTCCCTTTTCCAGGCTCTGTCAGGTGAAATGAGTCCTTTCCTGTGCAGTGGCAGCCATCAAGCCCAGAGGGACTGTCAGCCTAGTGCCCTTAACTGTTTTGTGGAGGCCATGTCCCAGTGCGTGCCTCCTATTCCCATCCGCCCCTGTGTGCTCAAGTACTTGGGCAAGACACATAACCTCTGGCTGCGCTCCACTCTAATGCTGGAGCAGCAGGCCTTCGAAAAGGGTCTCAGCTTGCACAGCAAACCCAAACAGAGCACAGAGTTCTATGAACAGGAGAGCATCACGCCTCCACAACAGGTAATCATTTTGCAAAAAAAAAAAGCAGAAGTATATTAAAAATCAATTAACGGTTTTGTCTTGTCTGTAGGAGATTCTGGACTCTCTAGCAGAGCTCTACTCCCTGCTCCAGGAGGAGGACATGTGGGCAGGTCTGTGGCAAAAGAGATGCAAGTTTCCCGAGACAGCCACGGCCATCGCTTATGAGCAGCACGGCTTCTTTGAACAGGTAAGAGCTACTTTTAAAATGTGTCAGTTATCGCAATAAATAAGTATACTGTTAAAAAGAAGTTGAAAAAAAGATTTTCCCTGTACTGTCAGTGTGTTAGAATGCGATCTGTGCTCGTTTATGAAAATCTAAATGGTGTATTTTAGGCTCAAGAAAGCTATGAAAAAGCAATGGAGAAGGCTAGAAAAGAGCACGAGAGGAGCAACGTGTCCCCAGCCATCTTTCCTGAGTACCAGCTCTGGGAGGATCACTGGATACGGTAAATTATACCTGGGAAAAAATCTATTATTTCCAGAGTCTAGCTGACCTCTTGATTGTGTATCTTTTTAAACATACACACTTTCTCCCTATTCTTTAATGTTTAGCTGTTCTAAGGAACTGAACCAGTGGGAGCCATTGACAGAATATGGCCAATCTAAAGGACACTCAAACCCTTATCTAGTGCTAGAGTGTGCTTGGAGAGTTTCCAACTGGGCTGCCATGAAGGAGGCACTAGTACAAGTAAGTAGTGCACTGTCATCAGATATGCAGGTATGGATGTCTGAACGCATAAACCCTTTACATAAAAAGAGACTATTCATTTTATTTGAGCAGTCCGGTACAGTGCTGTATATTAAGCCTTGATTTCATGTCATTGTAAAGTAACTTGATCTTGTCATTGTCTGGTTGGTCTACGATCCTACTACCCCTGGGACAATGAGAGCGTTGACCATAAAGCTTAGGAAATGCAGTTCAGCTGTTTGCTGTGTTAATTTATTGCCCTCATGTTTCTTAAAACAAAGTGTAGACGGGTGGCCAGCATGTGATAGTGTCTGACATATAACAAATACTCCTGCGTTGCTCTTTCAAGGAGACTTGGAACCAATCCATTGAGCTGTTCTGTCCTAAGGTGACACCTAATTAAATTGTCTGGATGGCCATACCAACTGCTCAGTCCCTTTATCCTCATTTCATTCCTCCCTGCCTTGATCCTGCCATTTCTCCTTCTTTTGTCTGTTACTTCTCCAACTTCTCTTCTTCAGTTGGACTTCTTTTTGTTATTATTACTGCAGTACTCTCACTTCCACCTCTGTCTCTTCTCTTTTGTCCCATGCTCTGCAGCTCAGGTTTTAGCAGCTAATATTTACGACAGCTGCGTGTGTGAATAATTACCCCAGCATCTGCTGCAGGGTGATTTGTTTTATGGCGAGGAGAAGAGTTGCCTCAACCCCACTCTCAGTCCAGAGGCGAAGTCCAAATGTCCCCGCTTTCAATTAAAGCTGGCTCTTGATAAGGGCGGTCCTGTCTCCAGGATATTCATCAAGTGTCACCCTTGATAAATGTGCTTTGACTGATCACTGTAATTTTCTCCGACATCACAAGAGCAGACGCAAATACACACCTGTGCATTCACATTCTGTTTTCACTCTTATTCCTCCTTCCAATCCTTGAGCACATAAAGGCAAACCATGCAGTTGATGTATCATACTCCCCAGGGCTATTGTTTGTTTAGCTTTAATGCACTTGGAGTTTTAATCAATAGCTGGGCCTTTTCCTCTGTGTCAGACTCGTCGGGCTGATTAGTCATTAACACAAAAGTCCTGTTGAAGCCATTCACAAAATGAGTGGGAAACAGTTCTGCAGTGTATTTATCCAAGGACTAAATTATGCAAAAAGTGTCATAGACCTTTTCCCCTCGGATGTTTTCATTTAATTAGAGCAGCCACTTTCCAGACAATGAACAGTGTTTGCTGCTTTGCTGGACATTGTAATAAAGAACTGTATAAAAAGAAACATGTTGCATGGATGTATTCCTTTTTTCTCAGAATTTGTTTTTGTCAGTGGCCCATGTTACAATATAATTATCAACAACGTCAAGCAGCCTTACAGATTGTTAAGACTAAAGTTTGTCTTAATGAATCGAGATATAAATATATTTCTAGTTCAGTTGAATTGGTAAATGGGTAACAGAACACTTGCTTTCTTTCTTTTTTTTAACAGGTGGAGCTGAGCTGTCCCAAAGAGATGGCTTGGAAGGTCAACATGCACCGTGGCTACCTGGCAATCTGTCACCCAGAGGAGCAGCAGCTTAATTTCATTGAGCGTCTTGTGGAAATGGCCTCCAGCTTGGCCATTCGCGAGTGGAGGAGGCTGCCCCACATTGTGTCCCACGTGCACACCCCACTGCTGCAGGTTTGTTGACAACACGCCTGAGAAGTCGTCCCAATAAAGCCTCATTTATACCAACAGAAGCCAGAAAGTGCAGCTAACTTTATTGTGAGATCATCTGTAGCCTTGGGACACCTCTTTGTTGAGTCCCGCTGATAACTGCCTTTACCCTCCCCCCTCTCTGAATCCATTTTGTAAAATTGAGATGGATGATAAAAGAAAAAAATCTAAAATAATTTAAGCCTCTTTGATTCCACAATGAGAGATTACAGTGGAGCGGGACAATGATTAAAAAAACGGAATAAAAAGAGGACAGGTGATGGAAATTAAAAAGGTGGTGAGTTAACATAAAGGGGAAAATACAAGGGGAAAGTGAGAGAAGAAGAGGAGAGAATAAAGAGTTAGTTTAGAATGGCGGTAATTACTTCCCTGCCATCAGATACCATTTGATTAAATACCTGCTGCAGAATTACATTTACATGATGAATGGGACGGTCTGAATGAAGGTTAGAAATGGGCCATCAGCTGATATTAACAGATAATTGTGAAAAATATTGTATTGCCTAATTCATTTTGTTTTGTGAGATTTGATTTCAGAAGGAGGGGTTAGTCTTCAACATAGTTCACATTGGGTACATTTATCTTTTCAAAATGGTAATCTGAATTATCTGACTACTTTTCCTTTTTGTGTGCGTTCATGTGTGTTTTGGCGCGTGGGTGCTCACATATGTGCCGTCCAATTATTTACCCTAGCTGAGGGAAAACAAGCTATTTATTCCTCTGCCCAGCCAGGCGGCCTGTTGTAAATCTCTATTCCAGACTCTATAACTCACATTCACAACTCCATGAGCCTAGGCCAATGAAAAGTCCACATTCTGCAAATACAGCAAGGTTCAAATACCATTTTAATCAAGTTATCATCAAATCCCTGCTCTCTGCTGCAAATGACGATGAAATGATTATCACCCTCACTATTGATTATGAGAGTGAACACTAATATTGATTAATGTGTAGTTATAATAGAAGGATTGATTATATGTTCACAAAAAAGCTTTAGGACAATCAATGAGGCTTCTTCTAACAGATTGGGTTTCGTCCTTCCTTATCATTGTCACATTTTCCAATCATCAGAAAAACCTTTCTATCTCTCAAAGTTAGTGGTTGGGTGAAGCCATTTATTGTCAAACAATTGTGTTTACTCTTTTTAAATCATAATGACAAAAGAAAGTGCCTAAATGCCCCTGATCAAAAGTTTACATGCCCCAGTTCTTAATACTGTGTAGTGCCACCTTTAACATCAATGACAGCTTGAAGTATTTTGTGGTAGTTGTGGATGAGGCTCTTTATTTTCTCAGATGGTAAAGCTGTCCATTCTTCTTGACAAAAGGCCTCCAGTTCCTGTAAATTCTTGGGCTGTCTTGCATGAACTGCACGTTTGAGATCTCCTCAGAGTGGCTCATTGATATTGAGGTCATGAGACTGAGATGGCCAGAACCTTCACTTTATGCTGCTGTAGCCAATGAGTGCTGTTTTTATTTATTTGTGTGTGTGTGTGTGTGTGTGTGTGTGTGTGTGTGTGTGTGTGTGTGTGTGTGTGTGTGTGTGTGTGTGTGTGTGTGTGTGTGTGTGTGTGTGTGTGTGTGTGTGTGTGTGTGTGTGTGTGTCTGTGTGTTATCAGTATTATGACAATGTCAATGACTCATAATTTGAATTACCAGTCATGGTAAAGTTTGTATCTTGTATCTGAATATCTAAGTTTCTGAGAGGCTCCAGAATAATTTCAAGTGGCCAAACTGGTCTGCATTTTTATTTATATGAGTGGAGCTCAAGCATTCTTTGCAATATCCATATTGTGCATCTTAACATTGCAGCATTGTTTTACTTGGAACCTTGATTCAACATCAAACCAATCAATCAGTACCACTGTAGAAAATGTTCAAATTAGATAAGCCCACATCAACAATATAGCGTTGCAAGTTTTATTAAGGTTAGGTAAAGGTAAAGAAAGAGGGTGGAGTGGGGGTTAGGGAAAAAAGAGAGGGTTAGGGAGATAGGAGGGGGTTTGAGGGAGAGGAAATGGGAAAGGCATCAAGCTTGTTTGAAAAGCTGTCTGAACCTTTGCCACAGAGACTTCTTTTTCTTCTTTGTTGGTTGTGGAGTTTCCTGCAGGAGATTCTCCTCTGCCTGGCACTCCTGGATCTTTGGTTCCTCTCCGATGTGGTCTTTAGTCGTCGTCTGCATTTCTGCTATCTTCTGCCGAAGACAGGCTCTTTCCTTTTCCTGCTGCAGTCGTTCATTGTACAGATCTGTCTTTGCTTTCTTGATGGTGTCCCTCAAACGCTGCTGTTCTTCCTCAAATACTGTGGTCAGAGCCAACATTTCCTGCCTCTTCTCTGCTCTGGCTCTCTCCAGGGCCTGCACAGTTGTCTCCAGTGCAGCAGTGAGGGCCTTGTTCTCTGCCCTGATCTCGTCAAGCATAGCATCCTTCTTCTTTACAATCTCTTTCTCCATTGAATTTTGCCTTCTCAACTCCTCTGTTAGACACAGTAAGGCTTCATTGTCCTTCTGTAGCCTGTTCATTTCATCTTGGATTTGTTGAAAGTCCGTCTCAGTCAATGACGGAGTTGACTTTGTAGATGTCTCAATTACTGTTGCCGGCTGGTGTCTGAGTTCCTCAGGCATGAATTCTGGTGGAGATGGGTGGTCTTTGCACATTTCAGCCTCATTCGTTACTGGCTCCTCGTCATGGACCTCTTCCTTAGACTCGAGCAACTGTGCATTGACCTCAGCCTTTGATATGGTTGGAATTAGCTCTTCAACCGGTTCCACAATCTTTGATGGTGTAGGCTCATCTTTGTGTACCTCCGCCTGGAAATATATAGATACCTCTCTAAATCCTTGAGCTTTGGAGACAGGTAAAGTTGTGTCTTCAACCTGTGTCTTAGCCTTGGAAACTGGTATTGCCTCGTCTTGAGGTCCTTTAGTTTTGGACACTGGTGTAGTTGGGTCCTCAATAGGCCCCTCAGCCTGGGATGATGTTGATACTTGGTTTTCAGCAGGTACCTGAGAAAATACTAGCGAGGCAGGCATTTTAATGTTTTTCTCAGAATTGGACTTTGCGGACTCTGTACGTACCTCAGGCACTGAGGTATGCAGTTTCATGCTGCACACCTCAGCCTCGTACATTGGTCCAGTTGGTTCCTTAACCTGTTTGTCATGCTCGGATGCTGGGACTCCTTCATCTTTGAGCCCCTCGGTATTGGACTCTGGAACAGTTGAGTCCTCTTTGTTTTCGGTAGCAGTGGGTATTACTTGCTTGTCAATGAATATTTCAGCTTCAACCTTAGACACTGTAACTGGCTTGTGCTTATATCCGTCGTTTTTGGACAATGGTGGAAATTCGTCATCCTTGTTTTCCTCTGCCTGGGACAGGTTTGGCATTGGCTCGTTATTGAGTACCTCAGTCTCAGACATTGGAGAAACGTCCTCCTCAACTTGTCTTTCAGGTTCGGATAGCCCTAACTCGTTACTGGTTACAACAGCCTTGAAGGGTATTAGTTGCTTTCCACAGAGAACCTGTTGAAGAATATGAAATGGTCAGGTTGAGTTACCTTTGGCTTAAGCCCATTATTTTGCCACATTTAACAAGTACAATTTAGTGTTTTAACTTGCTAGCTCAAATAATAAATAGAGAAAATGCCATGTTCGCACTATTAGTGTGTTTACTTGAGATGAAAAGTTGACTTGTTAAATTCTGTCCCAACAGTTACTAATATTCTAATAATCCTACTACCTACAGTAAATATAGGTGTTATATATTGGACATTTTCTTGACTTACCCCTACATAGTTGACTGTAGAGCTCATGCATGGGGCTGGCTCCTCAGTGTGGACCTTTTCCAAAACAACAGGTTGCTGATTTGCATAAAGGCCCTCTGTCCACATCCCAGTAGATACAAGGATCCTGTGGTTGACCTTGTTTCTTCCCTTCTTTCCTTTCTTCTGTTCTCTCTTTGCGTCCATTTTTGCGTTTTTTTCAGCTGTAAATGTCAAAATATCTCTTGGTGTGAAAAGTGTGTCTGTCTAGGCTTAGTAACTCTAAGGAACTGATACACGGTTTTAGAATACCTCTACATTCCACCTTATATTGTGATGTCACATACTGGTCAATAGAATGTTTTTTTTCAAAAACTAATGCATAACAACACAACACTTTTCTACGGACTTCACATATTATTTGATTTTTGAATAAACACTGTATTACAATAAAACCGCTTACTGCAATACAAATAATACTTGCGTTCAATTAAAAATGGACATTTAGCTCTCATCAGTGGTGCCCCATAATAATAATAAAAAAATCACTGTAAGAAAGTGCCACACAGTTGCAGTTAATATTCAATAAATTATTAATAATAGGTTCTTCTTCTCTGTAATTTGGTCAATTAGTATAGATTTAACAAAGATTGGATGTGCATTTTTTTGATCAGAAGGCCTTTAGCCAGTTACCCACAGGCCTGTTTATCCACACCTCAACTCCTTTTCATCAACTATTCTGTATGGCTCTTTCTTGCAGTCCCATATAGGCTGAAGCCATTTTTACTCATCAAATATGTTTTATGTGCTTAACAACTCTATTATTTTTTGTCTCCATCTGTGGTCTGATGGCGGCTCTATTTCATGTCCTTTGCTTCCATTATCTTTTTCTACGTGATTGTCTCATCAGATCTGCACCAGCCAGTTAAAGTTGGAATCTCCATTCACTTTTTGAAGGCAGATGGGCAGTGTGTGTAATCCAAAACAAATTTGGCTAGTGGCGTACATTTGTTGTCATGCTTAAACAAAACCGTATCAAGATTAAGTGCAGCTGCTATACTGTCTGGACCAAATCTTTGAAACAGGCTGCCAAGCAGGCCATAACAACACAAAATGTTAACTGTAAATAAAAACGCCGAAGTTGCCAGGGATAGATGAGTTTTTACTGCAAAAACTTGTAGATTGAGTCTGGTGTTAATGTTTATAACGTTAATTCATGCAAGATTATAATTGTGTTTAAAAGATACAAAAAGAGTTTTCATTTTTATTTCTAATCCCCCCTCAGGCTGCACAACAGATAATTGAGCTACAGGAAGCAGCCCAAATAAATGCAGGGCTGCAGCCAGCTAACCTGGGCCGCAACACCAGTCTTCACGACATGAAAACTGTGGTGAAAACCTGGAGGAATCGACTCCCCATAGTCTCTGACGACCTGTCCCACTGGAGCAGCATTTTTATGTGGCGCCAGCACCACTACCAAGGTATGACAAACACTCAGACCTACAGCCACATCCAACCATCAGTGGTAATAACGTTCACATACTATTTTTGACGCGTGAGCACATGTGGACGCTACGCACAATGCCATGTCACAGCATTGTCATAGCATCCTCTGTCTTTTGCTGAGGTGTGGGATAGTTCCAAGATGTCTTCTTTTAAAGGCCACGATCTGCAGAACACCCACCAGGCCTCTGCACATTTCCAAATGTCAGCTCGCTAAAGCCCTCTTTCTCACTGCAGGACACAGCAGCACACAGCACATACAAACACACATATTTACTTTGCTCAGTGCTCAACTCTCCTGTTGTGACTTTGAAACCCTTCTGAGAGGCAGTCACTGCAAAATGTGATGTCTTAAGCAACTTGTGCTCCAACTCATACTGTGAAGTGCCGACATAATGATAGCACTGCTTCTGCTGCACACACTAATAAAACTCACTTCAAACCTATACAAAAGTGAAATTGAGTTTTCATTTTAAAAATCACTCCTATGGTCCATTTACTGTTCAATACTTTCTCATATGCCTTTTGATAGCATAGCTGTCAGAGAAGTAGAGGATTGACAAATTCAGCTTGTTGTCTATCCTTTATTATATATTTATCAAGCATAGCCATGGTTAAATATCTTCTGTTTATCTACAGCTATCGTGACAGCATATGAGACTAACACGCAACATGATCCTAACAACAACAACGCCATGTTGGGAGTTCATGCTTCAGCTTCGGCAATCATTCAGTATGGCAAAATAGCACGTAAACAGGTACTGAATCAGAGTTACACTTTTATTAATCATATGAAATGAATGTTGTCAACACCCATGTTTCAATAAACATTTCACCCTTAATTCTGTAAATAAATTATGTTTGTCCCCAGGGATTGGTAAATGTGTCTCTGGATATTCTGAGCCGTATCCACACCATCCCGACAGTGCCTATTGTCGACTGCTTCCAGAAGATCAGACAGCAGGTCAAATGCTACTTGCAGCTTGCAGGGGTCATGGGCAAGAATGAATGTATGCAGGTGAGACAACAAACCCAACATAAATGATTAAAAATATTACATGACCAAGATCAAACTGACTCTGAACACCCAATCATGATGTCTATGGAAATAAATCAGATTCACGATTGACTTGAGTACTAAGAGTGTTGGCTTTAGGTGCCGACAGTAAGACTTGGAGAACAGTGTAACTTGGGAGCTTCCTCTTAAGCCTATGAAGGCCTCTGATTAATAGAAGTGGTTCAACACACCACAAGTCATTAAAAGTGCCAGTAGAAACTCTTCTCTCTCACACACTTTCTCACCTCTATCTCATCTCTCTCTCGCCCCACATCGTTTGTCTTGGCAGTACATGGGGGACACCTAATCAGAGGCTCACCATAATGGAAGTCTAGTTCCCTTAACGCCTCTTTTCTTATTTCTTAATGAACGCCACACAGTTTGTTTGTTTTTCACCTGTGATTATAGCACTGTCTGAAACAAAATGCCTTGTATCTTGTCTAGAACTTTTTTTTTCTCATGAAAGTTTATTTATCATTAATTAAGTTTTATTCATCCGGCTTTTTTTTTAGGGTTTGGAGGTGATTGAGTCAACTAACTTGAAGTATTTCACCAAAGAGATGACAGCAGAGTTCTATGCACTTAAGGGCATGTTCCTGGCTCAGATCAACAAGTAAGTTAACTTTCACCCATAATTCTGTCCCTGTATAGTTCATTATCCCATCATTGTCTTTTATTTATTTTTATTTTTTTACTCACTTGTGGGTGTTTTATCCTGTCAAGCAATTTTATTTAATCTGTGTATCTTGCAAACAAGCTGAGTCACCACTGGGATTTTGTTATGGCTTAGATGTTAATGCTCCTACAGTTTGTGGCATTGTTAGAAATCTGTTTTTGACTGCAGGGCTCGCCTGCGGAGCAAACAACTATAACCTTGTTGCGGCCCTGAATATCCACATTCGCATTCTCCCTTCCGTTCACCCCGTCATCTTTGACATGACACGGTGTCCTGAGGGGTGAAAGACAAATTGCGGAAGGCTTATTAAATGTATATACAGCTCAATAATTAACTTGAGGCAATTTGCAGGAATCTCTGGGATCAGCAGAAGTTGCCTCCACCTTCAGCTGGGTTTATTGCAATCATTAAGGTTCCTGTACATTGGGGAGAATTAACAGCGGAGTGGGGGTTACGGCTTGAGAGGGTCCTTTTTTGTGTGTGTGTGCAACCCCATGTGCTAAGGATTTTGGGATCATTCAATTAAATGGCTGTCGGAGATTTGACAGTCTGCTGCGGTGCTGCTGTTGAGTCGACTAGTAGAAACTGTTAATGTATTTGAACGCTGGCAAAGTGACTGAGGCAACCCCATTAAGTATTAGTGTGGGCCTTCGCCTCTTACTCCCATAGCAATCAAGCTCCCATTTCTTAATCACATGCCAAACTGCCTTTTATAATAACACATTTGAATTGATTGGCTTGGGAGACATTTCACTTGAAGCATGTGGGAGAGTAGGTTCGGCAGAGCTCCTAAAATGGAGGTACATAAACCGTGTACCTCAGTAAGGCTTATATCATTGACAGGCCTGTCTTCTTGTTTTGACTGCAGGGTTGGGTATTTTGAGGTGCCTCTTGCATCTTTTTTTTTAAGAAAAGACTGAAATGTGGGTACAAAATAATTTCAAATGTGAGCCATGGAGTAGTGAGAAGCCTGTGAAAACAGCTGATTATTGAGAAAAAAATTTGCCTTGTCAGCATAAATGAGGCAGTTAAAAAAACTGGTTCTCCTGCCATATTTTACCCGTCTGTTTCTTACTGCTATGTGTCCAATAAGGGAAGTGTTACTGCTAGATTGCTCTACTAGGATGAAAAAAAAAAAAAGAAGTAATCCCAAAGATCCCCAAGTTTATCCTACTGAGGATTTCTTTAAGCTCCAGCGTTGCTCTTCACGGTCAAAGTATTTGTGTACAGATAAATATAGCTATTACACTGAGGTTTTTACCTTGCTCTTGCGCTGTCAGTTCTGATGAAATAGGAAGATGTTAAGCCCATACAGTATGTCAGCCAGTATTAAATGAATTGATCTGCACAGTATGATAGGGCTGGGTTCATATCATATTACATTACAACAAAATGCCTGAACCCTGGGTGACATTAATTCATGCTGGATTAAATGCTCAGTCTTTAATGTCAAGGAAAAGGCCTTGAACATTACAGCAAATAAAGAATGGTGCTTGTTGAAGTGTAGTACATATTTCAGAAAATGGTCATCATCATCTGTTTCTTGCGTGCCTCATCCCTCTTTCTTTATCCTCTCCACACCTTTTAAAGAATACCTCTGCTATTCCATTCTAATATTGCTACTGCTTTTTTCCCCTTTGTCTCCTCTTGTCATTATTGTCCCTCTTTGCTTCAGGTCAGAAGAGGCGAACAAGGCCTTTTCGGCTGCTGTGCAAATGCACGACGTCCTAGTGAAGGCCTGGGCCATGTGGGGCGATTACCTGGAAAACATCTTCGTCAAAGACCGCCAGCTCCACTTGGGCGTTTCTGCCATTACCTGCTACCTCCACGCATGCCGCCACCAAAATGAGAGCAAGTCTCGCAAGTACTTGGCAAAGGTGAGATTTGGAAAGTGTTACCTACTTGTGTGTGATTGTCACTTACATTCGGTATGTTCTGACAAATGTTATTATCAGTAATTAGTGTTATAGTGTTATTTACGTTAGAGAAAATATTAATTATTTAAAACAACATTTTCAGAAACTCCTTTTATATATCAGTAGCTTCTATCTCAGTTTTTTCCTCATAGGGTCTCCTGTTAATTCCTCAGTACCCTGGTCCCATCCAGTTCATAAATTATTGGTGATTATGAAAAGAGTAGGCCATCTTTCTGTCTGCCAGTTACAAACAGAGAGTAGTAGTTTGATCGATTACAGTGCAGCTGTAGTCTGTGGATGGGTTCCCATGCCAGATCAAATGTGGAGTGAAGGCCAACCTCTGGCATGGAGGTTAACAGACTAATGGCCTCTCTTGACACTCCTATGTCCCGACCCTCCGCATGGGCTGACCTTTTTCCACCAACAGTTAGACTGATGCAACTCTACCTACCATTTGAGTAAGCTTATATGAGAGGTAAAGACATGGACTCGACTAACAAGCACTTCACCATCTTACTCAGACTTCTGTTGCCTTGAAAGCACTTAAAAGACTAAGTCTAGTGTTTGAGAATTGAAAAAACACCATGCACCAAGACTTGTTTTTCAGTTTAGTGTTAGAGAGCATTTTTCACTTTGTAAAGATACAAGATGTGCATGTAAAAAGTAAAACATTACAATATCTACCATCTTTTCTTAAAAACAAACAGGTGTAAACATCAGGCAGTATATGTTCTAATAATCACTATTACTAGTTATGCAGCCACAAATAGATGTTTTTGATGAACCCTGCAAATTTGTGCTGCCAAGCCAGATTTGGCACTGCTTTATCCTGATGGATGAAATGGGACGGCCAGTCATTATCAGTAATTATACACAATCTGTGTACCTTGGTTTGGCTCACTGAAAAAAGCCTGCAGGGTTGAATTGGGTTAATGTCTTCATCGTAATGGAGAGGCACGGACAAGAGCACCGGGGAGGAGAGATCACCTCCACACTGGCTGGTCTTTCATCATAGTAAGGGTTGCCCAGAAGCACCCATTTGTTTCTTTGTACATACGGCAGACTTTTCCATTATGTCCTGTAGTTAGTTGTCCTTGTACTTTAGTGTTTCATTTCCCCCTCCCCTCATTTACAGGTGTTGTGGCTGCTCAGCTTCGATGACAAGAACACCCTGGCAGACGCCGTAGATAAGTACTGCATTGGAGTCCCGCCCATTCAGTGGCTGGCTTGGATACCCCAGCTCCTGACCTGCCTGGTCGGTTCTGAAGGCAAACCTCTGCTCAACTTAATCAGTCAGGTACGGTTCCTACAAAGCTCACCATTACTTTAAAGACAAATTTCATCAACCAGTCACTATACTGTATATTTTGGCCATATTTATTAGAGAAGCACATCTGGCACACACACACATCCATAATCAGGATAAATGAACTGCATTTACTCATTTAGCCCTTTCCCTTCCTTCTATTTACCAATTTTAAAATTCTGATTCCTTCCTTGTCCCCTTTTTTAGCAATTTATTGGCTTTCACTAGTCTCCGGTGAATTAGTTTTTAAATTATTTGTTCAAGAAATGATTATAAAGTTTATATTGTATGCGTCCGCACTGCAGGAATAGTGCTAGTAATTAAAGCAAGGACTAATTTGCTTTGCCTAATGGAGTATTATTTCCGCACAATTTGAAGAGGGTGATCTTCAAAGAGTAGTCTGCTGTGACAAACCGCCATCCTCTCGGCACTGAAGAGTATTGAAAATGTGTAAAGAAGGATAAAGAAGAGAGTAAAGAGACGCGCTTTAACGTACAAGTGAGAAATGTAGTGCCATTCAAAGACAAAGTGTGTGATGATTAGTTTGGGAACACTCTCCTGAACAGTTGTTTTCACGCTGCTAGTTGCGTTAATAATAAAAGAACAAGCGATTAAATTTATTCTCTTTATTGTACACGCAAAGTTCAGACAGTCCTGTTCAATTTTCGGAGGTAATTGTTAATTAAAAACACCTCACACATTAGCAATCACTGTGAGGACTGAGAATCAGCAGGTGACTGTTCACACTGGTTACAGACAGCACCTCAGCTGTTTCTTTCTGTTTCTCATTGACTGTGCTGTTACTTGTGTATTTTTTATTTTTTTTATTAATGCTGGCTTGAAACTAAGTGACATTTTAAAGCCACCTTCATTAATTCACTAATTAAGCCACGCTTGTTTCAGAGCACTAACACTCAGTGGCTTATATACATCAAGCTATTCCTGAAATCTATTAACAGATTTTATTCTATGTTATGATTCACACATATGTTATTTGCCCATCCTTTTGTCTGGTTTAATGAAAATTATTACCATTAACACTATTAATGTAAATGCGAGAAGCACATTTTGATGCATGGCAGGCTTTATCTCTTCTTCTTGCCTGAATTATTTAGAGCCTCTCTGTGGCGGCGGGATGTTTAAAAAACATAAGCTGAAATATTGATGAAGGTGCACAGAAGAGCGCCTGGGGACCGGCGGGAAGATGAATCAGAAGTTAACATAGAATCTCAACAGCCCTCCCTGTTGATGTTCAGCCACCTTTCTGCCTCCTCCTTGTCTACCGCTCACCCTTTTCCTCTCGGCAAACCTCAGCTTCGTTAAAATATGACATTTCTCATCTTCCCATTAGTGTCCTGATCTGTTGTTCCTCCTCTTCCCCTCTGCCGTATTCCTCTTTCATCTTTAATGCAGCTGTTAGTTTCCTTTTTAAAATGCCAATTTCCAGTCAGAATTACAAATAAAAAGACCCTAATGGGATTTTTTTTTTAAACTATTTAGAAACTTTGTAGTCGGTGTAGAAACACAAGACTTACAATTTATATTCACCACTTATAACCCCACACTCCCAACATACATCTGAAACCACACAGATGTAGAGTTTACAGTGTTTGAACACTCTTCAAACCCCAAGTACCCACAGCACTTTGCCTTCAGATCACCCATTATCAGTTGGAACATCTTTTAATCTGAGCTAGGTTTAGTCCAAGTCTAGGCCCGGTATGTAGAAGAATCTCTGACATTTTGAGCCACACACTACACAGAACTGAGGATACAAGGTTTAAATCTTTCAAATTGTTCATTGTTTTATTATCTTTGATGACTCTTGATGTGGTTTTTAACAGGTTTGTTGGCCACATAGATTTAATTATAGGCAATTTGTGGTAAAGACAACATAGCTTTTGATTAAATAGTAGGAAAAACATGCCTTTCTGTGAGGAGTCTGCATGTTACTGAGGGTTCTATCCAGGTACTCTGACTTCCGCCCAAACATGCATGTATAGGTCAATTGGCAACTCTAAAGTGCCATTCTAGTGAATGAATGTGAGAGTTAATGGTTGTCTGTCAGTGTCTGTCTGTAAATGTCAGCCCTGCGACTAACTGGCCATTGTCCAGGGTGTACCCTGCCTCAGGCCCATTTTCACAATGGGTTTGAGGCATAAATGAACAGCTGGCATATAGGCTGTATTAGCTGTTGCAGTATCAAACAAATCCTGCCTCAAAGAGTCAGAAGTGAATTCTTTCTGTTGGAGACTTGAAACCTCACTTTTACTATTAGGCTTCTCCAATGGTGCCGATGACTTTTTCGTAAAAGTCTTGAGGGCAATTTCATCATCAGTCACATTCAGTTTTGTAATTCAGCCGTGACATGTTTTCAACTTGCCTAAGTCCCCGGACTCAAAGCTTCAAACACTCCCTCTGCTCCGAGCCGAGGTCTTTGACTGTATCAGTGTGATATCTCTCTGTCCCGCTCCCTCTCTCCATCTCCCTCTTCACCTTTGCCTGCCTCCTCGCGCTCTCCTTTGCACTCCTGAGGGGAAGTCTTTGAAATGTAATCTGTGACCCTCTTTTATCTGCTAGGTGGGACGAGTGTACCCCCAGGCTGTCTACTTCCCCATACGTACCCTGTACCTGACGCTCAAGATTGAGCAGAGAGAGCGCTACAAAAGTGGTAGGTAAACACGACGGGCAGTAGCATGTTGCCTCATAACCTCCTTCTAAACAAAACTGAAGCTATTAAAGGGCTGTACATTATATTTTAGTTTAAAATATTCAGAATTAACCATAGTGTTTTAACAGTTAGGATAGTTTGCAAAACATTCGTAGCTGCCCCGAAGACAGATAAGCCACTGATGTTACAATGTAAATACCTTCCTGGGCATCTTATTTATTTATTTTGGAACTTGTAGTCAAAAGTATATTTTTTAAACCAGTCTACCCAAAGCTGCTTTAAATATACTAATTTATTAGTCTTTCTCCTTAACATACAACTCCTTATTTGATGAGTCGTCATTGATCATTTTCCCAGACGCCTCAGGACAGCAGCAGCCCAGTTTAGTGGGGTCCCAGCCACACTCCGGAGGCTCTGACCCAGGTCCCATCCGGGCCACAGCCCCAATGTGGCGCTGCAGCCGGATCATGCACATGCAGCGAGAGCTCCACCCGACCCTGCTCTCCTCCCTGGAGGGCATCGTGGACCAGATGGTGTGGTTCAGGGAGAACTGGCACGAAGAGGTGAGGAAAGACAAAGGGTGCTGATATTGCGGGTGTCGGGCTTTGTTCTGAGGTGTGTGTGTGCCTTTGTGGATCAGATGGTGAGAGAATAATACAGCACTTGTGTGAGTTTTCATGCATCTGTGCGTATGTGTGAAAACAAGTCAGTGCACATAGGTGTGTGTTACACCACCTGGTCGTCCAGATGAACTGAGTTTGGCACAATCTGTCTGTCCAGCACATCTGTTAGGGTTAAAGTACTTTTCAGAGCCATGAATAGGTTACCAGCACCATTACTACTCAGAAGAAAAAAATCAAATTCAATTACAAGGTTTGTATTTTCCCGACTTTTGTTTAGTATTTGTCGGAAATAGGCCTGACATTAACATTTAAACAGGTGCTTCAAACTGTTTTAGCTGTGCTCTGCAGTGTCCTCGCAGTATAACTGTTCTGTGGGTGGAAGGGAAAGTGGCTGAAATAGAGGAAGCGAGAGCCGAAAAGCCAGAGACAGGTGATGGATGGGTGCGGTGAGCGTGTAGGATGGGGCAAGGGATTAAGCTTCTGAAGTTTGCTGGTGTGTGTGTGTGTGTGTGTGTCTCTGTGATTATCTGTGATAGTTTGGGGCACTCGGCAGCAGCTGCAGGCTCTATGCTTCGTTCCACTGGGCAGACAGAGGCAGAGATGCTTGTTGGGCCATCATCACTTTCTTTTTCTCATATACCAGGGTTACTTTAAGACATGTTTGAAGTATAGACATTCATTTTGGTTTTAATAACATGGACCACAGTATTAATTTGATGAATGTGTGCGTAGTTAATGATTGCTCTAATCCCAAAAATCAACAACTGAAACAATACTTCTAATGATTTTGTTTTTATTTCTTCTTGTTCTTAATCTGTCGTCAGGTTTTGAGGCAGCTTCAGCAGGGCCTGGCGAAGTGCTACTCCGTTGCCTTTGAGAAAAGTGGTGCAGTCTCTGATGCCAAGATCACACCACACACACTAAACTTTGTCAAGAAGCTTGTTAGCACCTTCGGTGTTGGTTTGGAGAATGTTTCAAATGTGTCCACAATGTTCTCCAGCGCCGCTTCGGAATCATTAGCACGGCGGGCCCAGGCCACAGCGCAGGACCCTGTTTTCCAGAAGATGAAAGGACAATTTACAACAGGTTGGTTATTTCTTTAATTTCCTTATGGAATAATAATAATAATAATAATAATAATAATAATAATAGATTGATTGATTTCCCTGTGAATGTCCATGCTGATGTATTGCTCAAGTGATTTTGTTGTTTTGTTGAGCTGATCAAACACATTTCCTGGATTTTCTAGATGCATCTACACATTTCCTGGATTTTCTAGATGCATCTACATAAAGACCATGAGAAGTATTGTATGGCCCATGGAATTATAACTATAGCTAAAAAAATAAATGTAACGGTGGCCTTTAGACGTACTGTTCTGTCCGACTCTGAACATTGCAAATGGCAGCATTTTACAGAGTGATAAAATCTGAGCATTTGACAAAGTGTGAAGGTTGGGCTGGTGTTAGAACAAGCAACACCTCCTACCTGACCTTTCCTTTAGCCAGCAACACATATTAAAACTCCAGTCATATCAGATTTGAAGTAAGATTAATATACAAGGCTGCCCTTTTTTAATAGTACCACCAGAGACAGCATATTAACTCAAACACATATGCCCCAGCTGGAGCATTAATGTTGTGCAGCGAGTGTAATTTAAGGTTTGAACCATATGATTTAATTTGTGCAATATGTTTGTCCTTTTCACTGCTTGGATATGATTCCATGGTGGTGTTATTGGTACTGTATTTATGTACAAAACTATTTTAGCTTGTTTTTGGACCAGTGCTGATGAAATGGCTGATCAGTACATCCTGTTTCAGAATATTATTTTCTCCAAATCTATTTTCTGAGGTGTGGTACATGAAAATTGAATTAAAGATTAGTTGTTGGAAGACACTGTGAATGACACCTATTTCCAGTTTACTCTTAAAAGAAAAATGAGGTTCATGTTGGTGCTTGTAAGAAAATGAAGCCTCTGATATGTTGGCCTGCATAATAAGATCTGTGTTTAGGCTGTGGAGTCCAACAGGAGAGGTGCATTTCTGGTTTTGCTGAGGCTCCTCCGAGACATGTCCCTTCACACACACACATCGTGTCCTGTGTTTTCCTACATTACCTCAGGGCGTTAACTTCAGCTGACTGGGCCCTGGCCTGTCTGCTCCCCTCCTCTCACCGACCACCTCTGTGCTCCCTCCCACAGACTGACTGCACTGTTCTCTAAATGGCAATCACAGTTAACAGCCCAGTCTCCTGTTCATTGCTTTTCTACATAGTGACTCCTTCCTCCCTGCCATTGCTCCTAAGCCTCGCCTGTGCTTTTCCTCTTCATTGGTTTTGAGAGTGGCCTATAGAGCTAATGTGTTTGGCCCTGGAATAGAGAAGGACAAGGACAGTGAGTGAATGAAAAGCAGCAAGGGAGAAAATAATTACCTCACTCAGAGAAAAAATAGGCAATAAAGAATAGCCTGTGATGAAAGCATATAAAAAACAAGAACATAAAAGAACTAGAAGCTTTAGAAATGGAAAACAACTGGACTAGGAGACAGGTGTGATGGTATTAGCAATAAAAGCTTGACTGAATGAATAACACAAACAATAGTTTGTGAGACTCGGAGTAAACCCTGTGCTGATGAATCTCAGCAGATGTTGCTGTGCCAGCTGTGCTCACGCAGCCAGGCGTCACCAGGGCTTCTGCTTTGTAGGGTGTCTGTGGCCCATCACTACCCAGCTGTCCCCACAGCGAC
Organism: Perccottus glenii; assembly: GCA_024416835.2. Lineage (NCBI taxonomy): Eukaryota > Metazoa > Chordata > Actinopteri > Gobiiformes > Odontobutidae > Perccottus > Perccottus glenii. The sequence continues at coordinate 12,211,999 of CM044566.2, read as the reverse complement.
ACCGGAGTAAGGCCGACAGAGACGGAAAACCACACAAGACTTCCAGAGCGGAACAAACAGGGTTTACAGAGCTGCTGAGCAGCCAAGCTCCCATTCCCCGCTTTGCGTTAGTGGCTCACTCGCTTTCACAGGGTTTGTGGGCTGGAAAATATGGGTTTATGTGTGCACATATAACATTTGGCAGCAGGGAGGCATTCAAATCCAATTACAGTGAATGCTATTTGCATGAGTTACTGTTTTAGTGGTGGATCCGTTCCAAAGACTTTTGTTATAAGTGTGCTTTCTGACAAAAAGCACAGGTTTCCGGCTTTAAAATTATGTACTTATTTAAATGTAATTTTTCATACAAAAATTCCCCCTCATTTTAAAAATGGATTTTATTGTCTTTACTTTGACTTAAAAAACAACATTTGAACTTTTATCTTCACATCTTAACCTTTAAATGTGAACTTGTACACTTTGAAGCCATTATGGCCTCCACCCCATTCATTTTGTTAAAATAACCTTGGAAAGTCAGATACCCACAAACAGACAGTTGCGAGACAGTTCATGGGGAATTGTAGTCCTATGAAGGTGGCCCACTGCCTGAACCATAATTTTGTGCTGCACTGCCCATCCCGGTCTGTTCTGTCAGCAGGGGCAGGTAGGGCAGAACACTGGTTCTGATTTTTTTACACAGGTCACAGAGCAGCCTGGCTATTTTCCACAGCTTTTTCTCTGCATCCTCATTCCCCCCGCTAGTTGACAGAGCAGAGGTCAGAGATGTGTTCAGGGCAACTGAAAATAAAATAACTGGCTATATTGCAGTCACTTTACAACACTTTGTGAAGTGTTGTTTGTCTCAGCTACTGTAAACAGTTAGGACCTAAGCAAGATGGAGAGGATCAATAGTTTTATTGCTGCAAAACATTGACATTATGTGAATGTTTCTGTCACCTCAAGTAACAATAGATTGGGTTGTGTTTTAGGACTAATTGTAGTTTATCTTTTTGAAAAAGTTAAATGTGTTTGAGGGTAGGCTTTGTTGTTCACATCTATTTTTATCATAACACTTGCCCTGACTGAATCAAGTGAAAGATCTAATAAAGATAGAATGATATTACCACATTCCCTTGTGGTTTGTAAAGAGTGAAGCATGTCTCACTTTTTCTATTTGGAGGCATTATACACTTTTATGGCCCTGAATTGTTGTCAGGTTGCAATTTCTCAGGACTATTTCAATTTTACCCCTGCTATCGGGGCAGGTGAATTGCAGGCAGACGAATAGCGAAATGGGGCCACCACGAAAAGAACATTGGCTGTTTTAAAGGGCTTATTTAAAGTATTAGGAGGTCTCACTCTGAAAGAAATTGAACAGCTTTGAAATGGCAGGGCTTTGCAGTTTCATGGATTCATTATAGAAGGTGGTACAACAGGGTGTAGTGAAATACGAGAGGAAGGTGTGTGTGTTCACGTGCATTCGTGTTACAAAGATGCCCAGGGGCCCTCACTGTAAAATGGAAAACCTGCCTGGTTTCTCTTCCTTCTCTTGTTATTGTCCTGCTCATCACGATATGTTCTGCACAATACGAGTTGTGACTTGAAACATGCATTTAATAGTTTACGTCTACCTTTGCTATAGCACTAATTGAATCACTTCAGAGCCTTCATCCAGGGAGTTTTAAGTCCAAAGTGTTCTCCTCGTGCTCCCAGTCTGTCCTATCTGTAGAGCAAGCCACTGTGTCGCACTCCTGGAGCAAAGGGAACAGCAGTGTAACACAATATTTCTCATTTGCGATCACTATTCTCCGCTGGGTCATTACTGTGGAAACAATGTGCTTGTTGTCTGTTTTAGTGTGTAAATAAAGCTAAAACAAATAACCAGATCTCACTTTCATTAATCTTACCTGTTAGTGGTTTCTGGGTCTTGTTATATTTCCACTAAAAATGCCCAGTGTCCAAATGTTATCCGTTTTTATTCCTTACTTAGTTTTTCGCAGTTATTTTGAACTCTGCTTTGAGAACCATTTCTCATCTGTTTACAGCCTGTCTGTGTTTTAACCCCTCAACGCTTATTATTTGGCAAGGTTAATAAGAAGCAGTATTTATAGAGTAGGTCTGGGGGTGTTTAGGTTAGAAGTTGGACATTCAAACACATCTGGGAGCGGCCTCTTGTGTTATAGTCTTGTATTTTTGACGGGAGCCTTGTTGAAGGGCATTTCGAGGGCAGGAGAGAAAAAGCACACATCCCCCACTCTGCATCTGCCTTTAATAAGTATTTAGTAAGTGCTATGCCCATATTATTAAACATAACCATACGTTTTCTCTTTTTCCTCATTAGACTTTGACTTCAGCGTTCCCGGCTCCATGAAGCTTCACAATTTGATCTCCAAACTAAAGAAGTGGATCAAAATCTTGGAGGCCAAGACGAAGCAGCTGCCCAAGTTTTTCCTCATAGAAGAGAAATGCCGCTTCCTCAGCAACTTCTCAGCACAGACGGCTGAGGTGGAGATCCCCGGGGAGTTCCTCATGCCCAAACCAACACACTACTACATCAAAATTGCCAGGTAAACATGGCCTCTCCAACACACACATGTTTCAGCTGAGTAAGCAGGAGGATAAATTAAAGCCAGCCATGTTCTAAAAGCTGCCAGCCACACTTGACATATGAGAGGCATCTCAAGAAAAACGAATATCACAGCGTAAATGTGAAATCTAAGCAAATCCTGCTTTTTGCTAATTTTTGTCTGACCCACTGATAGAAGAGTAGAAATCAGGAAATCTTAGCTTTTGCCCCACCTTTGTTGTGCTTTGTTGCATTAAATTCGACGTCATATTCAGGGCTGTATTATAAACGGATAGCTGTTAAATACCCACAAACAAGGACAAGGGATGACCAAGTTGTCAGCATACATAAGCTTTAAAGTAAAATGGAGTGACAAAACATTCAAACGAATCCTCCTTCACTATTTTTTCCCCCTCTTTTCATCTCTCCACCAGGTTCATGCCCAGAGTGGAAATTGTACAGAAACACAATACCGCAGCACGCCGCCTCTATATCCGCGGCCACAATGGCAAGATTTACCCGTACCTTGTGATGAATGACGCCTGCTTGACCGAGTCGCGCAGAGAAGAAAGGGTCCTGCAGCTCTTGCGCCTCCTTAACCCGTGTCTGGAGAAGAGGAAGGAGACAACCAAGCGACATCTCTTCTTCACAGGTGAGAAAAGAAATCGGCAAAACACATTTTGGGAAATGATAGCACGTAGAGGCACCTGATTAGGGGGAGATATGAAGCATTATGACCTCTTGTTTGAGTGGACAATTGGCAGCCACTACCTCCAGTTATTCCCCAAATGTGTCTCTTTCTCTCACACACTTTCAATTGGCTTTCAAGCACAATTTCCTCTCTTTGTCATCCCCTCGTGGTTTACCTCCATCCAGATGTTTGCCTACTCTCCATTTACACACTTGATTGGTTTGTTTAAAAGGAAATATGGACAGGGAATTCTCTAGTCCCTTCCAACTCATTTCCTCCCAACTGGAATGGCTGCTTTCGATTGGATTTTGAGGTGTCTGTGTAGGTAAATGTTTAGATTGTTTTCACAATTCTATCAGTGCAAGTGAACTCAGCACTTCCCAGTACAAGTACCTCAATGTGGCTGTCTGAACAAAAATAAAAATTCTCAGCAACATATATTGCGGAACTGTGGACAACACGTTTGAGTGAACATTAAAGCTGCACTACCTGATTTTCTGTTGCCGTCCCTGTCTCAGACTCCATTCTCCCCCAAAAGAAGCCTAGAGACCTCTCCTGCTTTTCTTTTATTAAAATTATTAAACTGGAACCATTTTTTCCTCCACAAAATACTAATACAGTATACTAAACTGACGTTTAGCGCTTAGCATTAGCTTGGCATTAGCTTAGCATTAGCTAGGCATTAGCTTAGCGTTAGTTAGCTGCGACTTTAGTGTCAGGACCGCAATTATCTCTGCCTCGTTGAACATTACGTGATTGAATTAACAGTATTTTTTCACAAATGATTGCTTTTACAATATACCATTTGAGGTTTAAACTATTTTCCCCAACTAGAAAGAAAATATCAGCTACAGTATGTTTAAAGTAGTTCATCCTTTCATACTTGCAGTATGCAGTTTTTTTGTGTATTTGGGGAAAACTGTTTAATCACGTAATAGGAGCAATCTCTGAAAAAAATGACACCTTAAGATGATGTGTAGGCTTAATTGTGATGGATTTTAATAGATGAGAATGTTCAGTGACTAGCTAACATGCAAGGGACATTCCCATTGGCTGGTTGGTCTACCACTGAATCAATGGCGGTGGAAAAATCCTAAAGGGAAAGTGGTTATTCCAGTGAAATGATGCAAAAAAAAAAAAATTGAATAGAAATAGAAAAAAGCAATGTAAAAAAAAAAAAACATAAATATTTTGCACCACATTCATGCAGTGATTAACGAGATGAACTAATACTGAGCTAGAAGTTTAAGGTAAGTATGAATTATTTTACAGTGGCAAATTGGTTCAGTTTTACTTTCTTTATTCATTTAAAAGCAGGCATTGCTATGTTGTTGTAGGGGAGTGGTAAAGGTAATCTAGTGTATTGTTAAAATGATTGCAAAACATACTTCTCCATTTATTAATTTTTGATTCCCTCCTTCTGTGTACTCTCCTCTGCAGTGCCCCGTGTAGTGGCAGTATCACCTCAGATGCGGCTCGTGGAGGACAACCCATCGTCTTTGTCTCTGGTGGAAATCTACAAACAGCGCTGTGCCAAGAAGGGAATTGAGCATGACAACCCGATTTCGAGATATTATGATCGTCTGGCCACTGTGCAGGCCAGGGGCACCCAGGCCAGCCACCAGGTACAGACAGTCTTGTCAACCTACAAACATGTTACATTGATATTGATATATTCCTCTTCTGTTTTAACACTGGAAAATTAAGTGGCCGTTCTTCTAATATTCACTTACATTGACTTTTTAACATTAGCACTAAACATCAGCTTCTTCTTCTTTTCCTCTTGTGCGCTCCAGGTCTTGCGGGACATCCTAAAGGAGGTGCAAGGAAACATGGTGCCTCGAAGCATGCTAAAGGAATGGGCTCTTCACACGTTCTCCAATGCCACTGATTACTGGACCTTTCGTAAGATGTTCACCATTCAGCTGGCACTCATTGGTCTGGCTGAGTTCATGCTCCATCTCAACAGACTCAACCCTGAGATGCTGCAGATAGCACAGGTAAAACACACACAAAAATGGTAGTGTCAAGGGCAAGTGGGATCTTTGAGGCGTTGGCTGATTCAATAGATATCCACACTCATAGATGTATTAAGAGATCACCATTTACCCTCTGTATATCTGGTCGTATGAATTACCATTCTCCCCCATGACATTCACGCTTGGCCTATCAGTCAGCCAGCCTCAGTCAATGCCAAGGATGTTTTGACAGAACATTATATTCAGTCCCGCCACTCAACAGCTATCAAAGACGCTTCAATTTGAAGACGCTGCATTTGTGTGTGCGCGCCCCTGCCTCTCAGTCAGCACGCATCTGTCTGATGCTCGGGGTCTAGAGACGGCTTTCTCAAATTCATTATTAAAGATGATTGTGTCAGTCGGCCACCCCTCCCCTCTGATCCTAATCGGCCTTTGCTGACAGGCGTTCCTCCGGGCAGCTAAGCACTGGTATTAAGCCCCCTCTCTGCCTGTTCCACACTGCAGATCCTATTAGACACAGGAGGATTAAGGAGCGGAGTGTGTACACACATAAAACCACACTCACAAACATGGTGCAAGGACAGGACATCACAGCTGTAACACTATGACCCAACTTTAGAAGTACATACCTCTCTCTTCTTGTGAAATTATAAACCACATTAATGCTCCAAACCAAAGTAGCACTGTTTAGTTTATCCAAACAGACACGTGTTCAGTTTTCTTTTAACAGTTGTCTCTCCTCAGAGGCCTGACATCTCCAGAGAATTCCTCTTATGTTCTTTTTGTGTAATTGTCTCTGTAACGTAAATGCATGGGTTGACATTTGTTATGAAAATGACCCAATAGGTGACATTTCTCACAGTCCCGTGTCATTTTTATGTCACCCCAATATTGCATCATCAGATTTACACCGGCTCCCAAAATAAATACTCAGTTGGTCACTAGTGTGCTTATTAGCATTCTGAGTGCTTCCGCTATAGCCCACTGTCTGCGGGCTTATATAAGCCTCTGGGGGTTGCCAGTGTCCCAGCCCGCTGCCTAGTGGCCCTCCTTTGGGGCCCAAGGAGCAAACGGCAGCAGGAGAGAGCCTGGGGGAATTGGGGAGGAGGAAGGGTTGTGAAGAGGCGAGAGAGAGAAGAAGAGCAGCACTTGCAGGATTGAAATTCTCTGCAATAAAGCTGTCACAGTCACTCACCTTTTCATATAAGGAAGCTTATCTCTCTGGATTGGCCACTTGTGTAGCAGTCCTCTCACATATAAATGCAGGCTTAAATATAAAAACTTGGCTGTATATATTTAAGTCAGCAGGGAGTGATGGTCGAGCAAGGATTATAGATGTCCAGCTGCTGATAGTTTGATGTGTTACTGCGTCTGGGGCAAGCAGATCAATAAAAGCAGCCATTTCTTTAGTGTTAGCTTGTTTAGTACCGCTTTTTAAACTCTAAAACTAAAAAAATGTCAAAAGGACCGTAATGAACAGAAATTTTGCAAATGCTTAAGGGGAGACGCATGTGAATAATGTTGTTACTTTATTTATCTTGTCTGCCCTCATTTACATTTCTTTCATTTCTGGTCTTCTGCTTCTAGGACACAGGCAAGCTGAACGTCTCCTACTTTCGTTTCGACATAAATGATGCCACAGGGGACCTGGATGCTAATCGCCCTGTTCCATTCCGTCTAACTCCCAACATCTCTGAATTTCTGACAACTATTGGTGTCTCTGGGCCTCTGACCGCATCCATGATTGCTGTGGCACGTTGCTTTGCACAACCAAACTTTAAGGTATTGTGTTTTTATTTTATAGTTCTTAATTTTTGGTCCTATTTCATGTCCCACGTGCTGTGGTTTTGAAAAGGTTTGTTCAGTACTGAAGCTCAAATAAACTTAGAGAGCAACCTCACTCAGACCCAGCCAAACAAAAACATTACCGTGAACAAAAAAAGCAGACCGTTGCATTTTATATCTGCAGCAGAGCAGTAATGACAGGCGTGTGGTGTCTATGTATAGGTTTGATTCATACAATCTCACAGATGTGGAAGGAAAGTGGAGTTCTTAAGAGGCAAATAAACAAAGCACACTGTGTGAACTAATTAAGGCCAAAATCCCACAGGCCAGATTTTTTCATGTGGCTGAAGGAAATGGACGTTTCTAGGGAACGGAAACAACACAAAAAACACCTAACAATCATCCACTCAAAAATAGTGAAACCCTAAACCATAAAAACATTTAGTGCTGCCTGAAATGTAAATTCCCATGGTAAGGTAGGGAACTAGTTTACCAGATATACAAGTTTTTTGTTGCTATAATCATAAATTGTATCTAAGCTATAGTTTAAAGAAGAGGAACAATAGGTATTTGATATCTGTCAATTATGCCAATAATAATTAACTGTTAATCATCACTTTTTACCTGTGTCTCAGGTGGATGGCATTTTGAAAGCAGTTCTTCGAGATGAGATCATTGCTTGGCATAAGAAAACACAGGAAGACACTTCTATGCCTCTGTCTCCGGCCGGCCAACCAGAAAACATGGACTCTCAGCAGTTAGTTTCATTGGTTCAGAAAGCTGTAACAGCCATCATGACCCGCCTTCATAACCTGGCACAGTTCGAGGGAGGAGAGTAAGGTCAATACCCTGGTGGCTGCAGCCAACAGCCTGGACAACCTGTGTCGGATGGACCCGGCGTGGCACCCCTGGCTCTAAGTGCAACAAAGAAAACAGGAAGATGTGTTGAAATGTAGAACGAGTCAGATTAGAATAGATAGGACAGTCTGAAGGTACAAAGCACGTTTAATGGACGGTAACAGGAGTTTTGGCGAGAAGAGTCACAGCCACAGATGTAAGTCTGGATTCAGGTTGAAAGCCCTTCATTGTCTGGTTGTGAATTCTCAGTCAAATTTGAACATACTTGCCTGTACAATATATACAATGAAAGAATATTTTATTAGATGTTTTGTTTTTCAGCTTCTATTTATTTTTCTACGTGAATGTCAGTGATGTAATTTTCTCTTGTGTATGACAGGACTAATGGTCTAGTCTTAATATGCCACCGGGTCAAGCTTAAGGGAGGGTTACGTTTTTTTTTTAATGTTTAAAATTTGACTTGCATCTGCAACATTTTCTCCATTAAGATTTTTTACAAAAGAATTGACTAAATACTTAATTAAAATTGTATTATTAAAACAATGTGTACATTGTCCTGTGAATGAAGAATTTTGTGGAAATGTGAATAAATAATGCCCTACTTTTTTTTTTCTTACACGTTGCCTACACAAAATTCTAAAAGCTTTGCATTTTTACGTACTTCTTGAGTTTCTTGTGAGGAAATAAAACAAGCAAAACCTTCAGGGCAGGTTTTACACTATAATAAGCTAGAACATCTATGATGCAAATTTGTCATTCCCACCCTGGTTATGTAAGCATCTCCCCTTTTTGTAACAAACAATGGCTTTGAAGAAGTGTTATTGTATTCTCCGCCTTGTAAATAAGCATTTTGTTTTAATAAAATGCTTTTTTTTTTTTTTTTACTACACAGACTTTTATGTTTGCTTTTATGTAGTAACCTCCTGCAGAGCTCTTTACACAATGAACACAACAATGAATCTCAAAAAGGTTTTAGCTGTGCTCACAATTACCAGCTGCAAACCCACTGTCATTGCAATAATCACCCTAAAACATGCACTCTTTTAATTTATTGCAATAATAACTCATGTGATTGGGGTAGTTTCAGCTGAACCATTCTGATTATGATTGTTTTGGCTCAGTTAGTATAGGCCTACTAGGTATTTTAGTATGCCTCAGTGTAAGGAGTGTAGGCTACTGTTTTTGTCACTGTGGTTATCCACTCCCCTCCCTCTGCCTCGAAACTCTGCAGAGGTGTTGCTCTCCTCCCCAGTGCTTGATTAAGACATACCAGTAGATCTGTGAGTGGGCCGGCCTGCATTGACTTACACACACTGTCAGCTGGCCGCCCTCCACTCATAAACAGGTTATATCTCTGTTCGCCTCTGTACAGTTCACATAGCCTTAGCCTTTCCACAAGTTTACACACCATCTAGAACACCTTTCTTCCCCTGTAGCCTAATCCTTCTAAAGCATGGGCCAGACTTGTGTGTGCTCCTTAAAGCATCCATCTTACTCTACTTTAAAAGACCTACAGGATATGGGTAACACGTTAAACTGTAGGTTTCCCTGGATTACATATACCACAGATGTATTTGTAACCTTTAGTGGTTTAACCTGTTATGACCTCTTTGCTTTGACCTAATGTTGACTAGGACCCCTTGACAAGTCAAAACTACGCAGGAGAGGTATGATAAAGTATTGCAATCACAAAGAAAACTACAGTAATGGCGAAAGACTGTGATAGTAAGTTATTTTGTTAAGCTAGCTAAAACAAAAATAGCTAACGCTAGCATTAGGTGTATTGTTTTATTAGATGGAATTATTACATTGAAAACATTAATGTGGCCAGTCAGTGTTGACATTTTTATGTGTTTTATTGGTGAAATGCAAAATAAAACGCATATTTTATCAGCTGAAAAGTAAAACTTGATTCTGTCATTAGCTAACTTGGTGTTAAATTAGCTAGCAAACAAAAGCATTCAAAATGTTGTTGCCAGCTAAGCGTGTAGTTAAATGTTTCTGTAATTAAAATGTATTTGTTGTATATACTATTCAGGAAACAATCAATACCCATACAATTATTATTGTGCTATTTTACATTTTGGAAAAAAAAGATCATTATTAGCCAACTGAAGTGAACGCTTACTAATCAGCCATTGATGAGCACATTATAAAATCAACTCAAAATGATACCAAAAACAACCATTTATGGAAGTGATGCATTTTTATGTTTTATATGATTTTTAGTCCCATTTTTTCTCAGTTAATCATATATTGTGGGTGTCCAGTCAAGTTACTGCATTATACTGCATAATAACAAAAGTATCTTCTCAAGAAACAAGAAGCTATTCATTTCAAGACAAGAGCCAAGCCTAATGGAAACACTGTTAATGAAAGCAGACAAACACACACCCAGTTGTGTCAGTGTCCTTTTGATTGTGTTTGATGTTGTGGGTGCCGTCTGTTGGGACAGCCATCCATTTCACGCCTCAGGTGCCGTTTCTGATTTGAGAGAGATTGGGTGAAATATGAAATCCACAACAGCAGAACACATGTGCCCCAACACACACAGACCCACACAAACATTTTAACCTGCCCTTCCCCAGAGATGTGTCAGAGCTTGCCTTGTGGGTCCTTCAATGCACCAGTCCTCTCCTGTGACAGAGAGGTATCACGGCAGCAGTGACCTAACCATGTCCTATTTCTTTCTTTCTTTCTACTAGTTTGAAGGGAAGGTGGAGGCTTTTTCCCACTGCCTGCGCGTGAAGTGTGCAGAGATGATTGATGTGCACAGGGGGGAGTGGGAGGTGTAGAGCCTGGGATCATCATGAGCTCTGGCACCAAAGACCAATCTCTGAGGGACCGACGAAAGCAAGAATAGATCCAGGCTGGAACAGATGATGAAATCTCCCCTGTCCAATGATCCCTGGTGGTCCCCATGGAGATTTGGTAAGGGAGGGAGATATAAGAGAGAAACAGGTGAAAGTATTGTTTTAGTTTGATTTATGCATCACATTTCTCATGAAAAACAGTGAAAGACAAACAGTAGGCATGTGAGTAGGAAGACAATGCATTGAAAGTGGCGTTCTTAAGACAGGGATGAGGCTGTTGTGAGTTGGTAAAGAAAACAGAGGCCAAAAAGTGCTTTATCAACTCCCAAATCCACTCTTTTCCCTGCGTTCTCATTTATCATTCAAGCCGAGCTCTCTTCTTTTGTTTCCTACAGCCAGCATCCAATTATACATGACATTGAATCAAGCCTTTTTGCACAGCAGGGAAAGAAGCTTTTTAGTATGTTCATGTAAACAAACAGTATTAATCAAATAAGCATTGTGTTGATCTCTAGTCTGGGAAGCACATCTCATATCTAGCGGCTGAAGATTTGTTTTGCAACTGAGTGAAGGTGGCCCATTAGGACTTCTAATGGCATTTTTTTGCTCTGAGGAGTTGAGCTCATTAGTTTTGTGTCTGAAATCTGCCATTATGATTTTAATTGCTCAAGCTGTACATAGCAGCAGTATGGGAAGCAAATCAAAATCAATTTTTTATTGGCGACATTAATGCACTGGCATGTCACACAAGGATTCAAGTAGAAAGTGGTGCAGTTTGTCTAGAAGTGGAGGCACAAAGGGTTTGGGTTGAAAGTATGGAAGCTGGGTTTCACCATTGGGATGATTATAAAAGAAAATCCAGTCAAGTCAAACTATTAAGTCAAACTTCTGACTTTGTTAAAGTAATGACACCAAAAGTCAGAGACATAAGTCAAAATTGTGGAAAAGTTTATAGTATAGGCTTACAGTTAAAATGTATCCTTTCACAGAGGGCTGGAGCTTGTGACCCCAAATCGCAGAGGTAACACTTTAAGACATACACGGCTTCCAATTCTCCATGACACCCAGAGGAAGTTCCATTACTTTTACTTCTAAATTTAACTCATTGTTTCACATTTTTCATATAACTGTTCATATATAACACCATAAATATTTTTATTATTGCTAAATTATCCCTGTGGGGAAATTTATTTAACTCCAAGAAATCTAAATTAAACAGCTGCATTTTTAAATTTTACACATTAAGATTTGTGCTTAAAAGCCTTACAACATTTATTATTAAAGCAATTCAATCTGTCAAAGTGAGAAAAGACAATCAGCTGTCTGAACCAGTTTATCTCAGTCTAAGTCAAAGTTGGAAACACAACTGCATAATGAGTGCAATTAAAGTCTGGGACAGCTTTTGTTTTAGGGGCTCTGGCATTCATAAAGATTCACTCATAAAGGCTCACTAGAACATTGGCATAATTTATTTAAAAAAAGAAAAGAAACGGTAATGTTCATTGTAACACCTGTGCTTTTGTTTCCGCGTGAGTGCGGTAAAACTTCAGTTGTGTTCATTTTCACCTGACAGCCTGTCCCTCCACAAAATGACTCAAGTCAAAACAATCTCTAAAAATATAAATAGAAGAAAAATCTGTCAGCTTTGTCAATCCTGAGTAACCAATCAATAGTAAATTTAAAGGCTAATTGCTTGAAAACTCTCTGTTTTAAATGAATAAGCACTCTTATCCCACATTAAAGTGGTTCTATTCTATAGTGGTTCTTTCATAATATCTGTGGTTGTGATTTTATTTTATTTCTTTACTATCCCTTTGAGGAAATTCATTCTCATCAGCCACCACCAGGGGCGCCCAGATACCCTAGTCATGTCACTAACCGGAAACTATAACATGTTGGTGGGGGAAACCGGAGTACCCGGAAAAAAAATTCCCATGCATGGGTATTTCATGTTTACCAAAGCAATAAAAGAAGAGAAACTTCCAAAGCGGGGCTGAATACTATAATATAGCCATTGAACAAAGGCATTTCTAATATCTCTTTGCTAAAGTCAATAATGCTGTAGGTCTGTCTCCCAACAGTGCCATACTCACGGCTGGCCAGTGTCCACATAGTATATGGGATAAGTTTATATTGCTCCAAAGGATTTATGAACTAAAAAGTACCATGTCTGCTCTGGTATTCCATTTTATTGAAGTCACTTCCTGCTCTTTAGTTTTGCTTGTTGGCAACGTTACCTCTTACTGAAGTGTAAAGCAGTAGAACAATTAATTATGGAATACACTTGGCAAGGGATCCTTTGAAGCAGTATTAGTGTAAGTGCATAATGTGTTTCCGTTGTTACCTTTCATTTATTTATGGCTCTATATTTTTTCTTTTTGTTCTTGACTCAGTATGTAAGTATTCTGATTGGTCAAAAGTTTTACAAAAAGGGGCTATTGCATCAGACTTTATGCCATTTATGCTGAATAAAAATTGATCTCCTGTTTTCCTGTTTTTCTCACTTTAGTTGTTTGCCCCCATTTTTCATGAACTGAACTCAAAAATCTGAGACTTTTTCTATGTACACAAAAGTCCCACTGCTCTAAAATATTGTTCACAAATCTGTCCAAATCTGTGTTAGTGAGCAGATAATCCATCCAACTCACAGGTGTGGCATATCAGGATTCTGATTAGAGAGCATGATTATTGTACAAGTGTGCTTTAGGCTGGCAACTATAAAAGGCCACTCTAAAATGTGCAGTTTCACTGTATTGGGGGAGGGGGTATCTGGTGTGACCATCATTTGACTCATGCAGTGCAACACATCTCTTTGCATAGAGTTGATCAGGTTGTTGATTGTGGCCTGTGGAATGTTGGGCCACTCCAACAACTAACTGCTTTGTTCGGCTTTGAGAACTTTGTGTTCTGCTCATAAAAAATGGGGGCAAAAACAAAAGTGATGCGTTTAAATTTTGGTTCAGTATATTTGGCTAGTGCATTGGTTTTCTGCAGAATTGTTCAACGTAACAAATCTAAGTGTATCTATTGCATCTTATGTTCCTAAGTGGGCTGCAGGGGGACAGAGCAATCCGACTGAACAACATTAAAGGAAGCTATAGTTTCTTAATACATAAAATATAAATGACCTGAATTGAATTCCACTGTAGAAGCACAAACGATCTACTAAAAGCACTTCATTTGCTCCTTGGAGTGTCCTTAACATCAAACTGTTCCTTTTTCATCATCAATCAATCGACATTTTTGGGTTTAAATCAAAAGTTGTCCTAATCAGGTGAGTTGCTTAACGGAGTCATCTGAGCACAGCTGTTGAATGTTTTAGTGGCTATTCAGGTATGTTTTACCTAGTGACTTCATACTTTAAATTATTTAATAAAAAATCAGATATATCCAGGCCAAAATGCAAAAATATATCCCAATATGTCTTATCTTTCCCCTTGAAATGAGATTTTTCCAGTACCACAGAACTCACTAGCTGTATTTAAAACTCAGCAGATGAAACATTTAAAAGAAATTTAATACGCAAGCAAAAGCAAGACGATATCATGAAGAGGCCTATTAATAGTACATTTCTTGAGTGAAAAAAGGAGAACAGGGAAGAATAACTCACCAATGTCTACTTTAATAGATAAACAATAGTCTGTTTAGCTGAAAAATGGCTGGACGTCATATAATAATAGTAACAGAAGGAGTGGCAAATAGTCACAAAACCTAATGCTCAAACCAATCTACTTTCAGAGGCGGTTGTTGCAATAGGTAGTAGAACTGTAGAAGTAGCTATACAATAATTAAATATGACTGATATTGTGATGCCACACACACATTGTGATTTCCACCCCTATTGGCATAAGGCCATTTTGTTTAATAACATTTATGTTTGCAGTATTTCCTTATATTGCTAATCTTAGCCCTACTTATAAATACTATTTTTCACTATATATGGTGTATTACAGTTAGTTTCAGCTCAAGCAGGTAGGTTTTTTCCTTCGTGTGTCTAGTTGTATCCTTCCTTGGCCTCGGCTCCTGCGGCTCTATAACCTAAGATAAGGTCTTTAATTGCCAGCCATCATGACATGGTCATGGACATCGCCAGCAGCTACAGAACAGGCTCCCACCATCTCTCCCCTTCATCCAGAGCCAATTTACCATTCTCTTCCACGGATGTCCTGATCAGACCAGACAGAGCGCTGTTCAGCATGGTTGACAACTGCTCCCCTCCCTCCTCGTCTCCACTGCCATCCACCCCAGCATCCTCAGTACTCTCGCTCTCCTCTGCGCCCAACCGGGTGATTTAATTTGTTTGGTAATATCAGGATTGGCATGTTCAGCCCAGCTTCACTCCAAAGTGAAATTGGACAAGGGCATTGGAGCCTCACCATGTAAAACCGCTTCACCTTGACAGCTGCTTGAGCAGGCAGCGGCGTGCGTTCGAGAGTGGAGGATGGGGGGGTTTGCAGAGGAGAAGGGGGCCTGAAGGATGTACCTGAGAGGAAGGCTGACACCAATTCACTTCTCTCTTTTTCCTCAGGGGAGTTGTGTGTCAGGAACGGAGCCAGCGCTGAAGACGGAGGCTGTTTAAAGTGGAGACAAAGCACCAGGTGCTACTGGGGACCAATCTGCTCCACAAAAACATGCTGGAGCCTGTCCAATCTGTCCAATCAGCTTTCAGGAAGACTACGGCAAGACAGCTCAGTGTGTGATACTTTGTGTAATTTTTTAAGATTTACTTTGTCATGTCAGATTTTTATATTCGCTTTTTATCCCGGTTCTACGGCACACTTTGTGCAGCTCACAATCCAAGGCAAACTTCTTTGAGGCTTCTTTCACAATAGGTTATTAACTCCTGCTAAAGATGTTTTGGGGCATTTTAAATAGTTGAAAACAACAACAAAAGAAGCTGAGAGTGGTAGGAGATGACAAAACAGAAAAACCTCAAGCTAGAACCGCCTAGCAATTAGATTACCCGTAGCCTCCATTTAGAAAGTTAAAACTAAAAGTGGCTTTATTCAGTCATTGACTTATATAAATACAAATTTGACAAAATAACACTGTTTTCCAAGTTTTTAGTTTAGAAGACTGAATGTTTGCTACACAAACCAGACTTTGGAAACAATTGGCACCACCATTCTATAATCATTGACAATAAAATTCGGGGGTACAGGTTGACTAACTAGCTTTATGTAAATGCACATTTGACTGACACGTCCTGTCTCTGGGGATTGGAGAGTGTCCAAGTCCTAGCCTCTCTGTAACTCAGATGGTTAAACCTCCTGGACCAGAAACAATGCTGAGGCAGCAAGGAGACATATTCAGATCAGTTTTGTGAAAACTGATGTGAGGCAGGTGGCCATCATTTGCAACTTTGTCACATTGTCAAGGCCTCTGTTGTTCCAGATAAGTCACGGTGGCTTGATGGACAGTGATAAAGTCAGTGTGTGTTTCGCTGACTCTGCTGCTTCTGATCGCCAGTCAAGCTGGAAAAAGACTCAATAGTAACTGGTATAAAATCATAGGGCAATTGATCACAGTGTAGTTTGGAAAGTCACGGCTCAGTACACACACACAGATGAAACTGCCATCTTCGTGTCAAGCTGAGTGAGATGGCCTAGATAGATAGGTAGGCAGGGAGACAGGCGTGGGTGTTAGAAGGAGCAGAAAGGAGTAGGGATCTAAGGCCAGATTCATTTCCACCTCCAGTGGAGAGAGACCACCTATTTAGCTTGTCTGTGAGAGGCCACGCCACGGGGACGATAACAGATCACAGCCCATCAACCGCATGACTCACATCCAACTGATGGCCCATAGAACCGAACTCATGGCTGCGTTTCATGAACTTACCACTTTCATTTCCATATTATTAAGCTTGTCTGCTTTAGTACATATCAGTGTTAGTTCTTTGAATGCGTCACAATATGTAACAAATAACAGCTGTCATGACTTTCACAATCCAAGCTTTGTCTCCATAGTTTATGCTTTTTTCACCTAGAGTTGTTTGTGTCACTCATAATGTATCAACATATTGTTAGGCATGTCTTTGTGTCGAGAGTGACCGAATGATATTTTCTCTTGTTTAGCAAGTGAAAGAATGGAGGAGGAGCCCCAATCTCCTGTCTTCACAACTCATTACCCACACCTGGATCAGACTGTAGGGAATCCTAATTTAAGTCACTCGTTAACAACGTCCTAATGCGTTCTGACAGCACCGACAGAAGAGGATGGAGAGAAGGTGAGGGGAAGATTGAAGGAGAGGGGAGGGGGAGGCAGTGAGACGGCGCCAAATTGTCTTGACAATTGTGGTGCTGAGAAGCAGGAGGAGGCGAGGCAGCTGTGTTACACAAACTGTTCTTATTTCTTGCTTTGATTTCCATAAAATAAGCATTATCCTAAATCATCTGAGCTCTCTGCTGTTGGCCTTGTATGCATAAACCATTAGACTTCTTTGCTAATGCACATAAACTAATGAACACAGTATCATTTTTCGACTACTGTATTCCACAGCTTAACAGGAGATCAAATAAAACACTGTTTACTAAATAAATTCTTCTGTCTGTTAGATCTGCCTCCGGTTGATTGTATGTTTTGCAGCAGACGCAGCTGTACGGCATCGACAAACAACACAACAACATCAGCATGCTGGGTAATGGATCAGAAGAAATTATCAAGGGAGTTGAAGTAAATTTGACTTGTGAGAGTGAAGCAGGGTGAATTTACACCTCCAAATGGGTTTGCAACAAGGTCGGAAAGATTTTCAGTGAAAGCAAATCCCTTTGTCTACCCGAGATGTTGAAGGATATATCCTCTATTACCTCTGAATGGCATGAACCAATGTTCACTGCCACCGCAAATCCCATTTCACTGGCCCTGGTAAAACGCTTTACAAGATCTCCATATTAGGCCACTTATATCCCCAGTTTAGTAATTGAAAGTCAATGAATGTCTTTCTCCTGGTGAAAAAGACAATTGTGTGATTTATTTGAAGGAAGAAAAAGGTTTTCGCTAAAATGGGCTAGAAAGTACTTTAGTGTTTAGTGTGTTTAATGTTAATTTTATTTATAACTTTATTTATAGTGCATTTTACAGACAACAGCTTTTTTTTTTCCTCAGGCTGCACAGTCCAAAAAAAAGTTAAGTCTTGAGTTTGAGCGTGAGCGAGCCAGACCAAACTGTGACCACAAATCCCTCTAAAACCCGAAACAACTAAGTGCATAAGTGAGAAGGCTGGAGAGGCACGGGATCAGCAGGTTCATCTCAATAAATATGTGAAATGTTCCAAAGCCACTCATTAGGCCTGACCTACTGTATAATTCTGGCTTGGCAGGCTGTCGAAACGGCGCGCTGAGAAGCACACAAAAAGACATGATAGGGGAAGAAAGAACAGCCAGTGACAATAAGCTTCACATTGGCATTTGCAGATGAAAAGAGACCCTTTCAAGGCACCCAAAGACGAGTGTCGGGGTAAAAGGAGGAAATAATAATGAAGTGCTAGTTTTAATGCACTGCCAGTGGATGAGATACATCCTGTTGTATTTTATTTCTAAAAGGTATTGTCACTTCCCTGTAACAGATGGTCATAAAGATACTGGCCAGCCACTCCCATTCACTTTGCAAAGAGAAATGGGTCTGGAATCCCTTTACTTAACATTTTTTATATACTGTACTATAAATACTTTCTCATATGTCATGTTTCCAGGACAGATAAGAAGAAGAAGAATCATACTCCACATTCATGCATCAATTCCGACAGGTGGGTGGCATAAATATGAATATGTGGTAAAAAAAATGCAATTAATATTTATCTTGTCCTTACTGTACCGTCCCATGCTGCTAATGTAGTCTCAGAGCTTACAAATATAACAGATCACTAGTCACACAAGGCTGAATTATTCACTCCCTGATTGGAAATAATATTAGGCGGCCTGGAGCATAAAGATATGACTTATAATTTGGTTTGCTGATGCATTCCTAGGGATAAACAAATAGATAGCAAAGTGATCTTAGGCTGGCAGAGATGGATTTTCTGGTTACTGTTTATGGCTGACTTTGTGGGTGTAGCATGTAGTAACAGAGTGGTAATGAGATTTTTAAGCTGAAATTACAGACGGCATATCAATATGAGGGAGGGGAATGTGGAGGTAATATTCATAAATAAACTGGAGTGAGAGATATGTGTGCTCAAGTTTAGCAACACAATATTCATCTCAGTTACTTAAAACTCAATTTTAGGTGTGAGTTTAAAGTTTATAAAGGAGAAGACTTTTTGTTAACACTGAGAAGTTGCTGTTGCTTATGTTTGTCTTTTGTTTTAGGAGGGAATATTTAATAAAAACTAAAATGAACTGAATTGAAATCATGATTTAACTGTAAATATGCAATAGACTGCTGTCATATTAATATTATTATAAAGGATCTGCATTCTTAAGTCTGTGGCCTGGCCCACTTTTTGCTCTGTCCTTGTCGAATGTTCCTGAGCGTACTTTAGCTTGTTGACCCCTTCCTCTGCTTAGAAGGCACTTTCCAGCTATTAGGCTAATTTGTTCTGGGCTCCTGCTGTCCTGCACCAGGAGCAGTGTGAGCATTTGGGAGGGCAGTGGTCTTCGCAGTAGGGCTTCAATTAATGGCTTTGAGACTCTGAGGCCTGTCTGTGCAGTTTGAATGAGGCCTTGAACGATAAACCTAGTGTACAGGCTTGTGAAAGTGCATTTACACTTACATTTTACGAATCTAAAAAGAAAAATACCTGAGTGTTGACATTCAGTGTTATTAAGAGATATACATGTATGCGTGTGGAAAAACACTTAACCTTTTCATTTAACTTCTTAATGTGTTTCTGTTCCCAGTCCAGCTGAGGGTCACCCCTTGACATTCAGCTGCTGTAACGGTGTCTGTATCTCAAAAGGGGTACGGGTGCATGTAACAGCAGTGCGTGGATTAGAATGTGTGTGCGTATACGTGTGTGTTTGGGGAGTATGGGTCTGCTGGAGGGAGGGGGGTCAATGTCACCGGATCACAGGAAATAGCATTCTTATCTACCTGCTGAAGCCGTTCAACTTGACACAATGGGCTCATGCCAAATGAATCAAAGTGTAAGGGCTCCTGCCACAACAAATAACCCCATTACCTTTGTGCTGCAGTGAGCAATGACCCCCACAGACTTTTCACTGTTAATAATTAAAACACTGATGCTGTTGTCAGCTTTTCATAAATCCAATTTTATAGTATCGAGTAACTAGGTGTAGGGTAAGGAATTCTATGGGTGGTTTTATGTATATATATATAACTTTGTCCTTCACCCTCCGCGGGTGGTCTCTCATCCTTCGAGCTCGGGTCCTCTACCAGAGGCCTGGGAGCTTGAGGGTTCTGCGCAGTATCTTTGCTGTTCCTAGTACTGCACTTTTCTGGACCGAGGTGTCTGGTGTTCTTCCAGGGATCTGCTGTAGCCACTCTTCCAGTTTGGGGGTTACTGCCCCGAGTGCTCCGATGACCACAGGCACCACTGTCGCTTTCACCTTCCAAGCCTTTTCCAGCTCTTCTCTGAGGCCTTGGTATTTCTCTAGTTTCTCATGTTCCTTTTCCTGATGTTGCAATCACTTGGTATTGCAACGTCAACCACAACGGCCTTCCTCTGCTGTTTGTCCACCACCACAATGTCTGGTTGGTTCGCCATTACCATTCTGTCAGTCTGAATCTGGAAGTCCCACAGGATCTTTGCTCGGTCATTCTCTATCACCTTTGGAGGTGTTTCCCACTTTGACCTCGGGGTTTCCAGTCCATACTCCGTACAGATGTTCCTGTACACTATGCCAGCCACTTGGTTATGGCGCTCCATGTATGCTTTCCCTGCCAGCATCTTACACCCTGCAGTTAAGTGTTGGATTGTCTCAGGGGCCTGTTTGCACAGCCTACACCTTGGGTCTTGTCTGGTGTGGTAGATTTGGGCCTCTATTGCTCTGGTGCTCAGGGCCTGCTCCTGTGCAGCCATGATGAGTGCCTCTGTGCTGTCCTTTAGTCCGGCCATTGGCAGGATTTCTTTATATCAGCCACTTCAGTTATGTTCCGGTGGTACATCCCATGTAGGGGTTTGTCCTCCCATGATGGTCCCTCCTCCAGCTCCTCTTCCTCTGTTCCCCATTGCCTGAGACATTCACTGAGCACGTCATCTGTTGGGGCCTTATCTTTGATGTACTTGTGGATCTTGGATGTTTCATCCTGGATAGTGGCTCTCACACTCACTAGTCCACGGCCGCCTTCTTTACGGCTAGCGTACAGTCTCAGGGTGCTGGATTTGGGGTGGATATATATATATATATATATATATATACAGGAAATGACAGGATTCTTTTTAATAATGATGCTGGTGGCTGTTAACTGCAGCCTCTGGCATGTTGGCAAGAAGTAGCAGCCAGTCATGTATCATGTAAATGTATGGCACTTAGCCAAAGGTAGTAATTTTCATCTGCAGTCCCATGGCCGGTTGGCTGTCTCAGGACAAACACATGCAGGTCCATAATACTGTGGTTTTAGCAGTTTAGCAGTATCTGTCACATGACAGATATTACAGTCAATACACTTTGGGATACAGTAATAGAACAGATAGTTTTGTCTACTTTTAATGCTATACAAAGGCATCAGTCATGAAACAAAGGAACCTGGAAAAATGTGGTGAAACTAAAAAATCCCTCATAATGGCACAGAGAGTTGTGTATATCATATTAATTATTTGTTTGGATGAATTGTTCTCTTGCTTGACATCAGTAAATGGACATTTTTTTTTAATGAAATAATTGCTTCTTCTTTAAAACGCAGCTGCAAAAATGAATCAGTGGCAGGGAGATAATTTATATAATTGGATTTTATGCTAATGTTGCATAGCACTAAGTAGAAAGAGGTTTGCTTACCTGCCAAATGAAAACTAATATAATAAAGAAATGTTATTTATAGAAACTCATTTAAAGCCCACTCCACAAACAATTCACTAAATAAATTACTGCTTACTCTAAAAAACCCATTCAGAAGTGTCTTTATCACAACACACACGCTCTGTCATGACGACAACTAAAGTTTTGTGTGTGCTTACCTGCAGGTACAGTGTGGTATCCCATCATGCACTTGGGGCTGTAGTCAGAGGCTGTAGCCTCTGAGCAGGAGCCCATGGGACCAGGGTGATAAATTGTTGACAACCTGCAGTAATTACTGATCTCGGCCTGATAGCTCGAGCCGGTACGTCCGAACAGACGAGATGAGGCGTCAGATAGTTTCAATCTCACACTATGTCATAGTAATAAAGAGATTGTCCCATTTGATCATCTAAGAAGTCTACTCCAACAAATTAATATTGGAATTCTTGTTGTTGTCTTGTTAAGAAGCAAAAATAGCATTACTTTCTGCAGCTCAGACTTTTAACTTTCCTCCCTGATTCCTCTTCCTCTGACTCCTATTGCTTTGACAGAGTTATAATGGCCGCAAGATGAAAATAGATGAAAATAATAAATCTGCGGTGAATGTTCTCATGCAAGGCTCTGTAGCTGCACTGCGCCTGATGACATTTAGATAGTATTTGTGTTTCTCTGTGGGTGACCCATGTCAAAGACCAAATCTTCTCTTTTCATCTGGCTGAATCTCTAATTACAGTGCAGTGAATCATGTTATTTCCTGCCATTGATATCTTCTCAGACTCATTCACAAGCTCCTCCAACGGCACAAGGAGGAGGAAATCAAGTAAATTGTGTACATCTGATGTTTTGGATGTGTCGCTTTTCTTGTGCCATCTGTTTGTATTATGCAATTGGGTGTTTTTTAGCATGGCTATTCTGGTAAAGCTTGTTAATGATAGCCATCACGCTGCACAGTGGAAAGCAATTTATTTAGATTCAGTGGAAATGAGCAAGTCTACCCACGGATATACAATACATAATGAATGTGTTGTCATACCGCGCTAATGGGAAATTTGAAAAGCAAAAGTTTCAAATGTGTGGCTCATCCAAGACTCACAAACCACCAGCATTAGTTTAACTGTTAAGATTATTCATGGAGTTTTTTTGTTTTTTTGAAATGGTCTTTTTTACAGACACACATAGAGCATGGGTAATTATAGCCTATTTGTGAGCTCATAAAATCAAATGAAAATAGTAATTTTACCGTTTTAACCTAAAATTAAGATACAGTATTGTTCAAAATAATAGCAGTACAATGTGACTAACCAGAATAATCCAGGTTTTTAAGTATATTTTTTATTGCTTAATGGCAAACAAGTTACCAGTAGGTGCAGTTGATTCTCAGAAAACAAACAAGACCCAGCGTTCATAATATGCACGCTCTTAAGGCTGTGCAATTGGGCAATTAGTTGAAAGGGGTGTGTTTAAAAACAATAGCAGTGTCTGCCGTTGACTGTACAAACTCAAAACTATTTTGTACAAACGTTTTTGTTTCTAGCTATCCTGTGAATCACTAAATTAATATTTAGTTGTATGACCACAGTTTTTTAAAACTGCTTCACATCTGTGTGGCACCAACTTGTCGCACCTCTCAGCTGTTATTCCACTCCATGATTATTTAACAACATTCTACAATTCATTTACATTTCTTGGTTTTGCTTCAGAAACAGCTTCTCGATTGGATTAAGGTCCAGGGATTGGGCTGGCCACTCTATAACATTAACTTTGTTGGTTTGGAACCAAGACTTTACTTGTTTACTCGTGTGTTTGGTGTCATTGTCTTGTTGAAACAAACATTTCAAGGGCATGTCCTCTTCAGCATAAGACAACATGACCTCTTCAAGTATTTTGACAAATGCAAACTGATCCATGATCCCTGGTATGCGATAAATAGGCCCAACACCATAGTAGGAGAAACATGCCCATATCATGATCCTTGCTTCACTGTCTTCACTTTGAACTGTGGCTTGAATTCAGAGTTTGGGGTTCATCTCACAAACTGTCTGTGGCCCTTGGACCCAAAAAGAACAATTTTACTCTCATCAGTCACAAAATGTTCCTTCATTTCTCTTTAGGGGAGTTGATGTGCACTTTGGAAAATTGTAACCTCTTCTGCACATGCCTTTTTTATTTTAAACAGAGTGACTTTGCGTAGATTCTTGACTCTTCTAACTGTCACAGTACTTACAGGTAACTCCAGAGTGTCTTTGATCATCCTGGAGCTGATCATTGGCTGAGCCTTTGCCATTCTGGTTATTCTTCGATCCATTTTGATGGTTGTCTTCTGTTTTCTTCCACATTTCTCTGGTTTTGCTCACCATTTTAATGCATTGGATATCATTTTAGCTGAACAGCCTATAAGTTTTTGCACATCTTTATAGGTTTTCTACTCCAATCAACTTTTTAATCAAAGTACGCTGTTCTTCTGAACAATGTCTTAAATGACCCATTTTTCTCAGGTTACCAAATGCATGTTCAACAAGTGCTGGTGGCTTCATCCTTAAATAGGGCCCACCTGATTCACACCTGTTTTATCACAAAATTGATGACCTCAGTGATTGAATGCCACACTGCAATTTTTTTGAACACACCCCTTTCAACTAATTGCCCAATTGCACAGCCTTCTCTGTAAAAAAGACTTTTAATGCTCCATATACCATGGTATAACGTGGAAACCCGGGCTTTAAAACAGGCCTGCAGGAGTTTTGAACGCAAATGGCGCAAGTCAAAAACTAATCTAAATTATCAAAAGTGGTGTTTGTGTGTAAACACCTATAAGCACGCCCTCAGCACTGCAAAGACGGACTATTTCTCATCTCTAATCAGAGAAAACCGGCAAAACCCCAGGTTTCTATTTGGGACAGTTGCTAAACTAATCCAACCGAAAACAACTGAAGACTCCTCTCCCTTTAGTGCACAAGACTTTTTAGATTTCTTTAATCATAAAATTGAAGATATCAGGGATAATATTTTGGTTTTGTCTTCCTCAGCTCCGGGTCCCATTCACTTGGATCCACTGACCTCTCGTCTCTCAGTCCTAGATCCTGTATCACTCGATGAGCTGACAAAGGTGGTTTCTTCATGTAAAGCAACTACGTGCCTTCTGGATATCCTGCCAGCAAAACAGCTTAAAAAACTGTGGCCCTATGTAGGGCAAATTATTTTAAACATTATAAACTTGTCCCTGTCTACTGGCACCGTTCCTTCCCTCTTCAAACAGGCTGTTGTCAAACCCCTACTCAAAAAACCTACTCTGGATCCTGGATGTCTAAATAATTTCCATCCTGTCTCCAATTTACTTTTTCTATCTAAATTTCCTCAAATAAGTTGTGTTAAAAAAACTTACTCTATATTTATCGGAAAATGACCTCCGAGCCGTTTCAGTCTCCATTTAGGGCCTCTTATTCCACTGAAACAGCTTTAGTTAAAGTGACTAACGATCTCCTCCTTCAGATTGACGAGGACTCATCGGCTCTACTGTTATCGCTAGATCTCAGCGCTGCATTTGATACGATCGATCATGCAGTGCTAATCAACAGACTAAAAGATGTGTTTGGCATCTCTGGCTCTGCTCTTGCTTGGTTAGAATCCTATCTGTGTGATAGGTCTCATTTTGTCTCTTTTAATAAATCCTTCTCCTCCACGGCACCAGTAAAACAGTTTTTATGGTGCTTGTATCATTTTATTTTATGTATTTCTCCGCCACACCTTAAAGACCGGTCCGTGAAAATATTGTCAGACATTGAACCGGTCCGTGGCGCATAAAAGGTTGGGGACCGCTGGTCTAGAGGCCTGCCTCGTTTCAATTAAAACATGGATGTCTCAAAACCTCCTCCATTTGAACTCGGATAAAACAGAGCTCTTGTTATTTGGTCCTGCCAGTCATCGGCAAGTTCAACATTCTTACTGTCTCGATCAACAACTGTGTGTTGGAGCACGGCAACACTGTGAGGAACCTTGGTGTCATTTTTGACCCCACACTATCACTGCAGCAGCACATTAGTGAGGTCACTAAACTGGGCTTTTTTCACTTGAGGAATATCTCAAAAATTCGCACCTGCCTCTCTTTAGCTGATGCTGAAATTCTCATTCATGCATTTGTCACATCCAGGCTGGACTACTGCAATGCGTTATTCTCTGGACTGCCGAGGAAAAGTACTCACAGACTACAAATGGACCAAAACACAGCCGCCAGACTTTTAACAAAGACCAGGAAGTTTGATCACATTACTCCGGTCCTGGCTTCATTACACTGGCTTCCTATTCATGTTAGAGCTGATTTCAAAGTTCTCCTGTTAACATATAAAATTTCTCTTTTTTGCCGGCTGGGTTTTTTGGAGTTTTTCCTTACCCTAGGGTCTAAGGATAGGAGATGTTGTCTAGTACAGTCTGTTAAGCCCTTTGAGGCGACTGTTGTTGTGATATTGGGCTTTATAAAAATAAATGTCTTGTCTTGTCTTGTCATTAAAGGTCCAAGTCAACAAACTATGAGCAAGTTTGCAAGTGTGTCTCTATGGTGTCGGCTTCAGATCGGCCAAAAGATTATTTCACATTTCCTATGCCTCATGTTTGCACAACAAACAGCAGTCTTTTCTCCGCAAGCTCTTTGCACTTATTTCTCAAATGTGCTAAATTAACATCTAAATACATTAATTTCAGAATTTTTGATCACTGGTTTAGCTTTGAATCAATATGGATCTGCTTTAACTCGGGTTGCTCTCTTTGTTGTAAGCAGTATTTTAGCTGACAGCAGGTCTCTTGCCACCGCTCTGTCTATCACAGTTTCCTTGTTTGCTGAGCTCAGTGGGAAGTGAACAGAGATCTTGTGACTTGTCCGACACGTCACTCGCAGTTGGCAGCATTTGCTAACACCAGAGACATTTCTGTAAAAGGTCACTCCTGTTCACCTGCATTTTGCAAATATAGTATGTGACAGAATAGAAAACGTAAATTGTAAATCAGTATTTCTGTTCATTAGTGTGGTGAAAAGTTTGCTTTTTTTCCCTTTAGGCTGTTGATTTATATGGCTGAGTAACTCTTCACCAAATCAATGGCTGTAATGTAACAATTAACACAAGGTCATTTATTGATTTACCTACCTATCAAACTGTGCACATGCTCGGCCAGAGTGACACGTCCTGCAGTTGTATGTTTGAATAACCAATGCAAAATGTACATAACCCACAGCATTAAATTAGATTTAAAAGCTGTTTTTTTTTTCCTTTTTAAATAAAGCTGCTAATTACAAATTAACACCAAACTCCTTGCATTTTGCCTTGTCAGTGCTAACTAGATTTAGGATACAGTTTGCTGCGCGGCCCCTTTCACCTTTAGAGAAAGGTTTCCTTGAGGCAACAAGAAGTTAATGTATCTGGCCTCCGCTTGACTCTGTGGGCATCGAGCGTTGTTTACTAACCTCTGTGCTGTGCTGACGTAGACTACAGGGCTGCTAACTGACCTCTCTAAATGTCCTTCACTGTGAAGATCGCATCCATGAAGCCAAGTTTATAATGAGGTCTTGTAGAGGAGTTTCACCAGTGAGATTTTTGTCTGGAGATTTTGTGAAAGATGACAGTTGGCATCAGTTTATATGCACGAGTTGTCTCTGTATGTCTACACTTTGTCCTTGTTCTTTGTAAGTCTTTGCCCTTTTAAAAGTGCAGCTAATTCTAAAGTAAGAAATGCTTTTACTGACACACTCAGTGAGTGCTATGCTGCCGTTCACAAAGGAAAATATTTCTGTTTGCATTTTACCTTTGATTTGTCCGACATATATCAATCTGTTTTTGGTGTACCACAATTTGCATAAGGAGTTAAAAAAGTAATTAATAAGACTTGAATAAATAAAAGGACACAAACTTAAAATATACCAATACTCAAAACAACACCAATAAAGATAAAGCGCATAGGCTAACTGAAAGTTTGTTTGTCCAACAGCATCTGGATTGAAGCTGTTACGGAGTCTGGTGGTCTTGTATGTGGTGCAACATTCTGCCTGATGAGAGGAAAGTAACTACTCCAGCTCCCTAGAGTACAAGTAACAGTCATCAATCTATGGCCCAAGTGCACTGTTCTTTGTGCTTGAGAAGTGGCATCAAGTCAGGTGGGTCTTTGAGAACAGTACAAGCTAATCAGGAAAGTATAATTGTTGTTGAATTAGAATTGAATCATCTAGAGCAGTGGTTCTCAACTGGTCTAGCCGTGACCCAAATCGAGGAAAATTTTACTAATTCAACTAACTTTAATAATAAACAAAAATGATCAGTTTACTAGAGAGGAAAATATTATATTTTAACTCAGAAAGGTTTCACGAATATTCTTGTAACTGTAGCTGTGATATCCCTTTATCAGTGGACACATACTGAACAGCCCTTTATTTAAAATATTAATCAGTTGCAGTTAATCAGACGTTAACCATGAGCATTGATGAAATATGTCACTATATCGATTGACAAAATAGGTTTAAAAGAATGCAGTAAATTAATGCAATAAAATAAATAAATAGATCTGAAACAGTCTATCCCTCTCATATAGGCTACACATTTTTATTTAATTTGTTTAATTTCTGTCTTGTAGTTCTTTAGCCGGCCCAAATTGAAACAATTTCCCTACTGTACTGTTCTGTAATGTAAGGCCAAAGTGTCTGGGTGATATTTAATTTAATCAAGATAACACCTTTAGTGACCCTTTTGGACTGAAGGAATAATAATAATAATAATTGATGATTGGATTCATAATATGACTTCAGAATATAATAACTCACTGAATATAACAAACACTGTACTGTAAAAACTATTCAGTCACTTATAGCAGGAATCTTAAGGCTGACATAACAATCAGAATATTTCAGTAACAGCCAACTTTAACAGACTCAGTTGGTGTTTTACTGCAAAACACATGAAATAAAAAAGTGCAACTACTAGTAGTTTCAAAAAGACTCAAATTATGTAGCTTTAGCTAAGAAGCTACTCACTCACTGAATCAATGACAAGCAACACTGCACTATGGAACAAAAACAATTTCTTCAGTAGCAGTTTTTATCCAGAAACACACAACGGTTTTTGGCCTCCTTTGTCCTCAACGTAGTCTCACATGTCGTACAGGATATAAAAACAAACTTGCAGGTCTTTTTCTATGCTGTTAAATTAGATCCCACTCAAAACGGGTCCGCAACCCACCAGTTGAGAACTACTGTTCTAGAAGCTATGGCAGAGGAGTAACCTTGTGCGAGATTTATAAGTTTACAAATTCACCTGAGCGTGTTTTAGGTTTGAAGATGTAGCAACCGTTTTACTGTTCCAAACGTAAACAACATGGAGCTTCTTTGATTGGCTAAACTGCAGTTGATAAATCCAATCACCGACAAGGTATTCATTTAAAGTACCTGCCCTTTTGCAAACCCTATCAACGGGAGCCCTCCCAGATGGTAGCCTGGTAAACCAGACCGTTTTCCACAGCTCCCGGCGGCCATTCCAAAACATTCAACATGGTGGACGCTGCTACCGAGAGGCATTTTATTTCTGCTCTTGCATCGGTTTTAAATAACCAGCAAAGTATAAAAACGATGAAACCACTCTGGTGTCCGCTCTACTGTTGGCCATGTTAACTAGCGGCGCTAACGTCGCTTCATTGTTGACAAATGGCTGTGTGGTTTCACCTTTTTTGCGCCACGTCCGGCATTTCTCTGATTGTTTAACATTACGCCCGTAAACCCCGCCTTTGAACTTGAATGCAAGCAACAGTGTAACTGACTAACTTCTCTGTATAGAATAGGAAAAGAGTCAGGTTAGCAGAGGAGAGGATGGTCGACGGTTGGGAAGCTTTTAACGGCGCACTCCAGGAAGTCTTTTATGCTGACAGCGTCAACTACTCCGACTAAATCCTGAGTAGTGCTGTTAGAAGTGAATTTTACCCTTAGGAATCCAAAAGGTTTATCATATTTTATCATATCTCTTCTAAAACATACAAGGGGGTTTTGTCAACACCAATAGGTTTTCATTGGGATAGACAGACGCTACATGTTAAAATACTGTTCTTTTATGATTTACTGCAACAGATGAAGACATGTCTGCATGTGTTATGGGGTTATGAAAAGCTATTGGTTCAGTGGCTTAGTTATGTGCTCAGGTGGCAGAGCATGGACCGGCGTGTGAATGTCTCATGTATCTTCTATCTTTTTGATGCTAGAGCAGCTGTCAACTCAACCGTGATGTGGCCCCTAATTAGACCTGATGGTTTAATCAGCCTTATGAAGCTCACTCACTCGCTCTCTTCAACTAAAGGAGCCAACAAGTGTGTGAATGGAGAAGCTTTGTTCACTTTGAGTTGCTGGAAAGGGAAAAATCTTGAGTTTTAATTTCTTACACACAATCAATAACTGCAGATACTGCTGACAAATAAAAAACAGGTTTGGATTCTTGTGGAATTTCTCAGGAAGTGATTATACCGCCCGGTTGGAACAATGTAAAAATGCAGACACCAACATGATTTAGTATAATAACTAAAAATGTCTTGGAGAATGTCCTTTCATTTAAATAAATCCCATTATCAATATGCTGAGGCAAGAATAAGACGCAAGTAAAAAGTAAGCTGCGGGAAAATGAGTGAACAACAAAAGGCTTGCAAAAATGTAAAATGATGTCCGACAGAGGTGAAAACAAAAAAGGGAGGGGTGGACGGCGACGAGATATGATAATAGATTCACTACAGAGCCAAAGCAATTTCCAGTCCTAACCTCGTCCAGACCAGCTGATGATTAAGAACACAGCTAGGGTCACCTTGTTCTAACGCGCCTTTCACTGGCCCAAATTAGAGACACTTAAGGATTCATGACATGCACACAGTGGATAGAGTTGCTCCGGATTATACGCTGATGTAAAAAATGAGGATGCAGAGAGTTAATAAGACTTTCCAAGATATATGCATATGAGGGAATAGCACTGGAAAGCTCTCAGGCTGCTCCATTTTAAAGCTAAAGACTAATGTTGTCACAGTTACAGTTTTAGTTGCTCCAAACATGCCAATTAGAGCTAAGTATTAAGTAACAAAAAATGACATCGGCAATACTTATACAATCTGCTACTATTACAATGTGTATGAAAAGATTTTTGAGACCCATTTTGTTTGGTGCTGCTGTGAAATTTGCTGAAATGGAGATGATGTGAAATGTTAACTTATTTTCCCTCTGGAGTGGGCGGAGCTAAAAAGTGCATTTTTTTTCTCTATTTACCGCTAGTTTACAACCAACACAGCTTTCACTTTTATTGTCATACAAATTTTGATAACCTAAAATAAGCACGAGATTATGGTTGGGCAATAAATCAAATTAATAAAGGAAAAAAATAACATTTATTGTAGGTATTTTAACATGTAGTGTCTGTCTACCCCAATGAAAACATATTGGTGTTGATAAAACCCCTTGCATGCAAGTATGTTTTAGATGAGATATGATAAAATGTGAAAAACCTTTTGGATTCCTAAGGGGAAAATTCACTTCTAACAGCTCTACTCAGGATTTAGTCTTGACGCTGTCAGCATAAAAGCTTTCCTGGAGTGGATGACTGAGAACCTCCACAGACAAGACTTTGTATTGTGTAAATTAGCTCTATGGAGACAGAAAGGGGTCAAACTAAAAAGAATCCTAAACTACTTAATTTTCTCTCCAAGGGTAACACTCACTGCTGCTGCTCCTTTGCTATTATTGTTTTGTATTGTTACTGAACATAATTTATATATATATATATATATATATATATATATATATATATATATATATATATATATATATAAATATATATATATATATATAATATATATATATATATATATATATATATATGTATTGATCCATGTGCCCACTTATCTTAGCAATGATGCCTGACATGAGCTTCCATGTTGTGGAGAGGCAGGTTAGTGGCCGATAGTTGGATGGGACTGTACCCTTTGTGGGATCCTTATGAATTCAGGATTGTACGCCCTTCGGTTAGCCATTCAGGGTGCGTCCCATCCCTTAGCAGCTGGTTCATTTGTGCTGCAAGGCGCTCGTGGAGTGCAGTGATCTTCTTTAGCCAGTAGGTGTGGATCCTGTCAGGGCCCGGTGCTGTCCAGTTTTTCATACCTGAGAGTCTTTCTTGGATGTCTGCCGCTGTGATGGTAACTGGATTCTGTTCAGGGAGGTTGCTGTGGTCCTCTCTCAGAGCCACCAGCCACTGTGCATCGCTGTTGTATGTATATATATATATATATATATATATATATATATATATATATATATATATATATATATATATATATATATATATATATATATATATATATATACATTTGAATTACCCTTTTAATATCGCCCAGCCCTACATAAGCTAGTGTATAAAATCAAACCCAGTAGAACCAGTAGAAAACATCCAAACTACAAGTTTCAACCTGAAGTATTCATTGGCAAACTGACCTTATATGAAATTGTTAGTTATATCTAATTCAACTTAAACAAACCCAGTATTCATATTTATCTCTAAACTGACATAATTCAAAGCTATTTATTTATCAAAAGGCCTGACTTTTAAGCTAGCATCTGGAATCTTATTGCTAACATAGCTAGGAAGATTTGTTAATATCAGCTAATGAGTCCAGAGCACTGTTACTCGTAGCATTTCTTGTTTGCTTTGTGTTAATTTGTCCAATTCAAGATTAGCCTTATACAGTGTGCTTGACTGTAAAGCTAATTAGAGTTTGTGATTGCACCACTCGTGCCACTATTGATCTGACATTATATCATTCCAGTATTAGAACAGTAAAATTACCAAAAACTTTAACATATTTTATTCATTTGTACAAGTATTTCACCATAAAACTTAGCTGGGCTCCGGACTGTAGCCTCTGATCACTGATGGATGATGTAACAGAGGTTGCTAATGAACAACTGCATCATTAGTGAATACCCCACAGGGAAACTAGGCATTACTTTAAAACTATCTGGGTACATTCATTCGTTTTCCAAAAAACACTACTAAAACGTGCAGCAGCAAACACCGTGGTGATGTGTAGTAGCTGCTCTCTAATTGCTGTGTACGTTCTGACCTCGTTAGCCCATACGCAGTGATGGATGGTGGAGATTTTTCCATGTCACTTGATGTGTTTTTTATGATGCTTTGGTAAAAGGGGGGCTGCCATCTAATGAGCAGAAACGGGAACAGCACTATCATTACATGGCAGGCCCCTGGGCAGCAAATTAAGTGTGAGAAACTGACAGAGAGAAAGAGGAAGAAGTCATGTTGCAATAATCATGTCGGAGATAATGTCCATGATTAGCAGCATCAAAAATGCAGTCCTGTTAAGAGTTTGGTAGAGCAGCCAAAATAAAAGTACTGTTAATAAAATGAGTGAAGTATGAATGGGTGAATGAGTGAAGTGCTGACCCTGCGATTCACTGGCCCAACGGACCAAAAAAATGATATGTTATTTCACATTGTACTTGAGTGAAATGACTTTAAATGAGAAAGAAGTTATTTTGGATGTATTGCACAAATAAGTAAAGTACAATTTTAACTTTTGAATGGTAATTCAGATCAGAAGTATGATTATAAGGTCCATTTTAATGCTGCGCTTGTCAGACAGAACCAACCACTAGAACTAATGCTATGATCAAACAGCCGGAAATATTCTCTGATTTCCTGATTTAATTTCAAAAGGTACTTGAATAAGAGTAAAAAGCATGTTTAAGAGTGCTTTGAAAAAAAGAGAAAAGGCAATTTTAAAAGTGGAGTGTGTAGTTCTTTGGTGTCAATGTGTGGTGTAATGTCACCTCAAATCTTTTAGGGTTATACTACAAATTTTATACTTATTTTATACCATGTAAGTTAATTTAATAGAGGGAACGTAAGTAGCTGATACCCATCTCAGCTTTATCTCAGTAAGAACTACTTGTCAGTCTTAGTTTGCTTAATCTTTAGGTCAGACAACATCACACAATTTCCTTTAGAAAACACAGCGTTACATCCTTTATCCAACATCCAATTTCCTTGCAGTGACCGTGTGGGCCAGCAGGTTAATAGGTTCAGAGGTAACCCAGTGGTAATTTTTTTGCTTTATGGTGGTTAAGGGAGTAATCAAAGAGTCTGATTGCAGCCCACTCACCTGTCCTAAACCCCAGGGTCACACTGTCAGCTGGGTGACGCTGGTCGGCTCCAGCTAATTGAGTAATCTCAGCCTTTTAGAAGCAAGATGAAGCAGATAGAAAAGCAGCACAATTGTGGGACAAAGGACAGTGGGATATAAAGATGGATATTTTAGAGTAAGTCAGCAGCAGTCATTGTGAAACTGTTGATAAAGCAACAAACCAAAAGCTGAGACATCAGTTAGTGTTAGTCTGCAGCAGCTCCCTGTATTGAGCGGTGAATATGTTATTTAAATAACTTTGCCTTATCCTTCTAAAAATCAAATCTAATGTAAGTGCACTTTCATCATCTTGAAAGAGATGTTTGTTTTGAATAACGTGGGGTAGGTCATGTTTAGGGGCAATGCTGTTTGCGACAACCTTGAAGAAAAATGTTTTCTGTGTGAAAAGGTGAAGCAAAAACAATACTGAAACAGGATATTTTAAGCAGTTAAAAATTAGTGTGAAAACATAATATATAGTGGATTTACAAAAGCAATGTAACCAAATATTTGTCTATAAAGGAAAGCTCTTTTTTCTCACAGTAATAATATGTTAAGTGACATATATATTTATAATATTCACATTTATATCGTGGGGTGCGTGTGGCAGAGTGGTTAGCACTCCTGCCTCACAGCAAGAAGATCATGAGTTCAAAACCCGGCCGACTCAAACATACTTGGCTGACTCCGGTCTTTCCTCGTGTTACCGTGGGTTCTCTTCGGGTACTCCGGCTTCCTCCCACTGTCCAAAGACATGCCTGTATAGGTTAATTAGCAACTCTAAAGTGTCCCTAGTGATTGAACGTGAGAGTGAATGGTTGTCTGTTACGGTCTGTCTCTATATGTTGGCCATTGTCTCAATTCAAAGTTTAGAAAGCTAAATATTTATCATAAACGATCATCATTCTTCTCCTGTTTATTACAGCTGTGCACAGTAATACTTGGTCCTTACAGTTGTGCTCATACGTTTACATACCGTGGCAGAATGTGTGATTTTCCATTGTTCAGAGAATATGAATGATAACAAAAAAACTTTTCTTTCACTCATAGTTTGTGGTTGGGTGAAGCCATTAATTGTCAAACAACTCTTTTTAAATCATAATGACAACAGAACGTACCCAAATGATTCTGATAAAAAAGTTTACATACCCTGGTGATTTTGGCCTGATAACATGCACACAAGTTGACGCAGGTTTAAATTGCTACTAAAGGTAACATCCTCACCTGTGATCTGTTTGCTTATAATCGGTGTATGTGTTTAAAAGGTCAGTGAATTTCTGGGCTCCTGACAGACCTTTGCATCTCTCATCCAGTGCTGCACTGATGTTTCTGTATTCTGAGTCATGGGTAAAGCAAAAGAATTGTCAAAAGATCTGTGGGAAAAGGTAAGTAAAATGCATAAAACAGGAATGGGATATTAAAAGGAATTAAGAATGCCAATCGGGAGTGTTCAAAATGGTTGAAACCGAACCACGGTCAGGTAGACCAACAAAAATTTCAGCCACAACTGCCAGAAAAATTGTTTGAGATGCAAAGAAAAACCCACAAATAACTAAAAATAAACTGGTGTGACTGTTTCAAGATGCACAATAAAGAGGCACTTGAAGAGAAATGGGCTGCATGGTGGAGTCGCCAGAATAAAGTCATTACTGCGCAAATTCCACAAAGCATGCTGCACAATACGCCAAACAGCACAAAGACAAGCCTCAAAACGTCTGGACAAAGTAATTTGAAGTGTTGAGACCAAAATTTAAGTTTTTGGCCTCACCCATAAACGTTACATTTGGAGAGGAGTCAACAAGGCCTTCCTACTGTGAAACATGGAGGTTGATTGCTGATGTTTTGGGGATGTGTGAGCTACAAAGGCAAAGGAAACTTGGTCAATATTGATGGCAAGAAGAATGCAGCTTGTTATCAGAAAATACTGATGCACTTATCAGCCCGAAAGCTGCGCATGGGACGTAGATGGACATTCTAACATGACAACAATCCAAAGCACAGAGTCAAGTTGACCTGTCATTGGCTACGGCAGCATAAAGTTAAGGTTCTGACCATCTCAGTCTCCTGACCTCAATATCAATGAGCCACTCTGGGGAGATCTCAAACGTGCAGTTCCTGCAAGACAGCCCATGAATTTACAGGAACCGGAGGCTTTTTGCCAAAAAGAATGGGCAGCTTTACCATCTGAGAAAATAATGAGCCTCATCCACAACTACCACAAAAGACTTCAAGCTGTCATCGATGTTAAAGGTTGCAATACATGGTATTAAGAACTGGGGTATGTAAACTTTTAATCAGGGACATTTGAGTAGTTATGATTTAAAAAAGAATAAACGCAATTGTTTGACAGTAATTGGCTTCACCCAACCACTAACTATGAGTAAAAGAAAAGTTTTTGTGTTATCATTCATATTCTCTGAAAAATGGCCAGAAAATCACAAATTGTGCAGCACAACTGGGTATGACGTCATTGTGGACTCACAGTGGAAACACAAGCCTCATACCTGTCAGTGGACACATGTCATGAGAGTGTCGGGGTGTGCTTTTTATGTCAATGGAGCAGCCCTTGTTTGAAATCCAGCTTATTTACTTGATCTATTGGAGGACATTTTTATGTCTACCTTTTTAAATAAAGGTAAAATGCCAAAATTTAGATTTTAAATAATTGTCCAGTGACATAAACAAAATCCAAACAGTGAGACAGTGAATAGTTTGTTTTATAAAGTCATGCGGGGTCATTCCATCAGTACGACCCATATAAACCCAGAACAACATGCATTCACTACATTGTTTAAACAACCTCTGCTTCGTCATCACCCAACACGACCCCGGTGATGTGGGTCTGAATATTTATCAGGACAACATACGGGGAATAAACCTTTGCTGCGCATTATCTCAGTGAGAAATTCATCTGCTATTCTCTCTCACTGCAATAACTGCTTTACAAAGCATTTTTGACCTAATAAAAAAATAATAATAATGCGCTGCGTGCAATTTTTTCCCTGGTGAGAGATCCATTTTAGTGCAAGCTGCGGCTAGCTCCTTAGCTCTGATTATCGCAGTGCCACTGAGCTTTCACCTTGACTGTCCAGCCTTGCCTCACAGTATTGACTTTGGTTCAGAAAGTCTGGAAGAAGTGATTAGCGGTGAATCAGAGAAGAGCACAGAAGAGATAAACGATCTAGTGCATGTTTTAATTTGCTTTCTGGCATTTGATTCCCACTATTTGATGTGTAATCACAGGCCGTTTTTCAAAAGCCCAAATAAAAATACTATCAATACATATTACTTTCTTGTCTGCTTCGCCTTTCTGTCACGTTTGAGACAGAGAGGCAGGCATTAGGAAATAGGATATTGATGCCGTCAGGCGGTCAGGCAAACCACGTGGATATTTATGTCCGTCAGCGAGACAGGCTGGCAGTGAGATGGTCAGGTATAGACCTCTGTTTGGGGAATACCAAATATAGAGAGTCCGTATCATTACAGTTGTAAACACAGAGGGTGTGGCAGATTAGCCTCGTTGGACACTAAGTCCCTCTTCCTTGTGTGTGGAGATGTAGGGTAAAATGACGGATATGAAGGCAATAAGCACTAGGAGGCGGAGCATTTTGTGTCTCTAATATGACAGAAAGATATGTCACAGAGATATGCAGTACAGACAAATTCCCTTTTATTTCTAATGAACACAGCAAAGCAAAGAACATCCATGCTACAAACCTATTCAAAATTCATTAAAGCAGTATTTTTGTGTTTCCGCAGCTACTGCAAAGTAAAATACAGCTTACCTGCTGGCTAGTTTTGCCATTATTTAAAAATTGTGTTGTAACAGGGGAGATGGGACAGTTGATAATGAAGTTGTGGTCTTTTTCATTCTTTTTTAAGCAGGAGCAAACAAAAAACAGTAGGTAAGACATTTTTAGATGACAGCGTGACTAGTTGTTGTGTATAGGGCTAATAAGAAATGAGTAAGATGCATCTTCTTCTCCTTCCCTTTAAGGCTCTCTGTGATCCAACCTACAGTGTCTCAGAGACCTAATAGTGCTGAATCGTCCCTAACAGAGCGCCTCGTTTTCAACATGCAGGGTTATTTGTTAGGGTTCCCAGAAGTACAATGGGAGGCAGAGTCTTCTGTTTACCAATGGAAATTAACAGTTCCTAGCTCAAGAGGCACACAGTCTATTTAAGGTTAGAGTTAAGACTTTTTTTATGGCTTATGGTCAGGACATACAGGAATGGGGATGACCTTATTAGGCGCAGCTATCTCTAGATGAGCTAAGCTGACAGACTATGACAAATAATATATGATAATATGATAGACTCAGCTGGCTCTGTCTGTCTTCACTGTTATTACAGTATAGTTTACATTTCTGCTTAGTTTATTGCTTTTCACAAGTTGTCGCTGTGTCCCACTCTCCTCTGGGGGACTGGATACTGTTGTCCAGCTCGCTGTTAGACGCCCCAGTGATGATTGGACCTTAGCTGTGCCCCATTTGTGATCCTGTCCCAAAATAAAAATGTAATTCAACCATATTAAACTGAAGCCTATATTAGAATTGTATGATTTAGAGTGCTAGCTATAACTTTAGTTGAATCCAAATTAATTACCCCCACCAGGTATAATTAGCTGTCAAGAAGTACAGTTTTGTGCTCTTCTTGATTAAATTAGGTCACTGAATACTAAGCTACTTACTTATAAATATTTTTCTACCCACTCACTAACAGCAGATTGTTTGTTGGTTTCCATCAGCCAGTGAACTTTAAATATAAAACAGGTGTATATTGACTATATATACTTTTATAATATACTTTTAGCTTATGTGGTGCTAACTGCTGGTGCTAACAAACAGCTAAATATTGAGCCATTCGCTAATGTTCTTAACCCAGGCAAAGACATTAAACAAATCTTGTTCATACACAATTTGTGATTTTAGTGGAATGCCTCCATTGAAAATGTATCGCAGCTTATTTTGAATTAATTAAGATCATTAATTTCTTATTTAACACAAAAAATCTTGCCTTGACATACAACAAGCTGACGTCTGATGCTATAAATATTCATCATGTTTCTGATTTGGCCACAAAAGTACACCCTCATTTATGTTTTAGTAGAAAACATCCTCTGTACAACAGGACTTCAAAATGCACGACAAGTTCCCACATTTCTCAGTGTGCTGTTGTTTTGTGTTTGCTAGAATCTGCATAGTTAGCACAGTGACTTTGTAATATATTCAAAACTTCTCAAACTTTTTTTTTACTGCTCCACATTCTCCTCACATAGCTGCCTCGGCCTGCTTGTTTGTTAAGGTATTTCGCCTGCACACAGCCGCAAAATGATAGAGAGAGATTTATACCGACTAGTTCACGGGTCAAAAGCCTTGTTTTTCTTCCGGGTGCCACTTAATAATGCCCATAACGAGAGCTGACAGAGAATTAATATAAATTAAAAGGGACCATAGAGTGCCTACAAACTTGTCTTCATTAATAGGTAAGTGACAATATAATTTTGGCGGTGCACTCTTGCCAAGAGCCTGATAGAATAAGCTCGGAACGGGCTGCCAGCCTATGAGTTATTCCATTGTTTGGGAGCATAATTAGCTTTTGATAAAGCTTTATGAGGGAGTGTAGTCGAAGGCAGGAAGGAGGAAGGTAAAATAAAACTGCTTTAACAGCCTCGGGGACCGGTGCTCTCTCTGTGGGGGCCCAGCTCTTCACGTTGTGTATTAGGTTATTTTAATTTGGAGAGTGGTATCTCGAGCTGAAACTCTTTGAAGTGCTTTCCTGTGTGGTTTTCTCTTCAACCTTTTTACATGTAGGTGCTCCACTCAGTATTGATTGGGACTCATAAATTGTGAAAGTCTATAGGGCCGATGAAGGGGCCTAAAAGCTTGCTCTAAATACGTTAATGCGGGCCAGCGAGCGCGGCGGCAAACCCGAGCAGCAACAGGAGCCTAGATCATCTCGGAGCTCTGCGTTTGATCACTCGG
Source organism: Perccottus glenii (assembly GCA_024416835.2). Taxonomy (NCBI): domain Eukaryota; kingdom Metazoa; phylum Chordata; class Actinopteri; order Gobiiformes; family Odontobutidae; genus Perccottus; species Perccottus glenii. The sequence continues at coordinate 12,172,260 of CM044566.2, read as the reverse complement.
CTGAGAGCGTCTATAATCCCTTTATGAAATTAGCCCAACGCACTGGGAGCTTTGGACCACGTCTGCCTTTCTCTAATGCTATAGATATGTGTGATTATTCTCAAATTGACAGCATTAATCACACAGTTATGCAAGATTCTTGAGTATTCTCTCTGTATGTCTTTTTCCCCTCTATATTTTACGTGTAGGTTTTATCATTGTGTGCATTTCACACAACTGAGCTTCAAGAGTTACCTTTAATTACACTACACATAAGACATAATACTGAATTCAAATTTAGATACATTTACATTTACATTTATTCATTTAGCAGACGCTTTTATCCAAAGCGACTTACATTACATTACCAGTGTTACAGTCACTGGAGGCAAGGTGGGTTAAGTGTCTTGCCCAAGGACACAACGACAGTATGTGTATAACTGTGGGGAGAGTGGGAATCGAACCGCCTACCTTCCGGTTGAAAGACGACCGCTCTACCCACTGAGCTACTGCCGCCCAGATAAAAAGATAAAGATAAGATAAAAAGAATAAAGCACTTGATGCTACCAGTGTAAAATGACAAACAAAATAATATCAAATTATATTGGCGTAAAGCTAATGTGAGAACATGCTTTTTTCATAGCTGCAAATGACATGTGCCTTTTATAGTGCATATAGAAATCCTTTGTTAGAGAGTACATCTGTGAAGAGATTTCATTGACTGATATTTGAATGTAAAAAGGCAGCTTGCACTTATAGCGCGCAGCATCCGGCAGCAGAGCCTCACGCACATTTCTCATTAGACACGCAATCACTCAACTGTATTTGGATCCTCTTGTTTACACTGTGTGAGTCACATCAGATGGATGGATAGATGAATGTGCATGATACCTACTATATTTTAAATGTTATCTGTGTGTTTCTCTGTCCCTCCACCTTCCCCTGCGCATGGGAACAAGGTGCGGCAGGGGAGCTATAGTCATCTGTCTTTGTTCAACGTTGATGTCCTGTTATATATCAGAGCCAAAGATGAATGCAGTTAATAGACTGTGACACGGCCATTAACTACAGCTGTAATAGAAGTGTAATGGAATCAAACAGCCATCTCTCCCCTCAACAGCGGCCGCCACAGGTAAATGTTTAAAAACCAGTGGCTGTTTGGGGCACCTGTCTCTTCCTCTCACACTCATGTTGTTAGTTTTCTCTTTTATCTTTGCCTTTTAGTGACCACATTCCCACCTGCTCCACAAATCGCCCACACCCCCCTTCTCTGTTCTGTACCCTCTGTGTCGTCTCGGTCGTCCTTGAACCTCCATCAGCCGCTCTGCTAACATCAAAAGGCTGCAGATAAAAGTGTCCAATTGTCCATTTTCCTACCGATACTCGGCGTGCACCAGACAGATCCACTGATGTCTGCTTTTAAAGCCATGCGTCTTGGGGATAAAAACGTGAGATTGCTACCCCGGCATTGTAACCCCCATCTGTAACTGCTCGTGTTATTCCAGTATAAAATTACCCTATTGATTGGCAAAATAGTCGTTTATGGTGTAGCTCTTGAGTTACAGGAGATAATGGAAGTCGTGTTATGCACCAATCTAGACAGAAAATCATTGGAAAATGGAGAGTAGTCATATCTGCAAAATGATAACATCCATGTACATCAGCAGGATGAGTCACTGGGAGCACATTCAGGAAAGCTTTTTTAGAGAGTGCCACAAATGATTATATTTATGTATGGATAAATCAAATTATCACTTGTTTTTCAATAATTTTATTGAAGATCCTGTACAGTATTTCAAGCTATAGAGTGCCTAGTCTGCTGCTGGGCTCCAACAGGAGCTATGTCTGTCATGACTTTAAATTAAGTACAAAACCGTCACATAGTTACTTTAGTTTGTTTCTTGTCTTTAGTGACCTGTGGTTTGACTGAGATTAACACACGAAAAACAAATATATATTTATCAAGTATCTTAGTCTGTGTTTTGAGATATATTCTTTTCCAAATTGATCATAGAGCCATAGGGCAGAATAAGTTGGATTACCTTAAAGTAAGGTTAATTTTTAAATTTCAATAAAAAAAAAAAGAAAGTTTAATATTATGACTAATATAATGCCCTATTATTAGTAATTTTTTAGTCAAGACTAACTTGAAAAAATACACACTTGCTATTATCATCATTATCATTATAGACCATTATTAAGTCCTAATTTCCAGTCTATTATGTTTCCATTCTTCTTTGTACAATTTATCATCACAATTCACAACACAGCAATCTCACACTTGTGAGCTCACCACAGTAAAGTCCTGGGTCTCTTTTTGCTCTATATCTCCTAAAAGACCTTATTCAGTATTAAACTAACACACCAAAATATTATTACTTATTTTAGTCATAAAACCTGGAAACTGGAATTAATTGTTAATCTATTTATTCTATTAGAAAAATATTATACACAAATAGAAATTTGTTTAATTTTTTCAAATAGAAATGAATAATTATATTTATTTCAATACACAATTACAAATAGAAAATCCATTAAAACCTTTAAAGCATATAATGAGCTATTTTGTTAAAGGGAATGTACAAACCCGATTCCCAAAAAGTTGGGACACAGTACAAATTGAATGAATGCAATGATGTGGCAGTTTAAATTGGAAGAAAAAAAATATATTTAAGGGAAAAATAATTTAATTTAAAATTTTATGGCATCAACACATCTTAAAAAAGTTGGGACAAGGCCATGTTTACCACTGTGTGGCATCCCCTCTTCTTTTTAGAACAGTCTGCAAACGTCTGGGGACTGAGGAGACATTTAGGAATAGGAATGTTGTCCCATTCTTGTCTAATACAGACTTCTAGTTGCTCGACTCTTAGGTCTTCTTTGTCGCATCTTCCATTTTATGATGCACCAAATGTTTTCTATGGGTGAAAGATCTGGCCATTTCAGTCCCAGATCCTTCTACCCAGCCATAATGTTGTAATTGAAGTAGTATGTGGTCTGGCATTGTCATGTTGGAAATGGTCTTCCCTGAAAGAGACAACTTCTGGATGGGAGCATATGTTGTTCTAGAAATTGGATAAACCTTTCAGCTTTGATGGTGTCTTTCCAGATGTGTAAGCTGCCCATGTCACACGCACTCATGCACCTCCATACCATCAGAGATGCAGGCTTCTGAACGGAGTGCTCATAACAACTTGGGTTGTCCTCTTTAGTCCGGATGACATTGCGTCCCAGTTTTTTCTGGCCTCTTATTGCTACCTGTCCCAACTTTTCTGGAATATGTAGCTCTCATGAAATCCAAAATGAGCCATTATTTGACATGACATTTCAAAATGTCTCCGTTTAAACATTTGATATGTTATCTGTGTTGTATTCTGAATAAAATATTGAAATTTTAAACTTCCACATCAATGCATTCTGTTTTTATTCACAATTTGTACAGTGTCCCAACTTTTTTGGAATCGGTTTTGTAAAAAAAATATATACAATGGTTAAAACGTGATGATGATGCTAATGTGTTTGGTTTTATATATATATATATATATATATATATATATACAGCAGTTTCCTTATTGTAAGACCAAACCTCACTTTCACACTGACATGAAGACCTACTTTATCATAAATAAGTCTTAAATAATGGAATATGTTGGATTTTAACGGTTTGTGTTTGTCTGATATATGTTCTTGATATATGTACCCTCTACGCTCTCAGATACAATGAATAAATGGGAAAATTACTGTCTATGTATAATAACAAATATAATAATTAATAAATAAATAAAATAGGTTTCTTTTCCATTCCTTCTTCACAAAAATTTAACCTTGAACAATGTTCTCTAAATGCTGTGTGTTGGCACTAGCTACCTTTACCTTATAATGTGTCAACAGAGTTTGTGTTATTTAAACATACTTTGAGACAGAATATAATACCTAAGTATAGTGGACATGTTTGATTAATTGGCATCAAAATTTCAAGTGTGCATCTGATTTATATCTAAAAAAAAATATAAACATATTATCTATGGATGTTTTGACATATGTGAAAAGTATACTCCTGGCTATTCAACCAAGTTCCCACAATTCCTCATCCGGCCAGTTGATTCTGACCAAACACTGTCAATTACGTTGAAACCCTGTGTGCTCATACTGCTCAGAAACAATCAGCTAGCGCGTCCGCTAAACCCTTATTGATGGCAGCGCTGTAACGAGATATGCCTGTGACCACTGTCTCAGCACTTGAACTGAGAAATATTTTAAAAATTAAATACTGGAGATATGCCATATACAGGCTATTGAGCCCTCGGAGACAAGCTTTGTATAAAAATAACCCCGCTGCATAAGTCTCTTATTACAATATAAGAAGAAATCTGCAGAAAAGATACAATTCTGCGGCTTGACTTTTTTTTTTGTGCCACTGGCCTTGAAGGGCACGATTGAATATCAGCAGCTTGTGAAGCAGTTGATGAGATTTTTGTCAGAAACAACTTGCATGATGGGAAATTTATCTGCAGCATTCTAAAGTTTTGAACAAACGACAAAACCGTTCTTGCGTTTGGGCGCGGAATACAAGAGAATTGTTGAGGGAGGTTTTCAGAAGGCCGCTATGCATGCTAACAGGGACATATTTCAGAAGTGATTAAGGGTGAATAAGCACCATCCTGTCCAGCTGAGAACAATCAGACAGTGATATATGAATTTTGTCTGCTTGCTGTTTACCACAGTCTTATAGCGGCGCCTTGATTAATCAGATTCACCTGCTTCCGGCCTCGTATGGGACTGGACAGACCTGGCAGAAGCATCATTACCTGGTCTGATTAAAGCCGAATGACTGAAGATGACCAACACGGGCCTGTGCACCTGCTTCTTGTCTCAGGTGAAACTTTCTTTAGATCACATAGCCTCATTCTTTCCATTTTCTTTATCGGGCTGTAAGGAATACTTCACTTTTTCTTGAAGCTATGCCAAATATGTTTAAATATGCCATGAAGTATGCAAACCACCAGCTAAGCAACAACAGCATAGGAACCTTTCCTGCTTTTACTGATGCTATTATTGATGTTTTGATTGATTCTCTGTTAAATTGATTGTCATTACTTCCATGTGTTGACAAGCCTTGTGACCAATTGGAGCGTCTGGTATGTGCTAAACATCTATTAAAGCAGCCCTGTGTAACTTTCAGCCAGTAGCACAGCATGGCTTTAAAACCCGAAACTATATATTCTCATAATCATTTATTGTTTTTTAGACACAGTACCCTCAGCTGGACAGAAACGTCCAACATGAATTATATCTTTTCCCTGTTGGCGGGACGCGCAGACATTATGTGAGCGACACGCTCTGCAGCACTCAGATAGGAGGTGCAGAAATATGCTAATACACTGGAACCTAGCAAAGTTGTTGTACAAAATATACTAAAATGACCCTAAAATTTCAGAAGAATTGATTTTTTTTCTAATTCCCTTGGATTGTTTCCTCTCAAAAATAAACAACGTTGTAACGACAGAGTCTGTAGAGGAATCTGAGCCCTCTGCTGGCTATACGTTTCGCAGTCCCTTTTTAACATCCAGTTTTTCAAACTTTTTGTGTGTGTGGACCACTATTTGTAATCAAAAAATTTTGCGGACCACCTCATAACCATAATAAAATGTCTACACACAGTCTTACCTGAATTAATCCGCACCTCTAAATAGGCTCACTAGCACTACTATAACTAGTCATCACATCAGTGTGCAACAGGCTTGTTAAAAGAAAGTTTACTGCACACAACGGCTGCCTCTTTTCTCTTCAGAGAACCTGTTGCTATCCACCGATCCATAACGACACTGAACTTGAACGTCAGCCGAACACCACTGACAATTTAATGCAAATGTTATATCAATATAGGCCTACATATTCTTTTTTTTTTTTTTATGGGAATTTCCTGGTAAAATGAAGGTAAAATATTATTTTATTTTGCCTTTTCACGGACCACCTGCAGTACCCTCACAGACCACTAGTGGTCCGCGGACCACAGTTTGGGAATGACTGGTCTAGATGACGTCTTAATGTCTTGTTTTTTCCTCAGATGATTCCTATTACAAAATGCTATTACATGAAAAAAAGAGATTCAGAAAGTGCCTTCCAGGGTGGGCCAGTGGGCCATACAGCTCTTTACCAGTAGATGGGGTTGTTCTGTTCTGTTTTGTTCTTCTCTCTTAAGCAAGACAACAGAAAACATCCCATCACACAGACAATAAAACATAACAAATTTCCAACAAACACTTTACATTTTTTTTATTCAGTATTAGTACCCAACTTTTACTGATTTTTTACTGATGCCTTTTGTATACCTTTCCTCTTTTATGCTACTCTGTGACATTGTTTATGGAAAAACTCGACACTTGTGCCGAAGACCGCTGTCAACATCCCAGCAATCATTGCAGCTCCACCGTTGACCGAAAACTAAATCAAGCTCAACTTGTCCTTCCACCTACTGTCCCCCCATCACTGTTACGAGTCATTGCTCTCTGCAGCACAATCCACCATCCGAGCTGCTTATGTGGGCGCCCGCTCGGGATTTAGTAGACTGGTAAATGATGTCATCCACAGTGCACACGTACACACTCAAGGCCTCTCGTCTGCTGGTGTCGGAACTCTTGTTAGTCAGACAGATGGAGAATTACAGCCCTGAAAATTGTGGTTTGCCCGCACTCAAACAGTCACACAGGTGGCTCGCACTGAATAATTTCCAGTCAAATTCATCCAGTAAGCTGCATGTAGAAAAAAAAAAGAAATAGTGATTTGCCCCTTGTTAGCGTTTTATTTATGGACCTTTCAATATTTACAGTGGGGCATCTTCCTACGAGGGGAGATTTTGGATGAGTGTGCAGTGAAGCAGTCTAGAAAGTGTTGGCATCATTACAGGAGAAGAAAGTGCCAAGTCCACACAAAAAACACCTACTTCAGTACATGGTTAAAATAAGAACTGCTGCCACAAAATACTGAGCACTCCTATATGCTGGCCCACTGTGGAAGAAGAAGAAATTGACTTGCCTTTATGTGATGCATATATGTAGTGAATAATAAAAGAGCCTGAGATGACGCATTGGCTTTTATGTTGGTGCAGACACGCGTACTGTACATAGTGAATAACTGGCACAAGAGCGGGCTTTAATGTAGTGAATAAAAGCAAGCCGACACACACCTCGCTGTGTACTCAGTGAATTAGATGTAAATGTGCTTCTCACCTCGCCAGCACAGGATCCGACTGTGATCAAAGCCTTTTCAGAGACATGACTGTGCTAGTCTCTGTGAAATCTGCTCTGGAGAATAATATGGCAAAGAGAAACAAGGGTATTTTAATGACATTTTTGTGTGTAGAGACATTCATGTGCAAGTTTTCTCCTCTTCTCATTGCCTTTTTTCTCTCTAGGGAGAAGTGTGTGTTGAAAATCTGCATGTCTCTTTGTGTGAATTATCAGTAGGCTAAAGTGTGACACCAGGTTGCCACTGATATTTCAAAGAGGCAGGTGCATCTCACAGAAACATCTTTTTTTCTTTTCTTTTTTTTTTCAGCAGTGTGTGGGCTTAGAGTCTCAGCCACCTGCTGTTTATATTACAAATCTCCAGGCCGTAAAGCATATCATTACAGGTCTGTGTCAGCGTTTTTAGAAAGGGCCAACAACCACAACTTGTAGTGTCATATTTTTGACGTTATGTGGTTTTATGCATGCATTCACATTATGTGCCTTATGAGTCATGCTTTTGTATAGTCTATTATACTTAAATGTGGTATGATATCAATATAGTAAACAGTTTATTAATGAAAAGATAAATATGGATGTCAGGGTACATGGATATGAACATAATTAGTTTAACACATACACACATACAGGAAAGATCTTGTTAACATAAAGACATACAGTATGTACCAGGCAGCAGCAGACACCTCAAACTGGGATAAAGGTCAAGAATGTAAGTCAAGTAAAGGAATGGTCAGTCTCCCCAGAAGAAGGGCGTTTTCTGCCCCATGCAGTTTATGGAGTTTCTTTCCATAAATTTGTGACATGACAGTGTATGAAATGTATAAACCCGTGTATTGAGAGCATATTGGGTCATTTTGATGTTAGCAAGTCAGCTACCTTACGTTTACATCTTAGCACCTGGTCATTGGCAGTGGTGGTAGAGCGGTTGTCCTATAATGAAATGTTGGGAGTTTGATTCCTGGTCTCCCCAGTTTATACTGTTGTTGTGTCCTTGGGCAAGACATTTAACCACGACCACCACCAGTGTGTGACTGTGGAGTGAATGAATAAGAGCCTTGAAAAGTGCTATAAAATCCAATCCATTATTATTATTTTTAAAGTGACCATACATACTTTGTTCTTTTCAATTACATAAAATTCTATTTCAAATGGTGTTGTTCTACTTGCTCTTGGTTGCCAGCAGCCAATAGCTTTTAATGACCCAGTTGTTAGACCATTGTTTTTATTGAAAATACAGACTTTTTCCCAACAACGGTTGCAGGTGCTGAAACAAAACAAACTACCTTCTTGCCTAGATTGTTTTCAGTGGGTAGTATTTTTGTGACGTGAGAAGGCTGTCCTTGTGTAAACTAACCACAACAGAATCTTTGCAACATAATTTTTGTCTGACTGCAAACCTTTTCTACCAAAAGGTTTGCAGTCAGACACCTCACTCCTTTTCAATGGAATATCTTCTTTAGTGAGGTCCATTTGTAGTGCTATAGATAGTAGAGCTTCATAAATGGTTTACAACATACCGAAACAGTGAATGTGGGCCGTACGTGGAAAGAAAGTACGCTGGAACAAAACTCTTCGGTGTCTTAAAGGTACTCGCGCAATTTTCAAGACCAGCAACTTTGGGGTCTATAAAAATTGATCTGTTTGTCGTGAGAGCTGACCCATTTGGGATTCCTCAAGCATGAAATCTTGGTGAAATGGGTGTATCAATCAGAAAAACAGAGACAGATTGAAAGATGATGGGGAAAGAAAGAGAGGGGAATGGAGGATTGAGTGGAGTAGGAGGGAAAAAAAACAATATCGCTTTAATTTAGTCATTGTCTCAGCCTTCCTAAATCCTTTTAAGAAGAAGGCAGACTTTGAGCTGGCTCTTGTCTCTCTCAGCAGAGTATCATTGTCAGGGCAGATATGAAACACAATCTGCTACCGTTTCATGTACAAGTGTATGATATCTTGTATATTCTTTACGCTGGTAATAATGCACGGGCTGCTGTCAGATAAGACTTTGTGTACTTCTCTTGTACTGAATTTGTGTAAATAAAATGCACTGCTGACGATTCTTTTCTGTGCTGCTCGATTCAGGCGGGGAACAAAAGCATCTTCTCGTGTTTGCAAAGCTGCCAGAAAACATTATTCACCCACAAAGTCCCAGCATCGACTCCGGTTTCCCCATAGTAAGGCGGTTGAAAGCCCTAGTCACAAGTTAATTTCGAAATAAATAGGCCACAGAGGAAGCCTGTAATGCCACATTTCTCTGAGTTGAATAATCGAACTCCAGGCATTCGCGTGCCGCGGGGAATTTTAATCAGATCATTCGGATTTGCCAGCAATCAGCAGCTGTTCCATCTAATAACAAACAAATGACACTTTAAACATAATTAAAATGCTGTATTAGGTCAAGTAGCACAATTGCTCATAATCACTCCCCCACAGTGTCTGGAGTGCTTTCTGTTTACGGCAGGTATGTTTTTCTGTGGCGTGCTGTGTAGGTGTAGCAAAGGCATAAGTAAAAATATGCCATCCATAATATATTCAAGTGGAAAATAAAAGCAGACAAACAATTTCTGTAATTAACTGACCTTCTGAGCAAGGAGTTCTCTACAGTCACCCCTCTGTATGGTGTTGGTACACTGCGTCTTATGTTCCTAGAATGAGAATTTCTTGGTAATGTTATGGTAAAGTGCTGCAGTGAGTGTTAAACTCTATAAAGGCCCTAGAAGAATGAGTGAAATGTTGATGAGCAGATGACCTTGAAAAGTAAAATGTGACTGAGCTATTGTTAGCACTATTGCTGTTCCCGTCACGAGCAGAAAAAAGCACATGCTATTGAGACACATTTTAATAGCACTGACATGTTTTTATATCGCGTCTGAGATCAATGCATTGTTTGATAGATTTATTGCCTTTATTTAACTGCCTTTGCATTACACCAAAGCAACTGATATGATGAAATTATGAGGTTATCACAGGTCAAAGAAAGCACTTCAGCTTTTTCATTCAAGATTATGTGTTTGCTCCTTTACAGAATGGATGAGCGCTGAACCTGTCTATGGGGCAAGAGGTCAGATACACACAGACAGCAATGACTAGGTAATCAGCGTTCACTCCCACAGCAACAAGGGCAATTCAGAGTTAACATTTTACCTGGACTCAAATAGTCAACTGTAGTGCCTACTGTATTGAACAAGAAGCAGATTTCATATGACAGAATCTAGATTAGTATATAAGAAAAAAAATGCATAGAAAAGCTAGGCTACACCGGCCAGCCATACCCATTCACTTTCCTTGGTCAAATGGGTGTTAAATTGAGCAATTCCCGCTCAATAAATATCTTGTTGTATAAACTATAACGGTTTAATTTAAAATGTGGCAGGCCTTATTGTACAGAGAAAAAACATAGCTGGCCATAGGTAACCATTCACTTTCCTTGGTCAAATGGGTGTTAAATTGAGCAATTCCCGCTCAATAAAAATCTTGTTGTATAAACTATAACGGTTTAATTTAAAATGTGGCAGGCCTTATTGTACAGAGAAAAAACATAGCTGGCCATAGGTCACTGGTTGACCATTCTGAAAATCTAAATGGAACAGGAAGGCCATCCATCCATCTTCTTCCACTTATCTGGGGCCAGGACGCAGGGGCAGCAGTAGAAGTAGAGACGCTCAGATTTCTCTCTCCCCAGACACTTCCTCCTGCTCTTCCAGGGGACCAACATAGTTCCTCCAGCGTGGTCTTCCCCAGGGTCTCCTACTGGTGGAACATGCCCAGGGAGGCGTCCAGGAGGCATCCGTAACAGGTGCCCGAGCCACCTCAACTGCTCAATCTCCTTCTCCATTCTTCCCTCACTCATAAACAAGACCCCAAGGAGCTCCACCAACCTGAATCTGTTGTGGAGACAACCTGAAGCTTGTCCCCTTCAAGCTTCAGGTTGTCAGACAAGCCTCCCTTTTCCCAGGCTGAGAACCATGGCCTCGGATTTGGAGGCGCTGATTCTCATCCCAGCCACTTTTTTAGAAACTTTTAGCACATCTTTAGCCATCTCCCTGTACAAATGGATCTTCATAGAAAAGCACGAGCTTGAGCATCAGCAATTGCAGTCTTACTCAAAAAAAACATTACAACCTTTTACCAAAAATGCATATCCTACAGATCTTGCAGATATGTAGCTTCCGAAGAGTTTCTTTACACTTTAATAATTGAAAACCCTTTACACAACTTATTGTCTGCTACATTCAGATTTATCAAACCAAATAAAAACAAGTCATTGTCACCCATTTGTATTTCATTCAAAAGAGACGTAGAGCTTTATCAATATCACGTGCATCTCTTTTCTTGCTAAAATATAATGCCCTCCTCCGCTCATCTATCTTCATTCAGTTTATTTTCCTTCCACAGTTTTAGTTTGTTACCATCAGTAAAAAATCAAGACTTGGGTGAACAGACCTTTTTAGTGGTTGTTTTATGGGAATGGCAGCACTCAGTAAAGAGGTCAGCCCTGATGGTGTGCAGCTTAACCAGAAAAACCTCTCACTCTGAGTGGGACAGTCCGAGCATCGCATCTCTGTAAAATACAAGTGATTCTCAGAGCGAGCTAAAAGCCTTAGAAAAAAATAAAACGTTGATGCTTGTGGTCATTGCTGCTCTCCCACCATAACCGGAGCTGAAATGAAGCATGATCTCCCTCCACCCACTGCCACCGCCCTCACACCCGCACCATTAGCACCTGCAGCACCACTCCTCTTCCTCCATTTGTCATCAGTCCAGGAGAGAGGAAGAGCGATAGAGAGCAAGAGAGCACCTGAAAATGAATATGGCGGCAGAGATATAATTGCTTTCTTGTCTTTTTCGGTTCCCTCCCAAAAGGAGGAGGCATAGCAGTGAGTGACTGGGGTTATCTCCACCGCACTATCTGCTGAAGAAGCACATTAATGAATAGTGCATTAAAAGTTTGGGCCAGGGCTGCACAAAAAAAAAAAAACACACACACACACTATCCTGCAACTACTGTAATTTAAAAAAGCACAATAGCCTCTATGCAATCTTCAAAATGAAAAATAAAGGCCTTGGGGGGCAATGTGCACTGAATTTCGTTTTATTCGTACAAAGCAAAAAAAGAGTAACATTTACCTATCTGTGGTTAAAGCCTAATTGATTCATTTCACAGTTCTTCATTTTACAAGTACACAGTTTTTCCTCTCGGGGCAGTCTATATAAGAAAATAACAGGTAAACACAAAAGGGATGGAGGCTTCAGAGAGTAATACAAATTAGAACATGACTGCAGTAAAAACTCTTTTGTGCTCTCTATGTCAAAAAACGCACACGTCTTTTAATTAATTACAATAGTTCTTTGATGCAGGATCAGGAGGATGGACTCAATGAGCACAATTCACAAAATCTCAGTCCAGAATTTATTACAAACAAAGGTGTCAAAAATCCAAAGGAACAAAAGAAGGTGAAAAGGTAAATCAGCACACTCATAACAGACAAACTGACAAAGAGTAACGACAAAGGAGGGGTTTAAATACTTGTGGGGGGTGGAGACACAATTACACATCAGGGAGGGTCAGGTTATCACACAAGGCGGGACGACAAACAAAAGCAGGAAGCTGACAGACCTGAAATGAGCCAAACGAGTGAGTAACAAAATACAGGAAATGACTTAATTAGGAAAACAAATACATATCTAGGATCAGGTATCGGATGTGACAAGTACTGCTTTTGTTTTTATATTCTATACTATTTTTCTTTATACTAAATAATGATGCTTGATTTTTCTTGTAGAGGAAAGAGAACTGGAACTGAGCCGACATTCCCCAGGAACTGAGGAGGAGACGGTGGTACGGTGCCTTTAGATTAAGATAATTTTGATAGGGCCGCCTTGTTTCAACTAACGATTTGTAAGTGTAGCATCATGTGCTTTTGGGCGGCACAAAATAAGTTTAATAAATATATTGTTATTGCAACATTGAAAACTTCAATAGCCACGTAGGAATTTTAAGAACTGCTCTTATTGCACGTTGCATTTTAAAATAACTGCCTAATCAGAGTCTAAATGAAATTGTGTGACATAAAAAATAGGTCCATAATAGTGTTTTTTGCACGTCCCACTGATGATATTTATAGAGACATTGCTAACATTGTTGATCCACAGTTACTACATTTTTTTCTTGTTTTAATATATTTTTCTGGGTGAGGTGCATTGTAGGAAAAACCAGAAACCCTTGAGTAGCCACATTACTGGGAAAAACATCTATTTAAGCTCATGGAAACAGGATATGCACTTGTACCATCACCACAATTGGTTCCATCTTGTTGTGGATATTTGGTCAAAAACATTTTTTTTTGCAATGAAGAAAGAGCAGATGTAGTTTGTAGATACAGATGTTTTTTATTCCATTATTTTTTATAGCTTGTTTTATTGGTTCCAGAACAGTAAATGTATTTTTCTTGGTAGGCGTTTACTTTTCTTGCTAGCACAATTCCCATTCCTTACATTTCCTTTTCTATTTGTGTAACATAAGAGCACAGGTACTATACTAACCAAGACTTAAGACCTTACACAACCTCGCTTGAAAAAACCTGAACTTGCTCTTTAATCCACACCAACCGGGTGGCTAAAATCCCAGCTACTGTTGCGTGAATGCTTGTTTAATTAGCCCTGTATGATAGGCTGCCCATCCATTACGTGGCTAATTGCCATCCTATCAGGCCAAATAAAATGTGCTATCACACTCTGAGTCTGCGTCATTGCCCCAGATAATATAATTTCCTCCTGAATGAAGAAAGGAGCAGAAGTGACGGACTGATTGTGTGTCGGTGTGTGTCTGAGATGGAATGCAGTGGGTATCTAGGGCTATAATTCAAACCTTTGAGCCGGTTTGACAAAGTAACCATAGCAACAAGCTAAGTGTTCATCTGTCTTAATCGAGGACAGGGTGCGTTTGGTGTGTGTGTGTTAGAAGACCTCACAGAAGACTTCTCTCCTTTCCTTTACCAGCTCCCTGCGGACTCTGGTGTGGGTCTAAGCCAGTGTGGATATAGTGCTGCGCGATCACACACACACACACACACACACACACACACACACACACACACACACACACACACACACACACACACACACACACACACACACACACACACACTGAAAAACTGCAAACTCCTGCTCATTTACCTCCATAAAGATTTCAAGCCTGGCCTCGCATCAGTTTACTTAGTGAAAAAAAAGTCCCTCTTTAGACCCTGGAGCCATTTACTCCCACATTTGCTCCCGCTGCTGTGTATTCTCCCGACGAAATTGAGGCAAAGAACGGCTATGAGTAGATTTTCACGTCGGCCAGCCTGTATGAAGTAGAAGAGACTGTCATTATGCTGTTCAGTGGAGCAGCAATATCTCTAGCTGCTTGGGGACATTGGGTGCGTTAGCGGAGCCGACCTGCCCCCCCTTCCCCCCGTCTACCTGACTGCCTACCTGTCTTTCTGCATCTAATATGTATTACCAAACCGGATTACTGTCCAAGTCAGTTGTTTCATATGTTATAGCAAGTTTACCTCTGGATGTGTGTCTTTACAAAAACAGAGCACTCTCTTAACATAACATAATCCCAGTTTCCACCAAGCAGTACTGTACAGTTAAGTAACATATTTATGTTTACCCATAAAATGTTCTGATGTCTGAAAGATGAAAATTGAATTGGCTAATCCTAGCTATCTCTCACTCTTGTTAGTTTGATGTCAGGGTCTTGTCAGTAACCACTCACAAATAATCTCATGTTGTTTCTCAATCTCATGTTTTTTTCAGAACCTTGCTGCCTTCACTGAGACTGAGGTGGAAACAGCGCAAAGACGACTCACTTCAACAGCATAAGGCATCTTTTTAAGACTTATCTACCTGGCCCTGACGCTTTGCTACTGGTCAATATGCAGTGTTTGGCTTCACCCATTCCACTATGTTGGAAAAGGGAGGTTTTAACTCAGTCCACAGATCCTTTTCTGACATTTCCTCCAGTTTCATATTTGATTCAGGACCTACCCACTGTGTTCTCTGTACAGAAGCTCCAGGGCTGTCTGCACTGAAGCAGCACGACAGATAATAGAAGAAGAATAAAAGCTCCTGTGGACTATCACGCGCCTGTATTCTGTCTGCAGCTCCGCTTTTAAAAGCAGATACTAAAGGTGTTGACACAAATTAAACCAACTGCCTCTCTGTCCTTGTCCTTCCTTCCTTATTTTACCTCACCATCTTTTTTCTCTGCTACTGTATCCATAAAAGATTTGACTGTGGAGACTGTGACTTTGAAAGTGGACACTCATCCATCTCCTCATTCAGCCCTTATCATCCTTTCCTCTCCCCTATCACCCTATCCTTCCTGCTTATGTCAGACCTTGACAGCTGTCCTCATACAGAGAATAGCAGCTTAGACAAGGCTAAAACAAATAGAGATCTTCTTTTTTCAATCCATTATGCACTTTGATGCACGGACTTACTGCTTTTACACTGGGGACTATGTTTGAGATTAGTGTGTAGCTCTGCATATTATTTAGCTTTGAGAATATTCAGATTAAACTCCTTTAGTGCAACACTTTGCAAATGGAATATGTGTGTTTTAGAAAATAGTATTACAAAATCTGGACAGTTTCAGGGCCATTGAAGTTTATTTTTAATGCAGTGATGGGTAATCATAAATCATGTGTATTTCTTTGAAAACATTGCAGGTCAACTTTTTTCATAAACAACATTAATTGTGGAGAAGTTCGTCTTCAGTATAGTCAGTGTCATGCCTGAAAAAGAGGCTTTAAAAGGCTTCTTTTCAGCTAGAGGCAGACGATGTAGCTGTCAGTCACACAGGTCAATATGCCCCACAATCACAAACGTGACATTTGATTTGCCTTTTTTTCACCGCTTAAGATATACTAGAGTGAGTTTTTCAGTGAAAAACGTTTTGACAGAGAAACTAGAGTTATAATTGTAAAAGAAAACTATTGGCTTAGTATCATTAATTTTATTGGCGGTTAATGATACCACTTTTATTCCACTATCTACTGTATAAAGATGACGAGAACAAATTTCAAGCAATTAAAGACTGGCCTCCTGTGTAGGCAGCAATATTTATACTTTATTTTAGAGGTCTATGGTATGTGTGTGGAATTATATACAGTATGTAAGCTATGTCTGCTGACTAATCATTTTCAATTGATAGGCAGTAGGAGTTGCATACACATGGTACCTGAAAATACAAAAAACGATAATATCACAATATCGCAATTTTGCATATGCTACTTTCATTCACAATAAATGATATCTGTAAATATGTAAAAGATGAAAGCCTGATTTTGTGCATTTTTTCTTTGCATTTAGTATCAACTTTGTCTAAAAGGAACCAATATCTATCACATGTTTTTTGTTTGACTAAGTCCTTAAATAAGTCCTACATGTACATCGGTGTCTTTAGCAGTGGAAACAGCTGTTTAAATATCTTAATATCACATTAATGTATATATTGTTCCACCTATAATAGGCAGGGCTGCCTATTCTGCCACAGAGCAAAAAGGTTTGGGATCAATCCCTGTGGCCTGTAAAGATTGCATGTTCTTCCTGTGCCACTGCAGGTTCTCTGCATGTGTAAATTGTTGTGTCAGTGTTTCTCAAGTGTTATCCCTGTGTTATACTAACAAATGTATGAATAATTAATATGACAATGACCTTTCCCTCATTCTCCTATAGACAGCTAAAGGATACTAGACCTGTCTGCACACTATGCACCTGTAAACTTGAGGAAGACAGCAGGACACAGGCATATTTTTTAAAAGGTAAGTGTTATATGTAATAAAGTAGGTTTGTCTCTTCCTTTTCTCAATAAGTGGCACATGACGGGGATGAATCTGTTGCTAAAAGGACGGATCAACAAATCAATCAAGCCAAACTTAGAATTAACTGTGTTGGGCTATGACTGAAAGGCATGGCTTGTGTAATCCGATTACATTACAGCCATCAATCCACTCGGACCTGTCAGTTTCCTTAACCCTATATTAGAAACACTTAGTAAAATGAGGATTAACAAATGAAGCTTGCCAGCAGCCATCGCAAAGTCAATTGTTTATCCAGTGAGGCAGAGATTACATTTAAAGGGATAAAGTGGTTCAAATACGGCTAGTGAGGGGCCTTTAGAGAAAATAAATAAATAAAACTGCCTTTATTAAAAGAGACTTTCGTTGTGAGTATTTTTTTCTCCATTTCCTCCATGTCCCTAATCCAAGACAGTGCTCCTTGTCTTGACAACCAATGGAATCAAGTCTGGCACTCACAGCAACGCTCAAGAAAGTGTGGCCATGCTGCTGGCTTTGGCTCTGCCTCCACGTACAGTTTCCCGCTGACAGATTTTCTGTATCATTGTGTGTGGTGTGGTGTGTGTGGAGGAGGGTCGGGGGCTCAGCTAATTGCAGCTATTAGGCTTCCAGAGGGCGTCTCGCCTTCTACAGTGAGATAAATGAGATATTGTATATCTCATGCAAGAACAATGAGTGATGAGTGAACAGTGATATTGGGTGTGCCGTCGAGGGCCACTCCAGCTAGTCCCGTGACCCTTGTTCTAACTGCATATTAGAGCTCTCATATAGAAATGCTTCGTCAATGACAGTAATTGTGTTATTAGTCCATTTTATAGAGCTGATTAGGTCTTTGTCCCATTGCTCAAAGGCGATACTTTCAAAAAAGGCAGCCATTGTCTCTTTTCAATGTGCTAACTATCGCCTGTGTGAATACATCAACTATTATATGCAATTTTATATACTTAAATTTCTCATGGGAACATTAACAATAGCTCTTTTTATGATGGACCTTAAGTAAAAGGTATTTGCTCAGACTTGGGTTTTAGGATATGTTTGAGTATAACAAATTAACTATAACTAGCTCCAAAAACATGTGCCACATAAAGACTTTATGTGATTAAAGGTGGTTTGTGTAGTTTTATAGTCTTTGTGGCCACATCTGGTTACACCCCTTATGAGGTCATGTGAACAGCTATGGTGGCCCTGCAGGGACATACTGTTGTCTATGAATTAGGTCAGTGAAAATAGGCCAGATTGATTTTAGAACAGAATCAATATTTTTTATAAATATTGATTCTAAATCTTCTTGCAAGAATTAGTGCTCAAAAAGAAACTTGAGTGTGCTTCTCCTTGTGCAGTGCTCAGTTTGTCCCAATGTTTCCTACATCTGGGATCTGTTGGGGTCTAAATGTGGGTATCATGTGATGTTTGGTGCATCTGTGGAATTGGTTAGATCTGTTTAAAAGGTTGGCACAACTGTAGAATACTTTAAAAGAATGTAGAAACACCGTATTTTCTTTATAATAATAATAATAATAATAATATCTACTCAAATAAATTAATGAAATGAAAATGTCCTTAGCTGCTTTAATTAAGCTGTTTGCTCAACTCTCCTGAAAAATTATGCCAGCAAGTAATTACCCACACAGCGCCAAGAACTACCCACTGAGTTAAAGACAAACCCATATTTGACTTTATTCAGAAAACTTAAGCACTAGGCACAACATAAGGCGAGTACCTTCTGATCATTAATAAAGGAGAGGCCCCGCTGTGCAGATACTAACTCACCAGCAGCAACCGGGAAAACACATGAAGGTAAAAGTTCACTAAATTATTCACAACAATGCTGAGTATTAGATTGTAGTACACAGAGGCTGCTGACAGTAATGAATAGTTGACCTTTTGTGAGTGTACTATGAAGACCCGATCATGCTGTTGTAATTCTTGAAATGCATTGAAACAAAAACATGTACAAATCGGGTATACAGTGGAATACATTTTTCACTTAATTTTCCTAAAACATGTGTCAAACAGATATAGTTGTGTGGACATTGAATTTGTTCTTCATATTCATAGATTTCTGTCTAATATTAAAAATCATGCATGAGTAGGTGGTAGGTAAGACCTAAGCAACACACTTTCAAACACAAAAGAGCTGTAGAAAAGGTCAAAATGTTGCAATGTCAGCAACAAATGTAGACCGACATTAAATCATAAAAACAATTGCATGTATGGATAGTATACAGTCACTTAAAGAGGATTTCTGAGAAACGGTGTACAATGACTCTCCAGAGACCATTTGCAATCAGCACTAGTATTAGCAGCATGAGGCGGACGCTCTCAGCGATGGTTCCGGTGATGATAACAGCCTCACGCTAGGGCTATTCGTCTCTGTCCCTATTGTCAGTCATAATGAAGTTACGCTCGTCATTGTAACACGCAGATTGAGCCGCATCAAAGATCTGCTCTGTTCCTTGTGAAACCCACTTGAATACGTTCATTTGTCCTTTCACTTCCTTTTAGTCCCAGGCAGTATCTTTTCCTATTCTAGGCTCAAATCTTCTCGCTGTTACTCTTTGCATGCTGATGTTGCCAATTTCTTTGGGGAGCTTTGAAACTCATCTTCACTTGGGATTTCTTGAGCAAATCCTTCTTTCCGATCAAAGACACATTCTCCGTCTTGCTTTCAGAGTCCAAATCAATATGTGCGAACAGCAGGGGTGTAGAACCAACCACTGGCAGCAAACGGCACAAACTATTTGTATCTCTTAATTTAACCGAGAGATCAGCGGTGGCCTGATTTTTCATCCTGTGGACAAACAAACCAAGCCGTTTAAAGGCTAGCTTAGCAGACATGGCTTCCGTTGATCAAAAGGCCTCATTAACATTTCAATCTGCCACAAGGCAGATAAGACTACAACGGCCATTTTGAGATGGGCACCGTTTGTCAGATGTGCTGGGTGGCCAGTAATGACGGTGATATTTCATGTATGCTATCACGATCGGCACATGTCTATCTTTGAAATAACACGCCGCAGGCTTAATGCATCAGCCTTTACGTTGAATGAAAGTTGCCATGGGTGCTCAAATTGAGAAACTGGCTTTTAAATGCAACGGAAATGGATTAAATTTCCACGTTGATTAAAGGTCAGCTTGCTACAATGCATCCACTGAAGAAGGAAAAAAAATATAACTAATAATACGTAGTAATAATAATAATAATAATAATAATAATACGTAATATAATAATAATACGTAAACTGAAGCTAAAGCTCGGTTTTCTTTTCAGAAACAAATCCTGTTTCTCTGTTTATACCAGGAAACGTTTAATTTCTGCAACTTTTTACTTTTATTGGATTACGGCGATCTCCTTTTTATGAATGCATCTGATCGTCTTTTAAAAAAGCTGGACACTGTTTATCATTGTGCTTTACGTTTTATGACTGGTTGTGGAAATCGTGTTCACCATTGTACATTGTATGCTACAGCTGAGTTTCCGTCCCTGTTTGTTCGCAGGTGGTCTCATTTGCTGATTTTCATTTATAAATGTATTCTTGGGCTTCTCCCATCTTACCTCTGCACATACATGCGTAAAAATCAACAACTGTATGCTCTGCGTTCTCAGAAGAACATACTGATGGTGGTTCCCAGAGTCAGAACACAGTTGGGTAACACTGCCCCCTGTGCATGGAATGACCTGCAAAATGACCTAAATCTATCTGAATTTGTGACTTTGGGAGAATTTAAATCTATTCTAAAGAAGCGTGAACTCAATGAGCTTGGAAAATGGAACTGTTTTTAAACTTGTACACATTGACTGTAAATATCATTTGTTTTTGTTGATGTCATGTATGTTTTTTTTAAATTGTATGTAAATGCTGTTGTCTTGGCCAGGTCACTCTTGAAAAAGAGATTTTCAATCTCAATGAGTTTTTTATCTGGTTAAATAAAGGTTAAATAACATCAATACATTTAAGTTTAACCATTGGTTCTATGCTTAACACTGAACGTGTCCAAAAGGTCAAGAATTCCCTTCCCTTTCCTCCAGTAAATGTCTTGCGTTCGGATGCCCGCAGAGACTGTAAAAACATGTTGACAGTCAGATTGCGTGAGTTATGGTGTCTTCCCTCATTTTAATGCCAGATCACGCCCTGGTAATTGCGGCAATGAAGACGAGGCTTGTTATACGGCGAGCAGAGAAAGGGCAGGGGCCAAGGGAAAGAGAGATCAGAGCAGATGAGCAATGAATTAGAAAGAATAAAGGAAAGGATAAAAATATTGAGATACACATGTTCCTGGCCTATCTGAGTGTGATGGCCTGTGAGTAATGTAGAAATGGTTACACTGAACATGTCAACAGGAGGTTTGTGCTCATTTCAAGGCCACAGCGCTGTGGATGTAAGGACTGTGCTGCTTGGCTGCTGTCCAGCTAAAGTGAACCAAACAAGGATCAGGCTTAAATTTAATTATATTAAATGATATGAATCTTAGAAGATCTTATAGATTATAAATGTTGTGATACAAATTACATTGGTGGAGTCCACTCTCCTGTTTCTATGTATTATTTCAATGTTGGTCAGATCATAAGGCCAGAAAGAACATGGCTAAACCACAGGCAGCATAATTCATGTGTGTGCCAATAAATGCAAGTTTTGTACCATAAAAGCTAAAACATGAGAGATTTTGTTGTTATTATGCATTTAAACCCATTAATTACTAGTTATGTGATTGCAGACTAAGAAAAACAAATAATTTTTCTATCTCTTTTTTTATCATAGACTATAAAGATGGATGCCTCATTATAACCTCCTAGTGCTGTGGAAAATTGAAGCCAAAATATAGGCGAGTTGCAGTGTTTCTATTTGAAGTGTTGGATGGATCCTTGCCAGTGATAGGTCAATAACCCATTTTATATGACGTGTGATTGGTCTTCTGGCACAGGCGAGAGTTTCTAAATCCTGAAAAGCCTAAAAGCCGACACTCGGTGGGTGTTTCTCATGAATTTTCCACTGCTGACTCTCAGGGTTTAGTCTTGTCTTTACATTGTTCAGTTGTAAATCTCAGTTTGTGCATGTATAGTCTGTGCAGCACACTAATCTTTAAAACATGCATTTATGTATCATACTGCTATATTCGGCTGATGCTAAGAAGTCGGCGTTTCTTTCGGCATGTGAGAGTTTTATTGATCTCCACAGTGTTGCATTTCAAGGCAGGGCTGTGGGTAGGGGCATGTGGCTGAGTGCTGATATTTGTGTCTCAGAGGATGTGGTGGTGAAGGTGGGGGCAGCGTAACTGTCAGCAGTTTACAAATATGGACAACAGTCTGCTCTTTAACACAGACAGGACACAATGTTTAATGTAAAATAATGTAAACAGTAATGCAGGAGGTGGTTGGGGAGGTGGAAGATTGAAGATAAATATAATAATATAATTGTTAACCAGTTCCCTGACCATATAAAGTTGTGTATTATTGAAAATGTTGCTCTTATGCATTTTGGCTTAATGGATTTTAGTAAAAAATGTAATCCCCTGCACAAAGATAAGATGTAATAATTTTACATTGTACTGATAAACCCTAGCTTATAACCAATAGCCACGGGTTTCAAATACTTGGATTATGCAAAACTCCACAAGAATTGGTTGCCTGATTTTTATATCTATGTGATATTATTTTATGATTGAGACCTGCTTGTGGTCTCTGAGGGTTGGGGGATCCTAAAAGTGACTGGATGCATCAACTTAATCAGTTTCTGTCCGTCCCATTTTCCAATCAATCCCACTTTGAATACTGTAGCAGCCCTGCAGATATTTAACCTGGCTGCGGATCAATAGTGGGATTGAATGATTGAGGACAACTAATCTAATTGACCCCGCTTTCCATTTGGCCTGAGATCTATTCAGAGACCCACAATTGTTTTCCCTCGATTTCGTTAATTTAAAGTGGACTAAATGACAGAGGGTATTAGTGTCTTCAAGGCTGATTGTGATCACCGGCCGCCGACTGCATCTACGCTTGGTTTGAATTTGTCATTTTGTTCAGACCCCTTCTTCCCGGTACTTTAGGAGGTGAGTGCTGTTAAAAATCAGTCGGCTTTACACCGAATTTATCTTGGCAGAGAGTCCGTTACTTGTGGTGAGCTCTGACTCTTACTCACATAAATCTGTGAGCCTACATAGCTTGATAGATTGAATGTTTTAAATCCACATTTAGGCTATAGTACTCTAAACCATTTGATTAGGCACACAATACACAACATATTGTTCTTTCAGTCCCAGCCTTCCTGGAACTCTTGGAATTTCAAAGAAAGCACTATTCGTGTTCAACATGTGCGGAACTGATAAAGGCCATTTTTATTGTTGCAGTAATTATTTGGGATGGGGCTCGAGAGAAAGTGGTGTGCCACTATTGTCACCATAAATTCTGAACCAATTTCATAAATTTTAACTTTCCAGCTTTCCAATCTGTCCAACTTTTCTCCTAAGAATATGCATTTTGTAGACTGTTTGTAAAACTGTTTTAACACTAATCAGTTCATGGCTTTTAGTTTTTTTACTGACATCGATTTTTCTGCGACGTCACATTTGTTAAAATGCTCTCATTGAATTTGCAGTAAAAAGTGTCCCGGTTTTTAGGTATGAAAACATCGTAATCCTAGTCAACAGAGTTAGAGGTGATACATTGGCTACATTAGCATATTTTTAGTAGCATGGTTTTATAGTTTTAGAAATTGCTGAAAAATAAATTACAGTAAGCTAAAGAAAGCATGGCTCATAGCATTACCGTTTGAGTCCTTCAGTTGTTATACATCTGTTTCTTTAATGTTCTACCTACTGTCAACGTTAGCATTAGCCAACAGCTAATACAATCACTACCCAATGTAATGGAATTTGAAAGGTAACAAAAATTTGCAACAGGATATATTTGTACCTATTATAGCCTCAATATGACCCGTTTGAACTGCCTGAATGTGTCATGTTCTTTATCTCTTCTTTCAGCTTTTAGTGACTCACAATAACCCACCTCACCACGTTTGCTAATACCCACACTCATCCTCTGGCTTTAAAGGCTGCGTCTTGCCCTCGATGGACTGTTGGTGAAAGGAAATGAAATGTGCCAGGAGGCCTGAGAGAAAGCCTTTTACTGGTTTAAGATCAGCCACAGGTATTAAGCTTCTCCCAGGGCCCTACAAAGGTTTGGCTAATAGCCCAGGCGGGGACAGGTGGGGGTTTGGACTGCGGGGACTCACATAGATGGAAATCATTGAGATTACTGCTGATGCATGGCAGTTGAGGAAAACATGAACTGGAGATTTAGTATTGTGCTTGTGGAAAAAATGTTACTGTCATTTTTTTTGTGTTTTGAACATCATGTCTATCCAAGTCACATCTGGCTCTATTCTCTGGCTGCACCTTTAATCCTCTCCCTGCCTCTATCGCATGCTATCTGTCTTTTTCCCAGCAATTTTCTTCTTTGGTAAACTGCCGGCAAGTGGCATAAAATAGAGCTCTGTCTTTTTCCTCTTCTCCTCTGGATGCGTCATTGGATCTATCCAAGTCACATCTGGCTCTATTCTCTGGCTGCACCTTTAATCCTCTCCCTGCCTCTATCGCATGCTATCTGTCTTTTTCCCAGCAATTTTCTTCTTTGGTAAACTGCCGGCAAGTGGCATAAAATAGAGCTCTGTCTTTTTTTTCCTCTTTCTCCTCTGGATGCGTCATTGGATCTAATGCAATCACAGTCAGACACCTGCCCTGGCCAGCACAAACCACCGTCTTTTACAACAGAGCTTTTGTCTTTATGCACAAAGACTCAGGTTCTCTGTTTGCTCAAAGTGCGGCATCCAGAAAGCCCCAAGAAAAAACAAGGAAGCCAATAGTTGAGCAAGTGTACAGTTGAAGTGTAAACTGATGCAGCAGTTTCCACTTTCACGATGCCTCTTAATATTCACGGTATTGCTCAGCAATTGTTCATTAACTCATCATCAGCTTCCCGTACCTCTCTTGGCCCATAAGGCATTCTTCTCCAATGGTTCCTGTCCATGGCACTGGTCTCTGGTTCCTATTGTCAGCTCGCTTTCCATTGAGTCCCGGTTTAATGTCTTTTGTTAATATAATTATTTAAAACATTCTTTGGTTTAAATGAGGAAGACAGCAGGTAAAATTTTAAAAGATGGTCACAGGTTTAAATCTTGCAAGAAGGAGCAATCATACAGTATCAATGGTACAGCATGATATGGTCACAGAGTTCATGTTTCAAGTTTATATAGTGTACATGTTCACGCCTCTCACCCCAGGTTACTCAGTTAACAACAGAACATCCTTGGACATAGATTAGATGTTGTACAGAGACATGGATGTCTAGTTCGGATTAGCATAACGTCAACAAGGAATAAATCTGAATGACATGATATTGCAATCTGGCTCATGACCTAGCCCGAGGGTGGAGCAGTCAGTAACAACAATACAATCTCACATAAAATGTCACAATTATCTTAACATCTTTAATGTTTCTTTGGGTCTTTCTCTATGTCTTCTGTTTGTTGGTGACAAGCTTGAAATGAAATTGCGTTGGCGTTGAAATAAAACAAAAACTAATCAGAGTGCCTTCTTTATTTGCATTTGCTGTTGTGGTTCTTTCTGTTCTTAAAGAGCCCCTGTAACTGCACCTGGCTGAATCAACTTTACGTGATCCAATTGAGCACCCCCAGTATCCTGTCTTCAACAAAGTCTAGAGCCATTCCCTAACCTTTACTAGCTGTCTGTACTTCCTTAAACATAACTGTGCTTACAATGTCACTGTGCTTCTACTTAAAATACCATCCTCTTAGTTTTTGTTCTGTGTTGCAGAATATCCTCTATATTAAGATGCTGATATGTAGAATAGCACATTGATCAGTCCACTTATTTTTGCAAACAATACAAGCAACACATTTAGCTCTTATGAGGAAAAGACTCCATGTCGCTTTACATTTTGATTTATGTTTATAGTGCTCGCCAATTTATCTTGTTCATCAACTTTCTTTTTTCCACTTTTTCAGAACATTTACATTAGATTTCCTTTGTAGCTAACACTAAAGCTACCTATTGGCTATGTTATGCCCTCTCCAAAAAGTATTGGAGTAGCACGTTTAAGTAAAAAAATGACATCCATAAAGGTATCTATAACTTAAGTTGTTTAAATCCAAAGCATTTGTATTATTGCCTTATTATCTGTTAAATAGATGAAGGCATGTATGATTTTTTTGATTTGTAAACTTCTCCAATGCTATGCTAGGCCATTAGCATTTGTTTAACCTGATTATAGCTCACAACAGATGACATTTCCCCAGGACAATAGTGTTAAGAAGAACAAGACCAAGGTGTGTTATCTATTAAGGGGAGCAGGTCAATGCTTAGAACATAAGCACGGGAGGATTTAGTGACTGTGGTCTTCAGGGAAATAAGATTTGTCTGAAGTTAAATCAATATGTCCTTTGAATGGTGAAAAAACACAGATAGCAGAGGTCGGCGCCCAGCAGACAGTGTTAGCAGTTATAGCTGGTATATATATTTTATGAGGCAATAATACTTCAAGGTGTGTCGTATTTTAACACCAACTGATCGCATCCTGTGCTGCTTATATTACAGCAAATCCTGAAAGCTGCTGTATAAAATCACAACACTTATGCATGTGGAGATACACAAAAGACTAATATCAGCAGTTCTGGACTATATTGTCTTATAGCTTGAGTGGTTTCAATTGTTAAAGGCATCACTTTCTTAATGTATTTGCATGGTGAGAACTATTTCTGTCTCCAAGGTTGAAGAGGGTCGGGCGTTATCTCAATTTTGTCCGACATTCGATAAGGAAAGTGGTCGAGAAAACAAGCGCCCCTTTTTTCTGCCTCTGCCGCTCAATAATGCTTCCATTGAGGAGCAGAAAACAGCAGACACGCCTTTTCTTTTCTACCCTGAAGGGAAAGTACCTCACATTGCGGCTATCACTGAAAGGTCAAGCCGCTCTGAATCTCATGGAAACTCCATTCAGGATTACACACACTTCCTGTGCCACACTGGGCCCGTCCAGCTATCATCTTTATTACAATAACATTTCCCCGACCTGGCGGGGGATACGAGCTCCAAAGGTGCAGAGAATGTCAGGACAACGCTCTGACCTTTTGATCGGCGTGAATATAGATGGGCATCTAACACTTTGTTGATGTCACAAACGGTACCTGTGTCTTTCGCATTTACAGTGCCCTTTTCAGCTGCTGCTGTGTGTGCTTTCTGTAACACATCCACCTCCATACAGTTATAACCAGCTCTACAAAGGTAATGGCAAATTTAAAACGATGAAACAAAAGGATTTAGAACAACATAGAAACGCTCTGACCTGTCTGACTTTAGACATTTAAAGCCAACACAAAAAACAGAACTTGTGCATACACATATATACAATACTTTTTGTGGAAGAAGTATTTTTCACTATATTGTGTGTCACTGCACTGTATATATGAAAAAGTGGTTAGATACTTCATTGAGCCCAAGAGAAATTCAAAAAAATGTCCATCAAAACAGATTTCAACCAGCGTAAACTTTGAGAAAAAAAAGCTAAGTTGGTTTAAAGACTAATGCTGTATTGTATGTGTGCACTTAGAAATAGCATTAAATCAATTCATCATTGAGCGTGTATATGTACATAACAATATGTGAAGTGGGAATATGGTAGCACTGAAATAGCCATTAATGCCACTTGCATTTTGCTGAAAACCTTTTACTGAAATTGATCTGTAAATGTAAAGTGTCTGCATTGGACCCTTCGAGGGTTGAATGTCTTTTTAAAAACCAAATGATAAATGATACACTAAAAACATAGGCCTGATTGGATGAGAGAAGCTAACTCCTTATTAACAGCACCACATATGCTTTTCTTAATACTGTGTGTGTCCCATTTCTCCTACATTTTCCAGCTTTAAAATTTCAGTTATAATTTAAATTGAATATTACAATATCAAGATTCTTGTAGAAAAATTGACTGAATTTATTCCACACCCAAATTTAGAGGTAAATGTATCTGTCATGCGGTAATATTTGGCGAGTATTGGTTTATTAACTTTCATTGTCTATTTTCCTCCTGTGTTTACATGAGAGGAACATTTTTGACTATGTAGTTCCCAGACAAACTAAAAAAGATTCCACAACAAGCAGAAAGAGATAAGAGTTTATTAACCTAGATTGTATGTTTAGCAAGCACGAGGGCTAAAAGAATAGATAATCCTTGGCGCTTGGTTTCTTGATAAAATCCTGCATAATATGCCTTTAACTTAGACTCGCAGTGTTACAAAGCATGTACTATACTTCTTTCCAGAACAGACTATGTGCTTCAGGCCCTGTGAATGATGTCTTTACTCAGCACCGGCAACCACACTGAACGATCCAGATAAAAATGCCACCAGTAAAACAAAACGGAAGAATAAGGTGGTCTAAATAAATGGCCTATTGTTGATCGATTCATCATTTAGGTAGAGTATATAGATGTGTGAAGTGGCAACATTGTACAACTGAAGCAAGAGATGAATCATAAAAGGGCTTCAGTAAACATTTTATTAAGTGTTTTGTATGGCTTTATGGCACAATTGTACAATAACTCCCTGTAACAATGTCTTGAAAATACTGCGTATCCGTCAAAATCGCTTTAACTGCACTTTTGTGGCTCTGTGGAAGCTTTTTGGTTTTACACCACGTGCGAGTCTCAAGCCAGTCTTGTTCCTCGAGCAGACAAACAAAGACAAGTGCATTTTCTACAGCTGGTTATCCTCCTGTCCACACACACCAGTCAACCTAAACCTGCCAAGTAGAGCCTGCTTTCTCTTACAAACCTCATTCTTATGCAGACATTGTGTCTCTCTGGATGATTTTTTTTGACAGGCCCAAAGGTGGGATGAGGAAACGAGAGGATGAAGATGGAATGTGTTAAAAATAAAAAGAACATGGAGAAGTGGATAAAGCCTGAAATGCAAAGTCAGCAGGAGATGCGTGAGTGGTACTAGAACAGGCTGCTCAGTTAGGCTTCGTTCGCATTATTGAATTTCCATTTTAAAACATAACTGTAGTTTTTACAAGCTACAGTATCTTAAATTTTAAACATTTTCTGTTAATTTGATTCAGCTATTCTCTGTGGAGTCTGCATGTCCTCTCACTGCGAGTTGTGTCTGGATACAAATATATGTATATAGTCAACCCTTAACGAGTCAAGTATTAAGGCTTTAAACTATTTTTGAGCATTTACTGGCATCCATCCTGAATTAACAAGAGCCAATCCCAGCTGTGTAAAATGGGCGCATTATCATTCACTGAGGGCAATTTAAGATTCACTAATTCAGCATTGATAAAGGACTTGACTAAATAGTCCTGATCACTCTTTGTATGTGTTTAAATACAGATATGGTGAATTGATTTTGTAATGAATGTGTGAAGTGAATAGTTACTTGTCATTGTATGTCTCCAGGTTTTAGCCCTGCGATTAACTGGCAATTGTCCAGGGTGCATCATCCCTCATGCCCAAAGATCCTGCAGCCTGTAACAGGATAAGTGTTAGAAAAACTTATCCTGTTACAGGCTGAAGAAATGTTTAATATATTTCTTTACATCATACCACATAAGCTCAAATATTCAAATATGGATCGGATACCTGTTTCTTTTCTACTTTCACTGTCAACATAATAAAAGGCTAAAAGATTAAGCAACAAAATATTTGTTATAAAACATTAACAATATTGGATAAGCATAGGGCTGCTGCTGCTCCTTTGCATTAACTACAGAGGGACTAGCAAGGCTGGGAATGCTTAGGTATTCCTCCAAAAGAGGAAGGAAGTGTCTGGGGAGTGGGCATTTGCTTAGCCTGCTGCCTTTGCAACATGTCCTCTAAATAGATATATAAATGATAATAGTGATATATAAGAAAACATTTGAAAATTGCGAAGATGATCACATTAAAATAGAAAATTCTAGTATGGACATAGCCTTAGTATGTTTTTTCCACTGTGGAAAGACTGCAGATGGGATGGATTCATAGATCATCCTCCCAATGGTGTTGGCTTTGATTCACATCCTTGATTCATCTTCATTTTTCCTCCCATTACGATTTAATGGCCTCAGGATCTGTCTATTTATTTTATTTTAACCCCAATCTTTAAGTGAGATTTACTGCAGAGCTTTATTCTCCTCCCAGTGCATTTACCAAACTAAACATGAAGCTGGATTTACACTGAACGTGAGTGTTTGAAGGCACCAGGATATTTGTACCCCTTGCACAGCCTCCCCCCCCTACTAAACCCATAAAATATTTTATATAAATGTTGATTTTTGGCGAGATGCTATCTGTTAAACAGCTCATGTAGTAGAGTGTACAGGCAGTGAGATTTGTTTAGCAAAAGGAGCATGACATGAGATAAGAATGTTTTCTTCACTCAAATGGTGGTTACAGTCATTAATTTAAATCGTGTGCATGAAATTGAATATGTGGGAATGTTGAAAATGAATATTCGCAATGAAAGTTAAGGAGGTATAGCTGGGAATGAAACCTATTGAAGAAAATAGATGTAGGTTTAAATTAGTTTTTAGATTAATATAAGGAGCGAGAATCAATAAATGCTCAGAAATTGCTCATTAAAAAAGAAAATGAAAACGTGTGCATAACGGACTATCCACTATTTATTATTTTGACTATTTATATGCAGTATCATTAATTGTGGTCAAGGTTAAAGGTTAATCTAAAAGAAAAAAAAACTGTAATGGCATCGCTGACACTGTTGCTGTTTAAGATTCACGTTGTTTTATCTAACTGAAATATTAATGAAAAACAATTTGTTGACGTTCCTTTTTAAACAGAAGTCAGTGTAAATTAGAATGCCATAATTCTTTTTCTGTTCTTAAGATTTGAAAAAGTAACTATCTTTAACAACAGGTACTGTTTGTCCTCTTTTATTACAGAATGAAGCCAAAGGTGATTATCACAGTCATGGCACATTTAAGGCAACCAGACTGAAGTTACCTTGGCCAAAACAGACTGGGGGCTGCTGCTGGCAAAAGAAACCCACGCTCGCACTAAAGCAATCCAAACAGAACCAGTCAGCCGTCCAACCCAACCCTCATTAAAGTGGTCCGCCCAAACTCTAATTATAGCATCACACAGCAGCAGCCAACCGGACAAACACAGAAAAGGGCCTCTGCACCTAGTGACCCAGGTATCCACCCACCCACACACACCCCAAACAGTCATTTACACAGTGCTGGTCATTCTACCCACGCCCCGCAGACAAACAAAACATATACCTGGGTAAGTATAGTGCTGAGCGTGTGCCTCCTACACAAACTTCAAATTAAGCCCAAGGTGGTGGTGAAGCAGCAGTGGGACGGTCCGATAGCAGAGCGAGCAGACAGGGTCACGAGTCCTCATCTCAGTAACATCTTATTATAGCTACGGATTGGGCTTTTAAGATGTTTTAGAAGATGACCCCTGGGAGCATGTATCACCACTTAAGAGTCTTAATTCAGTATGCATCTTTGCCTTTCCTTCCTCCCTTTGCCTCGATTTTACAGTTTTACGAGACCTCACTGCTTTTACTCTTTCATTCATTCATCCGGGCTACATAGGAATGGATGAGATCAACTGCAAGGACTCAAGAGCAAGTGTTAAATGTTGCATGTGAAGTTCCAGTGCTGGTTATAATATGTGTGGAAGCAAATGAAAAACTAAGGGCTATGCAACAAAACGGCCAACACTATAACACTGTAGTATACTCAATGTAGTTTGATAACACAATGTTGTACTAAAAAGTGCATTGTGTAAAATGTTGTACTATGTAGTTAAATTATATAGAAAATGAATCCCTTTGCATTTGTCTCTCTTCCAAAAATAGACAATTGAAGATCCTTAAAAAAAGAGCAGAGGCTGTCATTAGTTGCATTATTTCTGTTTCTGTTAAGAGTGAACAAACTGAGCACTGCTGGAGAAGCACATTCAGGTTTTTTTTTTTTTTTTTGAGCACACGTTCTTATACCTTACACAAAAGTTCTGAACATTTCTAAACTAAACTGATTTTGTAACACTTTTTTCCTACACCATCAGTCCTTTTTCCACTGGGTGTCTTCTTAGTCAACAGCCTGTCCCTGCAGGGCTACCATAGCTGTTCACATGCTTTACAAAGGGAGAATATGAATCGAGGCATTCCGATCTGCAGTTTGCTTTCAAATATCATCAAATAGACGACACACCCCATAAGCTAGGATGTAATGTTAGCTTGTGTAATGCTAAAATCTAAGCTAACATAAAGACAAGTAAACTTAAGAGTGCAGATTTTAATTTAGTACAGTACAGTTAATCATTACTATTGTTAGTTTAAATCAAACTATACACTTTCATTTTATTGCATGTCAAATTAATAATTATTCTCACAGGAACATGTACACTTTGTAAGAATGCTGTAGCTGCTGATTTGTGAAAGATGTGCCAAGATGTGTTTTTAATCCCTCGGGCATTTCCTTAAAAAACCTCAACTCCAACACTGAATATTGCTTTTTGTTGAAACGGGACGTCAATAATGTTTTATTCCATTCTTGTGTCTTTAATACGCAATCAAGCAGAATGTCATCTTCGCTTTGTGCTGACACCCAACAGTGGTAATTATGTAAACAAAAGAGGCATTATTCATTCACACAATCTAAGGAAGTAAATGAAAGGGAATAACACAGTATCAAGAAGGAGAGGCTCTAACTTTTTTTTTTACAGAGGTGATTATCAATGTGAGTATATTTACACGGGTAGCTTCCTGGATTGGTGGCTGAAGACGGAGGAGGGTCGAGGGGAGAAGCGTGAGGATTATTGGGGCCAACAGAGGGCATTGTTATCTGTAATATCCATTCAAATGTGCCGTATCAGATGCAGAGGGTGCGCAGAGGAAAATTAGTCTTGTTCCCCATTCAGCCGTGGTCACACCAAGGGCACAGTCATACAAATGAATTTACTCAGATAATGCATATGGAGAGGTTTCTGAGGAGATGTGGCTTATGAAGCAAAGCAGTTGGTGGCCATGGTGCTGCTTTTGTTCCTTCTTAACGTTTGTCAGCGTTTTATTCGGCAGGAAATAGCAGGTTGACTTCATTATTCTAAATTTTCCCAACAATTTACAACCGCTGCAAAAACCTCTCCTTGTCAACCTGTAAGCATGGCAGTGTGTCATAATTTGAAAGTATAAATATATTTCAGAGGCGCTAATGATGCCTCGACCTTTAATTCACCCCTGTAAATTAGAATACTTAGATGGAAGGTAAAAACTTCAGGTTGTCACAATCTTGTCATAAATGAACTCTGGCCGTGATGCAACCCAAGCCATTAGTGTTGTAATACCAGCATGTGATATAAACAACAGGTCTTGTATAATAATGACTCTCAAAATAACAAAAGAATGTGAAAATACAAACGATTAATGCAAAGAGCATGGTGAAAAAAATTAAGCATTACATAAGGATTTTTGTTATTTTTTGTGGCTAAACCCAACAAATTCTGCAAAATTTATATTTTGGTGACCATGCTGTAATCATACAGTTATATCAAAACACATTTTTGCTTTTATTACTTTTTTGTTTTTCTCAGGTTTTGCCTATCTTGAGTTTAATATAGCTGTTTGTGTTATAATTTGCTAATTTACTATAATAAGGTAGCAGAGAGAGAGAGAGAGAGATAATATGTACAAGGTTATTTTAAGTTGCATTAAAAACATCCTTAAAAATAAAAGCATCACACCCTAGCACATTTTGGTAAATACTATTGTTTACGTGAGCGACCAATGGGCTCAAGCATCACTAAAAAGAATGTCCTGAAGCTGTATGTGTCGGTGCATTTTTCCCTAATATGCAATTCTGCTAAATCTAAATGAATATGCTTTTGTGTTTGTGTTTTTGTGCTTTGTCATTGAATGTTTTGCCAACTTTAGCAAAAGTCTATGCTAATCTTGTTTGTTTGTTTCCTCAGATAACGTAGTTCCAAGTATCCAGTGACTTGTAGCATGAAGCCTTTAGCAGGTGTTGCCTAAATGCTTGTTAAAATAGAGAAGCTAAATACTCTCACTCTCCGATGTTCTCTATCCACTCACATACCATTCACACATGCAGTGCGTCTAGCCACTTGCCAAAACCATTAGAACTTTTTTCCTTTTTTGGTGGCTAATGCCCCATTGTCCATTTAAGATGTATTGTCTTCGGCTTAACTTTAATTGCAATTTTATTTACTGAAACCAAGTAGATGTTGAATGAATGAGATAACAGTTAAAGTAAACGAAAAATGACATTTTCCCTTTAACTTGAACTTGAATCACCCCTTGCCTGTTTCTGTAGAGCAGACTTTGTTCAGCTCAGCCTTCACTGCGATAGTGCAGATAGGTACACGGATTGTACTATCTGCTATCCTCGGTGCTATCTCATACAGAGACAGTGGGAAGTGTAGAGGACATAAATCTTGTGTATTTACGACCCGTGCTATAGTCAGCTATCTGTTAGGATGCCCTCCTCTGTCCCCTCCCCATTGTGTCTGTGCAAGGTTAGCCACTTTTAATACTGTTGTCACATAAGATATCGGTGGATAGTGTTTCTCAGTTGTCACAGGGAGGGATCAGGAGGATAGAAGTCCTGTCAAAAAAGCTTGATCACTCAAAGTAAGGCTGATACCTGACACTGGAAATTCCAGAGTTGGATCTTTTGTGTGTGTTTTTGTGCTTTGTCATGATTACTTGGCTTTCTAATAATAGAGCGAGACTACTAATTTGGTGGAGTTGCAAATTGTCATCTCTCAACAGTCCACTTCTATTACTGGATCAGAATGCTTAATGTAATTTGACAGCATATAAAATGAGAGATAGAAAATGTGTTGACGTTTCAGAAAAAAAAAAAGAGGCTAAATATCTGTGCTGTGCGCTCTCTTTTTCCAGAAAGACTATGGTTAAAGTTGCACAAGGCAGGTCTTGTAAGAAGGCACTGACCCATCGACTGCTGTGATCCATGTCTGACTGACATCAATACACATTCATCTGCGCTTGTTTCACCTCAGGCTAGTAGGCCACGGGCTACTGTGGCTGGAAAAAGAGCCAGACAGGCAACAAGCATCACTTTGTCTTAAACACTCGCACTATCACTGACATCGAACACCGGCTTAGGCAATCTGATGGACCTTTTGCTTTGTTCTGGATTAGTCACTGTTAAAGGGCCTGCAAATGTCAACGGTCACTGATCCTTCCTATACAGCATTCATTACGCTGTGATTCAAAGGGAAAGACAACAAATCTTTCTGTGTCGTTGCAACAATTGTTTTGTTTATTTCGGACACAATGGACAATGTGGTGAAGACTGGATGCATTGTTGGTTGCAACCTTATAACCACAATAAACGGCACACCACAATTATAAAATACATTCCTGAAACAAACTTGATTTAGTACTCTATGTGTAGGTCATAGATAAACAATAGTTTGTAGAAAAGTGTGTGTAGTTTCTTGTCTTGTTCAGAAATAAAAGGCTAAAATCTTTATGTACAATAAAGACTACTCCCCCGACACCTGCCTCAGCAATAAAAAACAATCACAGCCCTTACACACCCCAAATCCCAAGTTAGCTTTTTTAATTTTTTCTTTTCGTATGAGCTTCATTAACATTCTTCCTCCGGGTAAATCCGCCCATTGAGCCTCTCTTAAGTCTCTGTCTACTTCTCACTCTTACCATCTGCTTTTCTCAGCTGTTGACATCATACCACCTCTGTCTCCGTCACTCGTCTCTGGGCTATTTTAACTATAAAGTAATCTTTAGGAAGGCAATCGAGACGCTGTGATTGGTCACTGATGCATCTACGATATGTCAAGTGTGAGGAACGCAAGTGTAGATGTGGCCGTAACGCTCTGCCATTTAGCAATAAAAGAAGCATTAGTCGAAATTTGGAGTGATTCCATTTCCCTTAGGTTCTTAAAATATCATTTGAGTCTTTACGGTAGACATCAATGTGTGGTATCATAGAGTTAATGACTTTGAAAATGCATTCTGCCACAGCCTGAACAAATAAAAAAAAGCTTTTAAATGGATTTGATTTACGTTAGCTACTTAAATCTAGCTTTAGCTACATTGACTACTAACTCATTGTGAAAATTGCTGATGCTATTAGGGTACTTTCTGCGCTCTACTCCCCCTGCTGGCGTTGATAGTGGTTAACTTTTGACAGACATTATTTCAAACAGCCTTTTAAAAGTCAGGTAAGTTTACAGCCACCTCTGCAGAAGACAGGGGCTTTGTGGTGTTCATTTCATGCAGCCTTTAAACCTGATTGAAGCTGGGATTGTTGCTGAGTGGCAGCGGCGCAGGATGAAACCAGATCCCCAGACTGATGAGCGCTCTAATAGGCCTGTCTAATGTATCATCGATGGATTGACTGCCCTCTCTGAGGAGGCATTTCACAAGGATTCCAGCAGATGAATTATCAGGGAATGGAAAAATAAATAAATAAATAAATAAAGCTGTTGTGGGAAAAGACGCCCTCTTGTTGCGCAGGGTGGATGTGCAGCGAGGATCGACTCGGGAATGAAAACAGAGGAGCAGTTCTCATGCTCGCGGTGTCCACTCTATCTCTCTTTTCCCCTCTCAGCCAATCTGCGCGGTGTGACGCTGCGCAAAGGCAGGATCTAGTCTCAGCTTCATCATCGTATTTAACACACCCACCAGATTCACACATGCTGACAGAGGTGCTTCTCTTATCGGGCTGTTTGTCTGCGCTGGGGATTTCTCTCTAGCTCGTACCTGTGTGCGAAGAGTATGACTTTTCGGGGACTTTAATGTTTAAAGAATCATTACATATGACTCGCTCGCGTTTCCGGGCCAGCTGATCCAGGACTGCTCTCAAGGATCGAGCGTGGAGCGGAACAGATGCGCGCCGCACTCTCCTGTCACTTTGCGTGGCTTGTCGCGTAGAGCGGGAAAGGATTGGGGTGAAGTGGCGACGTGAGGAGGATGTGGCTGTGGTCTGAACCGACGCAACCTGTTCTACCTGGATGTTTGTGGATGGTTTTACGTGCGTGAAGGAAGCCCATAGACGAGAGTGATCCAAAGCGTGGACCCTGAATCCTTCACTCAAGACGGCAAGCGAAGATGGCTCCTATGTGTTTAATGTATACTTCATTAGATTGGCGTCCAGTGTGATCAACATAATCAGCGATGTAGTCAGCCTCTTTATCTGCGTGCTCATCATCTGCAGCAAATACTCGCATCTGCTCAAACGCGAGACCATGAAGATGATCCTGCTGCGTAAATTCCGGGTTCTTATTCTCATGGTGTTCCTCGTCGCCTGCTCCATGCACATCATGATCGACCTGCTGCCCAAGCTTGAGCGGCACGGCAACAGCGGCTGCTCGTGTTCGCACGCGCCGAGCGAGGAGCCCCAGAACTGGGCCAAGCAGAACTGGCCCAACAAGCACACGCTGCGGATCCTCCAGGACTTCAGCAACGAGCCCAGCTCCAACGTGTCCTCCCACTCCCTCGAGAGGCTCCAGGTGGCGGGCGACAAAAAGCAGTCCCTCACGAGGATGGAGCACCTCGGCGGGGACCGGAAGAGACCCCTCATCCAGGACGCAAGTGTCGCCAGGAACGCGCCGCCCAAAGGTTCAAGGTTGTCAGCCCTCTACGACCACCCGTTGTATAAGAGAGCCCTGCCGCCTCTCACCGACGAGGACACGCTTTTTAACGTCAACACGGACATCAGATTCGACCCCAAAGTCGCTGAGGATACTGAGTGGTAAACCGTTTTAATTACTCTTCATCAGTCACCTTTCAAATTCATTATTTAGTGGCTATCATGTTGAAATTTATTTATTTATTTTTTGATGTATCACAGTTGTATCTCAGCAATATTATTTGAGGGGCATCTAGCTTGTCTCTAAGAAGCACTGTTGTCAGTTTTGTGCTTTAAGGAGCTTTCAGTGTCCATTTTCTAGTTGCCCTTTTGTCTGCCCTTTTGACTGAGCACCTCACTAATCTTCCACCATGAACCTAACACAAGATTAATCAAGTGTCAAACGCACTCTACACTGCTAAATCGACCAAATCTACCGCAATAAATCCCTCAAGGTGCAATCCCAAAGACAACAGTGATAAATTCTGACTTAAATTTTGGTTATAGGTCTAAAGCAAACACAATCATCCTCACAGACACAATGCTTCAACTTAGTTTAATTTGTCTCACCAGCGCAGACTTCAGTTTGTCTCCCAGCAATCACATCCATTCATCAAGCTGTTGCACAACACCTGCTCGCGTTTGCATAAACGTGTCGTCTTTCTTCACGCAGGAACGCTGAGGGCACCACTGATGAGTTCAGCCCGACCGGAGAGCTCACGGCCGACTCCTACCCCAACTGGCTGCGCTTCCACATTGGGATTAATCGATACGAGCTGTACTCCAGACACAACCCGGTCATCGACGCTCTCCTCAGAGACCTGGTCACCCAGAGGATCACCAGTGTGGGTGAGTTCCTGCTAAGCCCCACCACGAGCTGGAGGGCAAAGGTCAAAGTGACACAGAGACTGGACTTGCCTCACTAGAGGGGTAATAAAAGTCCAACAACAGCAACAATATGGTTGCCAACATTAGAAAAGTGGAGTGTTTCGTACAGTGAGGTCATAGTTGGGATTACTGTATGTTGTATAACACTGAATGGGATGAGGATGATTGCTGTAAGAGAAGGTTAGCATGTTTATGTAATTTATCGATAAAAATCTTGCCTCTGCATGAGTCAATAAGCATCCATCTTTTCTTCTTCCAAAACGTATTAATGAAAACTTGCATATAGTATATCTTTTTTTCCTTACACTAAAAATAAAATTGCTTGAGTGGCGTTCAGGGAGTCTGAGATTTATTTTGTAAAAAATATAATTAGAAAAAAGGTTATTTTTTTGTCGAGACTATTATTGTAACCATAAAGTTAAACTTTCATTTGATTTAGACCTTGTTTATGCAGTCCAGTCGGAAACAGTTGCGTGATTCAGTCAAGTAGTTTGTTCCAAGTAAATAATAATGGTTTACTAGAATTACTATTGCACTAATCTAACACAGAGGAGTGGCTGGTACTCAGGGCCAATTATATTTGAGGTGGTGCTCAGTCCATCCATCCATCTTCTTCTGCTTACCCGGGGCCCGGTCGCGGGATCCCATGGTACTCAGTGAGAAAAGAAAAGTTTGAGAAACACTGCAATATTTGTATCTGAAGAGGTTATGACTCATAATGTTCCTTTGGGGATGGTTTAAACTGAATTAGAACACACACTTGATAATATGGGATAATTGTGTTTGCTTTGTCTGATTTGTTACAATACAGGATATGAACATGCATAAAGTAAATGCTTGTCAAATAAGATATACATTTTTTTTTGCAGAATCTTGTTATCTTCGGCTTTAGGGATACAATAAGTTAGGGGTCGCAAGTGACATGAGCCTATCCCAGCAGCTTTGGGCCTGAGGCGGGGTACACCCTGGACAGTGGCCTGTTAGTCGCAGAGCTGACATTTAGACATAAATGTGACAAACAACCATTCACTCTCACATTCATTCACTAGGGACACTTTAGATTTGCCAATTTACCTGTACATACATGTCTTTGGATGGTGGGAGGAAGCCGGAGTACCCGGAGAGAACCCACTGTAACACGTGGAGGACATGCAGACTCCTCACAGAAAGACCGGAGTCGGCTGAGGATGTTCGAGTCGGACAGGGTTTGAACTCACAACCTTCTCGCTGTGCTTGGCACCCACAGACCATGGTTTACGATACATGTTTATACATGTGATGGTTCATTGTGACAATTACACAATAATATACAAAGATCTCTTTGTAGCAGTTACACCTCATACCTGAACAGCACCAATCTGCTTATTTTAGGTCAAGCCATAAAGAACAATGCGTGCAAAAAAGTGGACCTCTCCCAGTAACTGGGTATACAGGTTTTGAAAATAACAGTTGGGGGAGGAGTGCAAGTGTGCCTCTTGCTGTCACACAGGCTGACAACTTCAACACTAACACACACACTCATGCATTAGGTTAGAAGTGAGCTGTGGGTGATTTTACAGCAGCACAGAATCTGATCAGCCTGCCTACTCCTGCCGCACAAGGCTGAGGGAATAATAAACCGCCACAATCCTCACTCGTGTTCCCTCAAAGCGTCACTCGGTGAAATATAACAAGTGTGCCCGAGCACCTGGTGTTGATGCAGGTCTCACGGCCACCTCACGGTTAGATCCAAATCAAACACTGTGGCTTTATTTGACTGACAGATATGCTGCCAGTGGAGCTTTTCTAAATGAAATATCTGATTGAGATACTGTTTCTTTGGGCATATACGCAGACTCTGAATCTTTTTTTTTTTCGATGTTGGATCGTCTTTCTTTTTGGCTTGGTCCAGTTCTCGAATTCCAAGAGCACCTGTTGACTCAAGGTCGCTCAACTCACTCACTCCTGCTGTAAAGTGATTGCAGATTTCAGGTTTATCTTCCAGTGACAAAGCTCTAACTGGCCTGCAGCAAAGAGTAAACAGAAGTTTTGATTTATATGTCTACACTCCCTGCCTGGTCAGTAAAGGAATTTCCTTCTCTTGCTATTTTTATACTTAAGAAATAGCTCTGATTTCCTCCATGTTGCCTTTCTCGGAGTGGTTAGAGGAAACAGTTCTCAGCGTCTCGAGCCAGCTAAATACATGGTGGCTCGGTAATTACAGAGCCTTAACACAGGCCTGGGGCAGAATACCAATACAAGCCAACAGTAGTTGCTTATTATCTCAACTAAAAAGAATGGCGGTGCATGGATGCATTATACATTATAACTGCGATTGCAACGTATTTGTCAATAGAGACGTGCAAAAAAAGTCAATGATGAATATTTGTCTTTGAAGATTCGCTTTAACTTAATAAATACTGTTCTTTTATGGCCCTTAGTGTAGTTTCTCTGCATGGGCTCCTTGTAATTACAACAAGACAGATTTGTTTTTATTTCAAACGCCTTCACACAGCAGCAGGTAGGGCAAGACCAACATTGATCCTCCTCGCTGGTAATGCTATTCTGTGTAAACATTTTCCCTGTCCCCATGATTCCCATATGTAAAAATAAATGAGCACATTGATTGTGAAGGTTGTACTTTGGCAAAAGGCCACCCAAACATTGTTCCACATCGATCAGCGAAGGAATAACAGGCACAGTGGCTGCTTTACTCTGCTTTTTTTTGGTAAAAATATCAAGCCCGTACAGCTCAGAGTGGCGTCCCTCGAGTGCCTTTAGAATGCATTATCATGTTGAAAAAGGGGGAAAACATGAAGGATAGAGGGTTGAATGAAAACTCAGGCGGAGAGGGAGACCTCGAGAGAATACACAGAGTGAGTAAACAGCCAAGGGGACGGAAAGCTGGACGAGCGCTGGACGTCCTTCACCTCCCTCGCTCTCCTTTTCCGTCAAACAAACAGCGATGGCAGAGGGATTTGAGGGAGCAGAAACACACAGGCAGATCGTTTATAAAGGGTCATGTGTGTTTTGTGGCACGTTTGTGAGAGTGAATGTGAAATTAAGATGCATATGTTATATTCATGTGTTGCTGGGCACACTTTCAGATCTCTTTACCCAGTGTTGGAAAACGCACACAAACACCTGCTCATCTTGGACAGTCAGGCTAGAGTGTTGTGCCAGATTTTTGACTCTGAATATTTAGCTTTATCTTAGCAGTCGTTTGCAATAATAAACAAACAAAAAAAAGCATTACATTTTTCAAAAAAGATATGTGACCCAGTTTCTTCAGTACTTTTCAATGCAGATTTCATTGCTGTTTAATTACTTCTGAATGCTGTGCTTTTTTAATGTAAATGTTAATTATCATCCTTGACCAGTACCAATTTCCAGTGCCAGTACCAGTACCCATTGACAAATATTATACTGTAGTCTTTGGGAACCACAGAAAATCTAAAGATAGATGTAAAATATGTGCGAAACATTGATATATATACTGTTTTCACTACAGTGTGTGAACATCAACTAACTTTGTAAATTCTGCCCAGCTCAGACACTCACATGAATGCAGCAATAGCCTCATACAGTGCCGTGCCAGTCATTATCTTCATTTATCTTGCTCTATAAATGCTTAGTTGTAAGCATTTATAGAGCAAGATAAATGGGGAATTGTTTACAAAAGCCAGATAATGTCTTTTTGAAATACACCTTATGTTAAATATGATGTTTTTTTTTTTCTTGTACACCCACAGCGATGAAGTCTGGAGGCACTCAACTGAAGCTCATCATGACTTTCCAGAACTACGGTCAGGCTCTGTTTAAAC
Source organism: Perccottus glenii (assembly GCA_024416835.2). NCBI lineage: Eukaryota > Metazoa > Chordata > Actinopteri > Gobiiformes > Odontobutidae > Perccottus > Perccottus glenii. The sequence goes on along the minus strand of CM044566.2, from coordinate 12,129,837 downwards.
CTATGAAGTAAGTTCAGTCACGTTCTTTTGTGATTTTTAAGAAAACACAACCTACTTTTTAAAACACCTACCTACAACATGTCCTTGAAACATCCATCTTGTTTCCTCCTCTCTGGCGATATCAAATGGCTTTCATTTCAGCCCAACCTTGAGTTTTCCATTGAAGTCTGGTCATTTTTGCTGTGTCAGAGTTGCATAGGCATACACTTCATTGTTTTTTTTTTGGATGACACAACAAATTTTAGAAGCATATTAGAGATCCTCGACCCAAAGGCAGTGCTGAGTATCTTTTATGGCTCATCTGGTTATTGATTCTCAGTAATTGTGCTTGTTTTAAATGACCTGGGTGGCTAATGTCTTGAAGTGCATTTTTACTTGGATGTAGCATTAGGCTGATAAAGTTCTTCAAATGGTCTTATGTTTAGATACCATTTGGCGTTAGACATCCAGTTCTACTAAACTTTTGAATGGCAGAAGAAAACAAAACATTATAAAGGGTGTTAAGCGTGTTATTGTTGCTATTACAACCTTAGCTAGACACGTTATTGTCGTTGGTTGTCTGTTGTTTCAGCCAGGGCTCATGTCCTGTCTCGTGTGGGACATTTAGTTGTATCTGTTCTTCTAAGCCTTGATGATTGTTAACGATAATTCCATGGCCCAGTTACAGCCACAATCAGAGAACAAGTTGTAGTGCACCTTTAATAATTCTGCTGCGTCAGGCTTTTTAATCTTCCTCTTCACTTATTATGTTCTGATGAACTTTGAATGTTCAATTATTGTGGTGGAGGACATGCCTAACCTTTTCCCACAATAGCTATTACAGGCCATCATCAAAAGGAGTTGCCAAAAAATTAGCTAATAATCAAGGGCTCCTAGGCGTCTCTTTGTGTGATCCCACTGCAGGTGATTCATCCGAGGTACCCATGTTAGCCATGCTATCTCGGCCTTACAGTCCTCCTGCTGTGGCTCTTGTATTTGACTTTGTGAAGATTCAGCAGCCATGAAATATCTAGTAAATTTAAGGATTATTTTAATTTAGTAATTGTTCTGATGTAGTATGGTATTCTGTGTTTATATTTTTCAGTATTGCGGAAATGACTAGATATGGGGTCTTTAACTAAAATTGGTTGGGGTCCGCTTAGTAAACCTTCCTTACTGTGTTATTTAAAATTTAAATAAAAGGATGTGTTTAAATATACTTTTATTTGAGTAAAGTCCCATTTATTCCACACCTACAGCCTCCTAAACAGTGTGGAGATATATGTAGGTAATCCACTTTCCTCTTGTTAACATGAGGAGAGATGTTTCTGAGTGACACAGCTCACAGGAGAAAGGAAAATGCTACAAAATCAAAAGAGGCTAGAGTTCATTAAAAGCCAGTATAAAACTGAATTTGAAAGAAAGAGACCAGGACCAGGTCTGTTTAATAACATCAGCCTGAATTCCTGCATATTAGGCCTTTAATACCCCTTCATAAATGTGTGAGAATATTTTAAATACAAAACCATCAATTCAAGCAAAAACATATTTGTTAAACAAATATGACAAAGGTTTAGTCATAAATCATCTCTTCTTATTGTCTTTACTCCGAGGACAACAGCACAAGAAAAAATATGCACTGAGCTTTTCTTTAGCATCAATTGTTGCCAATAACTAAAACGTGAACAGTTCAATTGCTCCAGCTTCATCTTAAAACATGTTCAAAATCAGAATACAAATATCTATTTCCTGTGTTTACACAGTATGGGGTAACATTTTATTCAAATATTGCGAGACAAACAAGTCAAGTAACTTACAACAAAACAAGGAAGTTAACAGATAAATGCACAACTCACCACATTATTAGACGTCCTCACTTCACTCTGATTCTTTTTAATCCTGATACAATGAAAGTCCAGTGCTGGTTCCCTTTAGGATTCATTCTGTGATTAGAACAGCAGACCGGACAACTTTGACCCGGAGCTTAGGAGCTGTATTATTAAAGTAAACGTTCAGTGAATGTCTGTAATGTTTTGTCACAGATACAAAAGCGCAAACAGATCCCGAGGCTCGACTTTTTGATTTTTGATCTTTCTAACTCATTTATCACGCCACACTAAAGTTGTTGAATCTGCCGCTGCTGTGTCCGTAACCATAGTAACCTGAGGACCCACACATTTATGCATGGCTGTCCTAGGAGTGCCACAATGCGCTTGTAATTAAAAATGTAAAATGTGTTGCAGTCATTGAAAATTAGTTTAATAACCTTACGGACGTGTCAACTAACTAACGGATTACACATGGGGTGGCCAGGAAAATTGGGAGCACCACTGCAATGAGGGTCTGTTCTTGTTTGCGATGCCTTAAATTTAAAATAATAAAAAAATAATCAGGACAATTAGGGGCCTCTGCACACGCAGGGCCCTAGGCTGCAGCCTATGTCAGCCTGTGCCTTAATCCGCACCAGCTCATAATGAATAATAATACCAATGATTACATGGTGTCACTTTTTCCATGAGAACTTGTCCATGTATCCGTCCACTCCATCTTAAATTCATGAAAGGGTCAAAGGGCAACCTCTCTGGGAAATCAAAATACTTCTCAAAGCATTGAAAAAAAAGGTTGAAGCAAAGGCAACTGGACTAGTTTTTGAAGGTGAAGGCGTAAGAGAGCTGAGCTTTATCTTTAGAGGGAGGGGTTTGACCTGAAACTAACTCTGACTGGACCGAGCTGTTCTGGTCTCATAGTCGTTTAGCTGTAGATCCCTCCCTCTAGAGATAAATCTCAGCTCTCTTACCAGTTGATCTCACAATTGAAAAGGTTTCTTGGAATTAAAGACCAAACATCATCACCTTCAAAACCATAGTCCAGATGCCTTTGCTTTAACCTTTTTTTCAAGATGACCTGGATGACTGAGAACCTTGACAGACTTCTCAAAGCATGTCCACTGTGATCTCACAAATTCACCTCACAGACAGCCCTTTTGTTCTACTACATTCCGACATACTTGTGTGTCCTTACTTGAATTGTTGGCTGAGAGAGAAAAGTTTGGACTCATTCCCAACTGCAGCTGTGTTTCAGGTGTCTCTCTCTTTTGCCACGCGTTATTTTCTTTATAATAGTGCCAGCTGTAATTGCCGGGAGCTTTGCGATGCGTCAGTGAAGCCTCTGTTCCTTGCCTCATCTCCTTCTGAAGCCTAGTCCAATTACGATATGAGAACATCCAAGCAGTGAACTACTTATCATCGGTGTCTCGCATAAAGAGGTGAGCGCCGGTGAAAGCAACACTGTCATTTTCCCTCCTGGCTCAGCCTATACTTTTAGTCTCCAATGCTCTTTGGCTTAACTTCCCTGAACAGATACTAACCCGCTGCTTGATATTGTTTGATGAATTCCCATTTTCTTTATCCGCACTGTCATATTTAGACGATAACACAGCCCAAGAGAAGTGCTCTTTGCTCCTAATCCCCTCCCGATTGGTGGATTTAAATGTCACCCTTCCTTTTGTTATGGTGATTGTAATTTAATTGTGGGTTAATGGTTTTGCACACAAGCTGTTGTCTGGCACTTGCCTGTCTGTGTGGAGAGCAGGGTTAAGTCTGAGGATGATAGGTGGCAAGCTTTTTTTCTCAGTGTGAGGAAAAGCTGCTGTAATTACTCAGTGCGGGTTCATGCAAGAGGAGAAATTTGGATTATTGCCGTAGTCCGATGGTAATTGTACCTTTAAAATTCATCTTAAACTGTAAAATAGAATAAGAGTAATTTGTATTTCTTCAAGGAACTGTTTACACTACACGCAAGCACAAACACTGCTTGGTTGGGTAATTGAAAATTATTTCTCACAAATACGCTCAGTTGTTGTCTGTCATGCCAGTAGGGGTGCTTTAACCCTTCTGGTCTTATTGTCTATTGGTTATATATTAATATTATATATTAATGAAATTACATAAGAACAGAGTTTATAAAAGTACTAAACACAATATATTGCTCTTGTAATTCTACTTGCTGTGTGCAGCCAGCAGCCTATAATCTGCTGGGACATCGCTGTTAAGTCTGGATGCGCTTATCACAGTTTACATAACTGTTTACACAACTACATCGGAACTATGTGAAAGGAATGAAAACACCTCCTCGGCCAGCTTCAAACATTTGCCCTTTTTGCAGAGTGAGAATGCTCACAGCCAAACCAAGCAAATCAAACAGCCAAACTGCAACAAAATCTTTGCGTTTTGGGCAAAACACATGCTTGTGGAACTGGCCTCTTTCCTGGACTAACACCTGGAAAAAGGAATTCATAATTGTGCTTTTTTTGCATGTATAACGTCAGACTAAGTGCTCTGAGAAGGCTTCATGGCCGGACAGCAGCACAACGTAAGACAAGACAGTGTTTACAGCAATAGTCACGGCAAAGACACATAATTTAGGCCACTCTGCCACTTGCTATCGTGGTTTGGTGGTTGTTTAGGGCATGAAAAGTTTCAAAGGACAAGACTAGCTTCTGATGCTCTCATTAGCTTCTTGTTAAGTTGGGAAAAGGTTTTTCTTTCTTTGTTATGTTCATGTGCTTCAACATAGATAAATTAATTATGTAGTAGTCTAGTATTTAATGCTACAAACAAATCATGGTCAAGGTTAGCTCCTTTTCTCTGTTGAACAAAGGCTTTCTGTTAAATACCAAGACCACATAAAAGAAGCATGAGTGGAGCACTGCGGACTTAATAGTTCTCTTTCATTTTCTCTTTCATGCTTAAAATCTCAGACAAAGACAAGACTCCAGATAGATGGCTTAATCGAGCTATGAGCATGGTCTGACTAAGCTGTGCATGAAAACACATTGACTGCTTCTTTCGTACATTACTAAGCCAGGCCAGGCACCAACAAGCCCGAAGTCTCAGTTTGAGGAAAGGTGTGGAAGACAGATGGAGATGTTAGAGATGTGGACGAGGAGATACAGAGACAGAATGTTGTCAATACACCGAGTCAAAATCCACAGATTATCTCGGCGCCCTGCCTCCAATCTGAACCTAGACGGAAATGTGAAATGACATTTTCCCAGAAAAGCGCAGGGTGATGGGGTCGGATGTAAATCTGTTGCTTTGACAGTTGTGCTTGTCAGAGCAGCCTCGATGTTTGATAATCCTACAAAACGCCAAGCATGGGGAGTTTTTTCCGTTCCCCTCCTGGCTCAGTGCAGTTGACTCGTACACAACAGAGTAAAAGCCTGGCTGGTGTTGGAGTGAGTGAGGAGCGTGCAGTAAAGAGCACCTTTCATACTGACGTTTCATTGTAAGATATTTGCATCCATTTTTACACCTTGACCGAAAATATACCTTCGGTGCTTGAAAGGGGTAATTTTTTTTTCTGAAGCCACCTGCAAAGGAAAACACAAATATAGACCTATATACAGTACAACTTGAGACATAGAGGCATTGCTTAAATGCTAATTGCAAAACGGGTTCAGTTTCACATTGTGCTATTTCTTTTGTCCCATTGTATAAAAAACTTGGGTGTATATTACACCAGGGTTTTTCAAACTTTTTGTGTGTGTGGACCACTATTTGTAATCAAAAAATTTTGCGGACCACCTCATAACACACATAATAAAATGTCTACACACAGTCTTACCTGAATTAATCCGCACCTCTAAATAGGCTTACTAGCACTACTATAACTAGTCATCACATCAGTGTGCAACAGGCTTGTTAAAAGAAAGTTTACTGCACACAACGGCTGCCACATATTTAATTTATTTATTTACTCATGTGCCCGAGGGCATAATCAGGTTAATTTGAACAACAGGCTTATTTCCATAGCAATGGAAAAGAACACTTGGATAGTCAACATTTCAAAATCTTTGGCATTTCTGAAAAAAACATTTCAGAAACACGAGAGCAAAAAAAACGGAAAACATGTGGAAATTAAAATAACAGGTCTCTCCACAACCCCCCCACCCCCTCTTTTTATTGTCAACTTGACAATTTAATGCAAATGTTATATAATATAGGCCTACATATTCTTTAAATTTTTTTATGGGAATTTCCTGGTAAAATGAAGGTACAATATTATTTTATTTTGCATTTCCACAGACCACCTGCAGTACCCTCACGGACCACTAGTGGTCCGCGGACCACAGTTTGGGAATGACTGTATTACACCACGTCTCCACTGATTGTAAACTCATCTACTGTACTTCGTACCATACAAAAAGTTTCTTCCCCTTAGCACTAACACTAGCATTTTATCTATAAAAACTGACTCTTTTTATATACACATTTATACATTTTCTAAAATTGTTTGATTGAAACGTTTCATATTATCTGTGCCACAGGGGATATTTTTATCAGATTTGTATGTTTTGTTTGTTAATGTTGCGTTTCTTTTGAGCTACATGTAAATGCTTTCCAATGTGGTTCTACAGCAAATGGTAAATAAACTCAACTGAAGTGTTTCCCCTGATTGTTACTGGATGGGTCAGTACGGCACAGTTTGGAATGGGTCAGTCTTGAAAAGTGTCATAGAAGTGCTACACAAGTTGTTCTTCTTGAGATATAAGATTCTTCATATCTTTCAATTGTAGGTGTGTTACCATTGACTAGAATAAAGATGCAATTAAATCCTTGTAGCGAGGGAGAGTCTGTTGTTATCAACATAGTGTGTTGTAAGAAACAGCAGAAGAAGAAGAAGATTGTTTCCAGTGTAGGTAGTGTAATGTGTTTGTTTGATGAAGCAAGAGCTGTAAGCCACAAAATCTGTCCAAATCCGGAAACTGCTGTTGCTTATAAACACTAACTTAGTTTAAATCTATTCAAAAAAAGTATTCTCTTTTCTTGACATGACTGTTTATCACAAAGAACAAAACATGTTTGATTTTAAAAAGCATTGCTGTTCTGTGCTTTCCTTTTGGTTCTCATTTTCTCTCATGTATGGATTCTGTGTTAGCCAATCAAAAGACTGCTAAACTCCTTTTAGTACGTGGTCACCCAAGTTGTGCAATACGCTTATTGGTGATGCTTACTGCTTCAGTGGAAACCCTGGACAGTAGTTGACTTCATTTGACCAAATGTTGTAACAAATCTATAAAAGGTCACTTCCCTGTTTGCTTTCATGTATTAATAGCACACAAGCAGACTGCAATATTGCTGGACAAATTACCGCAAATATCACAAAAAGGAGCTTACGAGGGGCTAAGTTCTTGACAGGTCTGTGCAGTCCTATCCTCGACACGCCTCGTTTCAAATTCAACATTCTAAAATCTGCTGGTGTCTTTCCACATGGCACATCAAAGAGACAGAGGCCGGAAGATCAAAGACTTATCCGGCTGTGCTCTTCTGCCGGGCTGCTCTTAATGCTAATGCTAATGTGAGCCAGGCAATCAGGCAGCGAACGCAGGAATGCATGCATGTCTGGGTAAGCATCGGGCCTGCACTCTCCTCGCTGTTTCTTGGTCACCATGTCTCATTCTCAAGATTCTCCATCATTCTTCCCTCTTGTTTGTTTTTTCTCTGTCTCGAATGCCTGAGACAATGCAGAAATCTATTAACTGGCTTGCCATATCGATCCTTCAGGTATGCGCCGCTGTCTGTTCTCATCACACAGACAATAATCACTGTCTTCTGGGCTTTATTTTGGGCCCCTGTCATGTTTGAGTGAGTGAACTACACCTAAAAACTATCCAGTGTGATGTAACCTTGATGAATCAGACAGTTTTCCAGACATTAAACAAACCCAGTCTTAGTTAATCTAACCAAAGGCTCTGTGGGGAAGGGTAAAATTCAAGCTGATGCCCACTCCAGTGTTACTCAAGTATACAGACACCTACGTCTGACTCAAAGTCTCAGTCACAACAACCTGAATAACATCAACTTGATGACTCAGCTCAATTTATGGCTTTCGTCATTCACCGCATCCTGTTGCTAGCCCTGAAAATAACCACAGTTTGCTGCATTTCTATGTCTGCTTTTGTTCAGAGTGAACATTTTGCCCGTTGTCAGGTTGGGGGTCTGGAAGTGAATATACTGGATGTCAGGTGTCACAGGCTGTTGTTTAAATCCACTGGGTGTTGATCAGCGCCCTCTGTTGATGACCTATGGATGTAAAATGTTGTTTCTCGCATCAAGACAAGTTTCCCAGTCTCTGGAAACTGAACCAGAACCAGAACGGGGCCTGTCAGGTGTGAAAGGGCTCTGTATAACTATTTACATTGCCTCAGAATCACTAAAATATACAGTCTCAATATCATTTTCATGGTTCCCAACATGAAAAAGATAGTATATCTATTGACACTTTTGTAGCATTTGTAGCAGTATTGTTGCACTAAAGTACAATATTGGCTATGTCAGAGTTATTTCCTAAAACAATATTCTTTTAAGCTTTGAAGCATTTAGTCTAATCCCCTGTCATGCAAGATCTGGTGTCTTTTTGCTACAGTACACCGATACAGCCACAAGTATTGTATTGAGCAGACTATGTTGAGCAGACGTACAGACTATGTGGTCAGTTTACATTAATTCTAAATAGACCTAAAATAGAGATTTTCTGACCACAGTTCACCAGAGATTCAGGTCAACCTAAAATTTTATATTTAAATCAATTCAAGAACAAATCAAGCTCTTGATATATCTTTTTATCTATTTATCTATTTAGAACAGTATTGGCTATATTTTTTTGTGGATTTTGCCTGTTCTTATTGTGTCCCTGTGGTTTTACTGCTACTTGGGTTTCCTCTCAAAGTCTAACACATTTTCCCCTGGATTGTCATCTGTGAAGGGCTGCAGAGCTCTGATGACCTTGCATGAAAGACAGATTTACTATTTAACCATATTTCTGTCATTTTTAACTACAGCATTCCCGTATTAGCAGTCCCCTACACGCCAGTGCCAATGGCTTCAGTCCACTCCCCTGTTTGTGTGAAGTACAGTACGAGGCCTATACCAACATTGTGCCCAGCAGTTGCTTTAGAACAACCCTGACTTGAAGGTGGCTGTTAGCCTCGTAGCGGTGTGTAGCTGTGTCAAAGAATGTACTTTTGAAAAGGCAGTACTGGAAAGCAGTAAAACATTTTGTTGAAAGTTTTAATAATAGAATAATAGTAAAGAGTATTGTGTCCTTTTTCTTTTCAGAAACGTCTGTGTGTTGTTGCAGTAGGAAAGATTTGCAGATACAGACCAATGGGAAAATGGTTGTGGGGTGTTACAAAAGTCAGAAACCAGGATCCTTCATTTCTGTTAGGGATAGATTTCCATTGTGCATTGCGTGTTTTTTTGTTTTTGTTTTTTTTTGTTTACCTTGAGTAATATTATTTTAAAGCAACACAATAACATTTCAAAGTGTACCTCCACTTAAGGAGTCTGTCTACCACTGCAATTCTACGAAAGTGGAAAGTCATATTGTTGATGAGTGAAATATAATTTGTTCTTCTGACGAGACTTTGTATAAACAAACTTTACTGTTGTTATCCATACAGTAATTCAAAAGTATCCCAGTACATCAGTCTTTTTTTCCACTTTAACAGCTGTATTTCCATTTGTTTTGTTCTGACTCTGCCTTAATGTTTACAGTGAAATTAGCTCACAAAGCCCATTAGCCGATGAGCGCTAATGATCGATGAGAGAAAAGGAGGAGAAAGGATAATGATTGATATAATGACAGTCTTCCGTTGCTTCTCGCTTCCACTTAATTGTATTTCTTGTCAATCAGCGCAGTGTTGTCTCGGTGGCGCACCAATCAATGCCACTATTCCTCCAAGAGATATGTGTGCCTGTTCTGCTGCCCCTCCCCCGTCGTGCAATCTATATCCTCACTGGGCTTGGTCCGTGAGTCAGATTTGATTGACACGTGGAGCGGAGACACAAGGGGGTCATATAATGTTACCTCGTTCATGTCAATAACGTATTGACAGCAGGGCAAAAAATAGCCTGGAGCTAGCAACTGCGCTAACTGTAAAATATTAGCAGCATGGAGCGTCATAAGCTGCTGTAACCATGGGGGTGTTGGAAGAAGACAAGTGTACCAAACATGTTTGTTTAAGGCACACTTGTCATTTCTGTCTGGTTTTATTTATTCGCTTTAAACATGGGCTGACAATTAGCTGCAAAAGCACTAATTCCATCGAATGGTGAATTAAAACAGAGTGTGAGTGAAACAAAAAAAGATAAATTCATGTAATTAACGTTTTTATGGGACCAAAGGTTTTGTGACCCAATTTCCTGGTCTGTTTTAGTGTAATTTTGGTAATTTTATTTTTTTAAGGTCTTGGTTATAAAAAACCAAAATAAGATATATTTTCAAAGGATGAGACCACCCAACCCAAATAAAATCTCCCATGACCTTCTTTTGAGCCTCAACCTTGTGTTTGGGAACCACAGGCTAAACTATGTTTTCAATAGTGTATTACTGCCTCAGATTAACATTCTTTGCAGTTGCTCAAAGTAAAAAAAAAATGTTTTAAAGCTAAATAGAACCCGGTGCCAATTTTTTTTCCTGTCAAAAATAGAGAGAAACATGTAAGAACAGGACAATAGTTTTAGACTGCACAAAGCCTTATCAAACAATTTCAGCTCTCCCTCCAGTTTTACCAGATATTTTCACTGTTACTGTAGTGCTGTGAGCTGGTTTATTGTGTGTCATATTGCATTAGCAAGGTCTTCTGTGTATGTGCAGCCGCTTTGACTTTGAGTGAGCAAATAAAAAGAAGCCTCAGGACAAGTCATTCAGAGCCACAGATGATGAACTACGTTTGGAAATGCACAGAGCGAGGGCTAAGGAACAAAACATCACATATTTTTATATAACAGCAATAATTGGACACCAAGGTACTGGGAGTGATTAAACCATACATGCTTGGGGCATACAACAGGAAGCACATCAATAAAACCTGCTGTGATTCTGGTTTAATTCATTCCATTTTTTTAGAGAACAGCTAATTCAACTAAAGGTTAAATCTGATACACTTGCTCAAACTGTAATCAGAGTGGCCTGTGCACCCGCCAATCAACATATTATTATTCTAACTGTCATAACAAAAAAAAGATTAAGGCTATTCACAACCAGCTTTTATTAGTTAGGTTTCTGGTACTCAATTTGAGATTCAATAAAAGAATACAATTAAAGTGTAAAAAACTCCTGAGCACTTCTAAATTTTCTAAAGTGATGTCATGTGTTTTTTTTAAACTGGGGTTGTGTTACTCTATAGTTATTAAATAACCTGCTGCTGATATGTGTGTGTTTGCAGAGTCTGGAAAATGGCCAGGCTCAGAGAAGCAGTGCACAGTCGTATACAAGTGGTTTTTAGTGTCAGAAAAAAAGGACATTTTTAACTTAAGTTATTAAACTCTGTTCTAAACAAATTAATATCTGTGTAGAGGTGCACTACACAGACATTATTTTGAGTATTACAGGGTGTCCCAGTGCATTCTTTTACCACAGCAGCTTCCAAGCAGCTCACTCAGCTGATTAGCGGAAAGATGGCTCCAGTCTGCTTTGCTCAACAATAAGGCACTGTTACTGTAAAAATAAATAAGGCATATGTAACTTGGACACAGATTAAAAATTCTGATGCACTTTAATCTGGCCTCTGCATTATTGTGTGAATGCGGTGTCCTCAGTTAAATTATGAAATAACAGCTGGGTCCCAGAAAGCTATATTCAAGTTTCTCATTATTTCAAACAGGAGTCTACCTGGACTTTGAATGGTGCACACAACGCCGCACACTGGCATAATGAATAACACAGTGTTTTCTAATCGCCTGTAAACACATGGAGTGACCCGGGGAAACAGCTATTCATTTCTGAACTCTTACTGTTTCTACACAAAACTGTTGAATAATTAATCTTAAATTACAGCTGCTGTGAGATGTGTGATTCAGCAGCACTTTAGGCTGTGCACTGTTCGCTGCTCGCTGTTTTGACTGCTTTCCCTATGTTTCTAATTATTTCACCAGGGTATTATTCTGCTGTAGAAATTAATGTTTAGAGTAATATTTCTCAGAGGAAAAAATTGAAATCTGAGCGCACTTTTACAATAAACGCTTACATTAAGAGATACAGCTAGCGACAACAGAATGTTCAGAAGCTGAAACACTTTTTTCAGAGTGCAGCCGAGTGATGCATACAACCAAATGGAGCCCTGGGGCTTAGTAATGTTACCCCCTTACCGCCTTCCCCGCAGAGACCGTGACATACTGCGGGCCATTGGTGCGACGGGAGCATGTCGAGCGGAGCGCTGCTAAAGAGCTGAGGGAAAACAAACAAAGCCTCTGTGACGAGACAAAGTGTGAAAAAAACATACATAACCTAAAGATTCAGGCAACACATGCAACACACAACACAGGCTAAATGTATTTAGTCATGGTGAATTGGAAGCAGGATGGAAGGAGCAGCTATACATTTTGATTTACCATGCTATGCTAAGAGTAGACATGCTTTTGGTGTGAATTCCTGCACTTACTTTACTAAAGGCCATTACAGCACTCTGCACCATTCATTCATTTTCTTCAGTCTTGTTTTGTGTTCCCATTTTAATTTGCCGCCATTAGCATGTTAAGTCCAGGTAAAGCAAATAAAAGTGAATGGTGGAGCAGCTTGCAAAATTTTGTTGTATACAGTTGAACAAAAGAGAACACATTGCTCTAAACTATATTGTATTTCATTGGCTCAAAATCGAACCCACTGGAAGTTCCTTTATATTCAAAACGAGAAGCACACTGATGTCTCTTTTTAATACAAAATCTTGCATGACTCCTCATAATATTCAACTAAAAAGACTTGTTTCTGAGTTTTCCAAAGCAGATAACTCATTATCTGACCTATTTCTATTTGGTTTGTTAAAAGGCAAGAGCATGTCCCTACAAGGCTCCCGTAGTTGCTCACAGGAGGATTGTAAGGTCCGGCCCAACAGTATTATTCTTTTCATTTTATGTACTGAGTGGCTCCTTTTTTTATTGATGCTTTTCTCGTCTTCTGGATTAGCAAACAGTTAAATAGTTCCTTTCTTAAAAATGCATAGCTTGTTAACAACAATTTAAGGACATTAAATGATTTGATTAAAAATACCATTTATTACGTTAAAAATAATGTCTGTTGGCGTGCATACTGAAAAGCCATAACCAACATTTACAGCCTCTTATGATGTATTAAGACAGTATGTTTTCTTGCATTAAGGGAATTTACTGTTTTGACTTTAAAGTGTCTTAATCAAGCAGGCCCAGCTTTGCAATTAAACTAAAAGGTAAACCGGACCATTCTTATTGTAATCTCTTAATATAAAGCCTGGAGTAGAAATGTGCAATAAGCAGTGCAGACCTATATTCTGCCATAGAAAAACACAGTCAATAGTGGGGGCTTATGCTAATCTGTAGTCCAGGGAGGACAGGGAAAAGCTGCACATGAACAAGTATCCCACTGTAATAATCTGTTAATGTACTGCTGGCTCTCTGCCATCTCCAGTAATCAGCCACTGTGATTTATGTACAGTGCAGATATTAGTAAGCCACTGATGTTTTCCCTCATAATGTATTCTAACACACAGTGCCAGTTTTAATCAGTGGAGTTGATTAGCATAATCGTTAAGTTTGACATGTCTTTTAAAAATGCCAAGACGCAATTCTTTTTTCGACTTCCACATCAGCATACATTCTTCTCATAACTCACTGTTGCTGTCAATGCAATTGAGATCTCAGTGTGTTACAGAGTATTTGAGAGAGTCTCAGCTGCCGACCCTGATGACTGTGGACAGGCACTGCTCCAGAGTCTCACCGTGTTCATATAGGAGTTGCCTAGGAGACACAAAGTGGTCATGTTCCTTGTGTTTGTCTGATGAACTGTGTGTGCCTGGATACGGTTACGGCTAATTCCCTGCACGCCTCAGACCTTCCAGGAGCACAAATGTCTTGATGATATTATCAGTCAACTGCCCCCTTCAGGTAAATGTTATCAGCTCTAATGCTTTGCTCAAGTATGATAACACAGTGTTGGAGCCAGCAGAATGACAAGCCTGCATCCAATCTGCATATCAAAGCCTCGGATAAATTCCTCTGCCATCTGTAAGTGTGCACGGCCATGTGCACATGTGCACACACTCAGGCCTGCTGTTTCAATGTGTGCTCTGCTGCCATTTCTCTAACGTCCCAGAGACAAGTTGTCCCTGGCTTCTCACAATCACAGTTCATCCCAGATAAACTCACTCATTGTTTCGAAGAAATAATAAAAAGAAGCTTAATTACTTGGCCTTGAACATTTCAAAAGCTTGATCCAGCTTTGGGTTTCTGTGTGGAACATGGGCCTTGATACCATCTGTCATCTTGTCTTTTTGCTTTGAAGGAGCCGTCAGTCAAATGCAGCCTTTGCTCTGTGTCTGGACACAGTACACCTGAAGTGACTGAAGTGACTGAAGTGACGGTTGCAGCAGACATTCATCTGGCCCAGGCCCAGTCCTGCTCACAGCTAGCCTCATTGCGGAGCCCATGCTGAAAGCAGATGCAGATAGTGGCTTTCATGACTCGAAATGAGTCTTTAATGTCTTTCAGACTGAATGAACAAAGAGAAGCGCCATGTGACCTGCGTATAGATTTGTGTAAACACTTTGTAGTGACAAAAAAGGCTGCCCTATAAAACCTTATGGTCTTGAGTCACATATAAAATTGTTTTGAGCTGCTATGATAACTTTATAGCCTTTTATACTAGCCTCTTCCTGCATTCAACCAAACTAAGTCTTAAACCAAACTCCCGATGAGTCACTGTTTACTGCAGACCTGTCATCTTCTGAGGTTACAGACTTTGGCATAAGGGCCAATTGGAATAAATCCCACAACCCGCTCTTCTCCTTCGGCCCAGGCTGCTGGACTCATTTTTAATGTGGGCTGTTTGTTTCCAGTAACACAATCTAAGCATCAGACCTTTCTCCAGTTTGTTTTGCTCAACTTTTCAAACACGAGCCACAGTTGGATATCCACTGACAGTGTCTCAGTGTACTGCCCTTAACTAGCTCTTTTAGGTTGTTTGCCGTAGCTGGCCTAGATACAATCCACTTTTTCAGAAACGGCCACACTTCTTTGAAAAAAAAAATATTTCCTCATGTCTTGGTTGGATTATTTCAGCTGATGTGTGTGTGACTGAATGCAGTGAATGAAACCAAATGTGTCATAGTTGTCAGGAAGTGTATATAGACTGGTTAGTCAGCAAACTAATTAGCCTTTGGCATGTTGGCTCAAGAGTAATTATTGATAGCTACTTGACAGGTTCGACTTAAAAAAAATGTTGTGTGGGTTGACTTTGACATTTACATTTATTTAGCTGACGCTTTTATCCAAAGCGACTTACATTGAGCTTCTAATTACCAGTGTTACAGCCACTGGAGGCAAGGTGGGTTAAGTGTCTTGCCCAAGGACACAACAACAGTATGAACTGTAAGGAGAGTGGGAATCAAACCACCTAAATGTATTTCCGGTTAAAGGGCGACCGCTCTATCACTGAGCCACTGCGCCCAAATAGGTTAACTTTGTCTGGTTTCTGTAATAACATTGGTCTCAATTTGATGATCAAGAAAAAATGTGGGTCCCCAGATCAAACAGGCAGAGTAATAATATATAAGATTTAGGCTTGTCTGTGAGGCAGCCTGCTCTATAGAGAGTCACTAAAATGAACAAAGAGAACAGAGTACTTTGAAACTCTTTTGCAGAGTCCACCTTGTACTTGTTCTTATTAACCAGCCGGCGACTGTTCTGCTACAAAGTCATACATCTCACATTTTACACCCGCGTGGGCTTCAGTCTCGATGATGTGATCCTCCTCTTTGCCTTGTGTCTTCACCTTCACTGGCCATTAACACTCCTCTCTGTTCACACTGTCCCGGCGGCAGAAACTGATCCCTTTCATAAGCTGTGGTTAGTGTCGGGGAAAACACCTTTAGGGGATCATTAGTCTGTAATGAAGCAGGAGGCAAAATACCATGTTCGGCCGTCGCTTTCCAACATTCCTGATTGTCAGCCTTAATTACAGCACCGTGAGGTCTTTGGGCGTCACTTTTTACTGCATCTATCTTATTTCTCTGCCCCACCCGCCACCTCTGGCTTTCAGCAGATGGACACTTGATCTAATTAGGCGTTCCTTTCTCCCAGAGAAAGCGTCACCCTCTGAGGGAGATGTTCGGGGACGTGGCACTATGAGGGCATGTTGTGATACTTAATTAGCAAACAGTGCAGCGGCGGCTAAGGTTATAGCGAGAAAGAGGCTGTGTGAACTGCAGCTGTCATTGCTCTGGCTCTATGCTATAGTCACAGATTAAACAACATCTGTTCCACACCGCTGCATACTGAGCTTGATTAAAGTAGAAAGCTCTTCTCTTACAGTCCAATATGCACACTTTCCCCCGAGCGCCAGCGCCGCCGTCTTGTTCACAGGCAAAGGAGGAGGTGAGATAGTCAAAACAAGTGATGCAACCGTCCTAAGATACGAAGATTACAGAAATCTTCCAAAATGCTCATGTCTCAACACGAAGTGGTGCCATGTTGCTAGATAAAACAGACAGTAGTGACAGCTTTCATTTCCAGTCACTTTCTGCGTCAGACGGCTCTTGTTGTCTCCCAAAATGAACATCATTTAGCAGAGATGACAGCATGTAATTGTCTTTCACTTTTAAATGTGCTGCTTAAGCGGCGCAATAATATTCTTGCACTGAGTTGTCTATTTTTCATCCACACTCGGTAAATTTTACTGTCTATAACCATTCCCGGGTTTATAGCCTTAATGGCACCAAATGCAAACTTGCACATTGCTGAAGAAAAACATAATTTGACAGATCATACACTGACCTAAACTCACAAAAGAGAAAACTAATGAGTGTTTATTTCCTTTAGTTTAGTTTTTGCTCATCTAACTTGGATAACATTAGAAGATATGGATATGTCGGAAAGAGCGAGGGGGAGTAAACGGTCCAGGACCAGACCATGTGGTACACAAGTTTGGGGAATAAAAGGACAGCTGGTTTTGGTGTGGCACGCTCTTTTTGAGTTGTTAGCATACGTTTATATTTGCCATCTTGATAATTGCTATACTATATATAGAAGTATTTGTTGTGATTATCATTAAAAATCTGTCATCGGTCCGCTAGAGTAGGTTGTCAGCTAAAACAACTGGAAATCATCATTGGGTAACACTGTCAGGGAAGTATAGTACAGATGTTAGCGTAACACCAAGCTAATTAGCATTTGTGGTATTTTTAACGGAGTTAGCAAACTTGGCTAAAACATTGAGTATTTTCATACAATTTCTACTGTGCCATTTTATTCCTAATACAATGATTGCTACTGCAGCTTTAATATTTGTTCTTTTTTTATATAGAATGACACATGTAAATACATTTTTAAACACCAACTGGAATATAATTGATGCCAAAATGAACAGTTTGTCGCAGCTAAAAGAAGTACAAAATGACAGTGGGATTATTTGAATGTTCTGGCCCAATACCATCTCCTCAGTCCCACTGATTATTAATGTCAGTTGGGTGTGGATAAAGAAAGGATAAAGAATGGACCATATGGTGGGGCTCACCAAAGGATTACGATTTGTTGTTGTTTGCAAAAAAAAAAGCAACAGGGAGAGGAGAGAAATAGTGACTTGAGCATTGTTAGGCCCAGCGAGGAAAAAGCTGCTTGGCAAAATGGCCCGGATTAGTGTGCTGCGAGGGAGTACTTCTCTACCAACTGTGATGCTGTGTGCTCGGTTAACTCAGGGCTGGCCTGAGCAAGAGGAGGGGCTTTTATGTCTTGTTTGTCCAGCGCTTATTCAAATATGTGCTTTGGAGTTGTTGCTCAAGCACAAGCTAGCGTGTTTGGGGGGGTGTGGTCGTCATGTGAAGTAACGATCTGGTAAAGTCCACGTCTAGCCACTGAACAGGGCAGGGTATTCACCTCCACAACTCTCCCACTCCTGATTCGAGAGGCAAGCAGCCTATTTAAACATGCCCCTCGATCCAAAACACTCTAAATTTAAAAGTACGCCTCATGATTTATTAGTTGGTGTGAAGAGGGGCTTTCATCTGTCACGGCGTAAGAAAACATTAGCCTCAGTTTGTTCCAGCCTTTATTCAGATGGAGGAGCTTCAGTTAAGAGCAGCAGACTGTGGAGATGACATCTAAAGCTGTGCATTAAAAATGTAAAATGACACCAGCTCTTTTTTCCCCCATGTTTTCTTAATGTTCTGAATTAAATGTGCATGCATCTGTCTCGGCGTGTACATCATTAGTGTCTGTTGCTAGCCAAAGTGGAACTACAGCGCATGGTAGCTCAAGAGGTACTTTTGAGGAGTTTGTCTTAAGGATATATCAGCTACGTGACAGTCCTGTTGTTGTTTTGGTCCCCAGCTTGAATCATATTGTACTTTGTTATTTTTATTTAACAGCTTTTTGTCACAAAAGATTAAAGGACAAGTAAGTCATCTATTTTTGATGAAGCTAGTCTGAGGCAGAGAAATAACCATGATGTTTGTAGATTGAGTGATAAGACAGTAATATGGTTGTTCCAGCCTATCTGTATTGCAACAATTTATTTTGGTATCCCATCCCCTTTGTCCAACCAGAAGAGAGACCTCAGCAAATAAGCTCCCTGCATGTTTACAAACAATAGCAGCAGGTGGAAGGTAGGCTGTGGATGAACAGTATTTAACTTTATGGATGTTTATTAGCTATTACATTTGTGGTTGGGGTTTGCATTTTTTGTTTGAGGCAAATGCATTAACCGTCAACTGCAGCACTAACTATAAAGTAGATCATTTAGCCAAAATGACCAAATCACTTCCTCTACTTTAACCGTTTTAGATTATTTTGTCAGACCACTTCTCTTCCTCATTCCACTTGATTCAAACCTTCCCACGGCTGTTTCCTGTTTGACTGCTGTCCATTTTCTTTTTTCCTGTTGTGTGTTTTCACCATCACTCCTTGCCTCTAGCCACACCTCTCAATCTCAGGCCTGAAGACTAGAAACACTCCCTCGGACTGCTCATATTCTCCTAGTATGATGGGATAGATTCAGCTGGAAATAAGTATATCACAAAAGAGTATTCACTCTGTCGCCGCCCTCACATCTTTGGAAAATCTGAATATGTCTTTATTGTTCCTCCTCTTGGAAAACTTGTTTCCCCTGGCTCATAAAACCTCAGAGACAGTCCCAATAAAAACTTAACAAGGTCACTTTTCTATTATTCTTTACAGCATCCATTCATATCCTTTGTATTTGTCTGTTATGGTGGGTGCTTTTTTTTGTTTAATGTTATTGTGTAAGAAGAGAATGGCTGAATCATGATGTCAGTACAATCTGCTGAAGATCTCTCTTGGTACCCTTTCCCATCAAATTATATTTTTACTTTTTTTTTTTTTCTGTTGGTCCTCAAATATTTTTCACCAGTTTTCCTCTTCTCTGTGTGCTCTTGCCGTGTTTATTACATATACAGTATTTATGATATGCACATAAAAGTTCTAAGCCTTGAAGCAAAACATGTTCAAAAAGAAACATTAATGCACTTTTCCACACGCACTGTTGAGTTTGTTCTTTCTGGGTTGTTGTAGAAACAGAGAGCAAGGAGCATTACTATTTTTTAAACATGGACAAATGCAAATGGTGGTCAACAAAAGGAGGTAACCATTTTGCATTGCTCAAATAAATGACCTAAAACAAATTAGCCTTGAACTACAACTAGAAATATGCTGACTTTGTATTTCTTGATATTTTTTTAAAGGAATCAATGGGAGCCAGGCTTTTTCCAAGCAGCTCCCAGTTCAAGAAAAATCCTTTGCCATGAAGCTGCATGTGCCACACTCATTATAACATTTCAACAAATAACTTACTATAACGTATTATACAATGGATAAAGTTCACTCTAAAATTTGTTTTTATTTGTTTTAATTATTTTTGCTATTATCCACTAAACACTAGTGATATTGATGCTGAAGTATTTCCACCTTTCATAGTTTTCCTACCCATGTGCTCCTGCCATTCTACTTGGCTCAGGGTTTCCCTGTGTGTGTGTATTTATAGTATATTTATAGGCTCTGAGCCCTGTTTTCTATCTGCTTATCAACAGCCACCGTGTACCCCACCCACCAATTTACCAGACAAACCCTGGGATTTGTGCACGCCACAGGCCCTGGCAGCAGTCACCAGACCTTCATTTGTGTCATGTGCCTCTTATTCATAGGGCTCCACACAAGTCCTCTCAATCCCTTTATTTCTGATCACCACCACCACACAGTTTTGATTATTTTCTTCTTTTCATCTTACTTTCTGCTTTCCTATTCCTACTCAGACTGGCCATATTGTTGTTTCCTCTTGTAGCAGTATATTTCTCTGGTTCCACTTTTGTGGAGTCTCCAGAAGCAACCAAGGAACACCTAGTTAATGCTCCTTTTTCTCTCTTGTCACGTGTGTATTACTTTGGCTATAGAGTGTGAACAGTGATTTGAAGAGATTCGTGTGTCATAAATCAGACGCACTACATTCCTACGAGGTTGTGTTGCTAAATTGCACATTTTTGCACAATCTCTTTCTTCTTTCTTCTACTTTTGCAATTGCATGTGATTCAAAGCCGGAGACATGGAGTAGTGCACACAAGTTGAATCCTGTTAAGACTGGGAAGCCACCGCCTCTTTAACCAACCAGCAAACTGTATAATTAGACTAATTGTCTTAGCAATAAATTTCCAATCCAGACATGAAAGAATTTAAGGGAGGGGGTGTCATTACTAATTACTCTCCGAGTTTGCAGCCCATGTTGAAGAGCTGAGACATGACACAGATATTAGACTTCTGGAGCGGTGGCTGAGGGTAATTTAAAGCCAAGATGAAGCTGAGGCTGAGTTAAATTAAATCATGCACAGTAGCCACAAGATTGTTTTTTATTGTTTGTACTGTAGTGCAGGGTATGACGCAGCAATAGAAACAACGTGGAAGGTAGACGGAGTAATGCGCGGCTATGATGGGCATCTTGAAGAGTTTATCTTCTGGCGTCTAATTATTTTCTCATTGTCAGCTGATATAAATGAAAAACAGTAAAAACAATATCACTCCAGGTTCACTGATTTATTTTCTGTGTTGGGCTTGAGCCAATAGTTGTTTGGGGAACACCCATACGTTTACCAGTTAATCACACACAGTACACACTTTTTATTTAAATACATGGCTATTTAATTTTAGGGGATGACACCTAGATTTCATACAGAAAGGCGGTTGCAATCCCACAGCAGGAGTGCTAACCACTTTCTATCCTATTTTGTTCAATAGGTTAATCATATATTATGTACATTACTGTTACAAATACAAATGCTCCATAATTACAATGGAGTTAGACATGTGACGTTTGAGTTGTACATGTGATTTGGCAGGGATTTAAGCTGTAGGCCTAAATCCCTGCCAAATTTTAAAACTGATAGGGATCTAGGGTAGTGCTGTGAGGTACACCATCTGCCAATATTTAAAGTTTAGGATATGCTTATAAAAAATATCTAAACTATGTAGCCTATAAAGAGAGGTCACATATTTCAGAGATTGCCACACTAAATTTTATACAAATTTCTCACATTAAGAACCCACTGACCACAATTAACTGATCTGCTACATTTAACTGTCTGTTTCCTTGGCAAATTTTTAATGATTATAACATAGTATTGTCTCCAAATGAGCAGGCATAACAGATCATTGCTTTTACCATTATCGGTGTCTTTGCTTTTTTTCTTTTTTTTTCTTTCAAGTCCAAAGCCACAGGAAATTAGGGATATCCATTAGCCAGATAGTTTGAGCCACCCCACGCTCCCTCACGCTCACTTACTCTGTGCCCCCATTCACCGGAAGCAAAGTCCTGCCCCGTGGGCCTGCATGACAAGAGCAGAGGAAATGGCTAGGCATTAATGGCAGCTTTGATTACTCTTCTGTCACTAATGTAGCCCACATGAAATACAAGACGAAGAGAGGGATGACTTCAGCCCCAATCAAAAGCAAACTCATGGCATCTACATGTAGCCAGGCCATTCTTAGTGTGCCATTTGGAGTGCACGGAAAAGCTCTGGGCGACATGTGTACAATCAAAAACAAGCCTACTGAAGTCTCCTGAATAATCCTTCTTCTCAGTGGCGGAGAGCGGCAAGATCTTTACTGTTATCTCTGTGTGCTCTTTTAACCGTTAACAGTGTTGTGTGAAGAGTGGCCAGGCATGCGTGTGAATATGACCAGGATTAAAGAGATTATTTAAAGATATCGTTCTGAGCTAAGACTACCTGGTTGTTACACATAGATTAAGTTTGCTGTCACACTGGCAGTTAGCTAATTTATGACTACGTCATAATCTAGCTAGCAACATCATTTTAAGAGAAAATGGACTGAGAACGCTAATTAGCTCCACATAAGCTTTTGGCTATGGTAATTGGCTAATTTAAATACAAGCTAGCTATAGAAAGTCAAACTGATGGATTCACCTAAGAACAGTTCTACCAAAGTTATAGATTGTCATATTCTATAAAATAAGTAACGTAAACAGCTTAAACAGGTTAGCATTAAACACATTTTAATTACATTTGAGTTAGCTTGTTCTGTTTTCACAGTTATTTTGTAGCTAGCAACCACTTTGCACAGTTTACAGCCATGTAACAGTGTAATGCTTGTACTGAAAACTAGTCCTTGTCTGCTTCTACCCATTCACACTAATATCTGCCAATAAGATTAGCTCTCTGAAACGTTAGCATAAGTGAATTTCCAATTTTCCGTATGCATGTCCCCGAGGGCTTTGGTGAGTCATATAAAACCTGGTCCTGTTTTCAGAGCTGAGACATGCTGTTATCCATTCCGTTCACAATTGGAGTCAGTGCCCAATGGAGCCATTTATATGTCAACAAGAGTAATACAAGACTGCCATAGCCCTGTGTACGGCCCGCGCTGGAACAGAGAAACTTTGAAGGAGATTTCTTTCTGTAGAATACACGTGAGACTTGAAAGAGAATACTAGAACATAGAATTGCATATTTGAAAGCAGCTCGCTCTACACTTAAAATAAGGTGATAAGATTATGTGTCATGGGGAAGAACATGCTGTCCCTTCTAATTGAGATGCTGCAATTTGCCTTATTTGCTCAAATTATTGATGCTGGCAGGAAATCCCCTCAGTGTCTGTAGTGAGTAGAGAATGAAAGACCAAAGTGCAAAGTTGTCTTTTCAATAAAATCTGTATTTTCTTTGTTAGCAGTAATAAGTAAAATGTGAACCTGCTTCTAAGTACCATTTTTGTATGCTTAATAGTTTCTATAATGAAAATGTTAATGATATAAGTCATGGCTAGAGCCGCACCAAAGGGTGTGAGGCTGATACACATGTGGATGTATTTTAAATGACCTCTGGTATTTTATGAGCGAGTTAATAAGGTGAGACAGAACCACAGTGTATTAGAAACTATTAAAGTGCCTGGCGTCATGCTGCTGAGCTGATTGACCTCAGTGTGAGGGTCTGCATGGTGAACGGCTGGTGCAGCAGTGTCCGCTTGTCCAGCTGTTTCCGCACAGTTAGGCCTGATCCTCTCCTGGGGTGGCACGCTTCAGATAGATCATTGTACGCATTTAACATAAGATGTGCGTGCGTTTGTCTGAGCCTGTTTGTGTGCGTCCATTCTCGACTTTCCCACCTGCTCACTCAGCATCACGGCAAATAGCATTTGCTGCGGTTCACATCTCACTCGTTGCTTCTCTCTCAAGCCTTTTCCGTGATCACAGATGTGGATGTGGATCCCTCGGGTGCTCTTAGCATGTGTCTGGTAGTTCATTTAGTGTCAGCCATGTCCTTATTGACTGGGCCCAGCGCAATGGTTACAGCATATGTCAGCGAACATGGACGTCTCTGGAAACAAATCCTCTCTCCACAGAAACATCAGTGCTATTCTCAACCCCTTTCATTCCCTCGTCCTAATTCTATTAGCGCATCCTATTCAGGAATGGTCTGATAAGTGACTGACAAAAAGAGGGGAGCCACTGAGCGGTTCTTGTGGGGTTTGAATGGCACTAGGCTGGACCATGTTTCAGAGTGGTGGCTTTGTTCTCGTAGTGTTGCCGACTGCCGCTGAAGTAGCCCAGTCTGATGAGCTTAGCAAAGAACTGTGTCTTTCACTGTTCTGTTTCTGAGGCCACAGTATATAATGATGCGTGTGTGCTCATATTCTCATGTGTGAGACCTTTGACATGTAGCAAATGCTCACACACATGGCTACATGGTGACACAGATAATCATGCATGCTGCAGTGGAGAGCATCTGTACTGTGTGTGGAGCTGAGCAACTATTTCAAAGGAAGATTAATATAACCTATGTCAGTTTGCTGTGTGTGTATGTGCCATTAATCGGTGTCAAACACAGGACGTATAATCTGGACTTTGGCATGAACCGACTGACTTGGTCTTTACTACAGTTCTGTTTAGATCAAGGCAGTAACCATTACATGTTTTAGGTGCTTTAAACACTTAAAACAATATAACAAAGGTCAGTGCTCTTTGTGGTATTTTTACATTTACACATGAAGCTGTAAATCCTTGCTTTATTTAAAAACTAAAAGGAGCCAGGATAGTGCTGTGGGGTATCTCGCCGCACAAGGAATGACTTCATAGCCTTTACCAGGTGGTGCATAAATGCTTGTATAAATAAAAATTGAGCCACTCTCTAACGGTCTCTTTCCACTCACTGAAAGCCGACACATTCATTTGTTGGCAAATTGTTAATGTGTAATTTCTGAACTTCTCTTGTAAATGTAGCACAAGTTAACAGTAAACTGTGTGAATGGCTGGCACATGAAATAAATAAACCATAAAGATTAGTGCCTTTCAAGAAATCTGTAGCATTAGGATATTTCAATGCATTGGTCTGTCCATCAGTTCAAAAGACTACTGTATGACAAATAAAAGCTTGTTCTCATTTTGTACTTTATGTAAACCCAAAGTGACAACCATGACGGAAAGAGAAGAACATTTCTGAGACAGGTGGAAGTCATAGGGCAAAAATTTACAAAGATTTATTATGCTACAATAAAACACAGCCTGAGTGAGCATCATTTAAAACATAACTGTGCCTTGTTGCAGACACCCGATAAAAAAATTATTTTAAGAAACAGACTTCTCTCCTTTCCTCTCCTGTTGTGCTTCCTCCTGTGTCGTTGTGTTGCCAGATCTCTATCGTTACTCTTTTCCAGGTTTCCATCCCTTATTTTCACTCCTCTGCCTCCAGCATTGTGTCCATCAGGATGTACGCACAATAACGGCAGGTCCTCTCTGTAATACCTTCTAATAAATCCATGGCACGCTGCAAGAGCAAAAGGGTGGATGAGAGGATTGAGGGGAGGAAGAAGGGAAAGTGCGGTGAGGAGGTGGGCGGGCATGAATAATGAAAAGCTCGACGACACTCCGGGCATCCTCCTGCGCTGTTTTGGTTACAGGCACCATAAGGCAGCAAGCGCTGTGGGAGAACAAGGTAGAACGAGAGAGGAATGGCCTGAGAAGTGAGCGAATTGATGAGAGGGACGTGCTCGGAGTGCTAAGGACAGAAGCTGAGGAGGGCAGAGCAGATGATAATTAGAGCTAATTGTTGTTCAGGGAGGCAAAAACTCCACTGAGCTTGAGTTTCATCTCAGGCACTTCTCGGTTTGTGGTTGTCTCCTTTGTGTATTTCCAATGATTTGATATTAGATTTCATGTGATTGCAATACAGTAGGTCATTTCAGAGAAAACAGTCTAATCCATACAAGCGGCAGATAGTGATTCCTTTCATTATTGATTTATGCATTAAACATGTAATGTGAAATACTTGGCAGATGACATGGCTCAAGAGGTATTAATTTGTAGAACATAACCTCTAAAATAAGACTTTTAACTGGAAACTGCTCTAACAATTTATTAGTGATCAAGTGTGTTTTAGCCATTGGTTTCACAATTAACTGATTAAATTAGTTTTCTTGAATTTTTGAATGATTCAATAAATCAAAACACATTGAGTTTACCTCACATCATGTCGGAAAGATTGTGCAAGAAGACAGCTTAAACATTATGCATCCCCAGGAATGAAAGTCAAACATGAATCATCACATGCAAAGCTTCCAAAGAAATTTCACTTTCATTTTTACAACAGGCCCAAGAGATCTAATCAAAAGCGCCCCCCGAAAATATGCAGGGCATTTGTAAATCGAATGAGAAATGGGATGTTACCTGACCCACAAAGCATTCAGTGAAAACCTGTGGCGGTGACATGTGTGCGCTGTAAATATGGAGCTGTAAAAGCAGGCTTCTCTGCACAGTTGACTGCCTGAGGTGGAAACAAGCGAAAAAAGCAAAAGGTGGAATGCAGATATGAGGCCAGAGAAAGCGTGGCCGTGACAGCCTCTGCTTGTAACTACATCGAGGCCCTGACCGCGGGTTTTTGTTGCCGCACGCTGGATAGAAAATCTCAGAATAGGTGAGCGAACGTTTGTAGAATGGAGGAAATGGCAGTGGGGTATTGAGGAGAAAAGCGCACTTAGATTCAGGGAGGGCAGCTTTGAGAAAGGCTCTAAGCTTCTTTCTTCTTCTCTAATAGGAATTTCTCCACAGTGACAGTTTATGTATTCAAGGGAAGAACATTGGGAACATGATGTTTGATTGATCCACCATTCAGACTTAGGTATAATTGACAGCAATTTCACTGATTATGACTTTGTGGTAATAGTGGCCCACTGCTCAACTGACCTAGCATGCAGTGTAAAGATTTGCAGAAACTGTCCCGACAGGTTTGCCCAATTTTTGACTAATAAGCTACATAAGTTAAAAAGATTGAATGTATGTTGATATCACTTTAGAGAAAGATTACTAGATTTAAAAGGTAGTGTGTGAGCTTTCCTTTTTGGCCACATCTGCTGACAAAAGTGCAGATTGCAACTCCACACCTCACACTCCTTTGTTTTAGAGCATGTGAACAGCTATGCTAGCTCAGCAAGGATGTGCTGTCTATGAACAAATCCAGTAAAAATAGATCCGATGGTGATTCCACAATTATTTTTTAAATGAAATCTTGAGTATGCTTATCCTTCAACAGTTCTCAGCTTGTTCACTTGGAAATCAGTTTGAAAATGTTTTGGAAAAAAACCTTGAAAGTGATTTAAAAGTCATTGACTTTGGTAATGTCTGTCTAATAGAACCAATGTGGAAAACACCATTAAAAGCATATTTACTGCACAGTAGCTATACATTTGATGGCACGAGTGGTCAGCAAGAAGGTCCTGGGTTTGATTCCCATCCAGGGCAGGGCCTTTCTATGTGGAGTTTGCCTGTTCTCCCAGTGGTTGCGTAGGTTTCCTCCGACTGCCCCGGCTTCCCCTACCACCAACACGACTGGAACAGGCCGAAGGACTCGCAATGCAGACCCCACAAAGGCAGACGGTTCAAAAGGGTTTATTAACAAAAAGGCAAAATCCAAAACGTGTAGTAAAAAACAAGGTTACGGTCAAACAGAAAAACTCTGGATTAGAAAACACCAGCAATGACACTCGAAACTAAATCCTACAAAAACCAAGGTAGTCATCAAAACATAAGTTCCACTCCAGGGTTCTGATATCAGGGTTCAGACAAACCTGATTCTACAATCCGGAGGCTTGACGCGCAAGAGTTCAGACATGAGGCGTCAGATTTCTGAACAAAACCTGAGACTAAAATTCAGGGACTTGAAGTACCTTCAAGCAACAATCCAGCCAAGGACAAGGGAAAACACACAGAACTTATAGGGAACACAATGAGGCACAGGTGGAACACATTAGGGCGGAGCAGGTAATCACAAAGGAGGGAAAGACACAAGACAGGAAGTAAATCTGCCAGATAGACCGGGGGAAAGACTCTTCACAATAAAAACACGGTAAATTAAATACATTACATAAACAGACTAGTTTGGGACATGACAGAATCTAATCGAGAATCTGTGGAAAGAACTGAAAACTGCTGTTCACAAATGCTCTCCATCCAACCTCACTGAGCTCGAGCTGTTTTGCAAGGACGAATGGACAAAAATTTCAGTCTCTTGATGTGCAAAACTGATAGAGACATACCCCAAGCGACTTAAAGCTGTAATCGCAGCAAAAGGTGGCGCTACAAAGTATTAAGTTAAGGCTGAATAATTTTGCATGCCCAATTTTTTGGTTTTATTTGTTAAAAAGTTTGAAATATCCAATAAATTTCGTTCCACTTCATGATTGTATCCCACTTGTTGTTGATTCTTTACAAAAAATATAGTTTCATATCTTTATGTTTGAAGCCTGAAATGTGGCAAAAGGTCGCAAAGTTCAAGGGGGCCGAATACTTTCGCAAGGCACTGTATATAAAACAAGGGGAAGTGATTTTACAAGCACACTTTAATCTTGTGTTCTAACCTTTGACCCCAGGGTTTTTCACTTGCATCTCATAACAATAGCCCTTATCTTGGCGGTCTGTTGCACCGCTGCACAGTTACGTGGACGAGCTGCTCAATTCCAATTACGTGGGCTTGATTGTCACAAAGGCTACAAAGGCCTTTGTTCAATGGCCCTCAACCGCACGTGCCCCGGCACCGGCGCCTGTCTATTGTCAACGCAAGGAGAATTCACGCAGACCACATCAATCTTGTCATCAGAAATCAACACGGTTGTTAGTTTGCAGATGTATGTGTGTGTGTGTGTTTAGAAATGAGATTCACCTTTTTGGTCTGAGTGAGGTTTTACTGGACTGTGGGTCGATAGATCAATGCTGAGTGGAAGGCACACACTCAGCAGAGCCAGAATAGCTCGGCAAAGGGCATAGCAATCAGTCTTAACCCAGGCTTGTCTCCTAATCATCCAGACGAGATTTTCTGGCCTATTTTTTACAAAGCGCCTCCAATGAAGTTAAATATGCACCAATTACACCACAGGTATAATTGATTGCAATGACGCATTCACTGTCTGCCGTCGCTGTCCGGCAAGTTGAAGGGTCTTTGAGATGTATGTTACAGCAGCAGGTTAGACATGCCGGAAAGCACAAGGCAGCAGAAACTATCCAATCTCTCAACTTAAATGAGCAAAGCCACAGATTGCTGCAGATCGCTAGCTGTCGAACCTGGATGGGAAATAAATAACTGTGATTAAAAATGGCACCTCCTAATAACACGTCAGCCTCATTGAATGTACCACTTACTATTATCAGAGAAAAGTTTGTTTAAGCGGTCCACATTATAAAATCTTAACTCCTTTCAACTGCAATAAAATCAGTGGAGTGTAATTGTTATTATCCCAGCTCTATGTGTGGGATAATCTTATGGACGAATACGAGGGAATAGTTGGATCGGTCTGTGGTTATTATTACAAAGTGCTGCAGGTAGCAATGAATCACAGAATGCATTAAGGTGACTTTAGTTTGAGTTTTGTCTCATTTATTAGCCTTTTTGAACTTGCCTTGTGGAACCTTTAGAAGCCAATAAATTGCTTTTTTATTGTGAAATTGTAGACCAACTTTTTTCTTATCTATAACTCTTTCTTGAGGATGTCTTATTTATAGTAGCTCCTTTTTTTTCTACCTAAAAGTAGAAATTGCCGCTCAGTTTGTTTTTACAGTCAGCATTGCATTTAGCTGACATAAGCGGTTCTAGAGAATCTGGGGGCCCGTGGCAGAAGCTACCTGGGGGCCCAAAAACCGACTGAACAAGGGGGATAAAAAGGAAATTGTGTCAAATAGTAAAGAACAGTAAAGCTCTGCCAATTTTTTACTGTAAAAATCTAGTGAGATTATTAAAGACATTACGGTACATCCATATTACACCAGTAATTTCGAGAGTAAAGAAACAATTTTTGACGTCCAATAGAAAGGTAAAAAATAACCATGTATGATTGCAAATTCAAGAATGATTTTTACTGTATATTGAAATATAAATGCCCTTTAATTCTGTATTATGGAGAATAAGCACATTCTACAGTGTTGTAATATTATTGTCTTACTCCATTAAATTAAATAGCATGTTGTAATAATAACAGTTATATTAGATTATTTACATAGTTTGTTCATTACAAAAAATCATGATTTTCTTACAGCAATTTAGTGTATTTTTAGATAGAAATTTACCATTTGACTTTTACAGGTTTTACTGTTGCTATTTGTTACTGTAAATACTGTTAAAACAGTTTTTAAAACCTAGATGATGTATTAATCCTGACACCTTTACTATTATGCTAATGTATTAAGATATTGTGGCCATATAAAATCTTATTTATTTAAAATGATATGTAATCAGCCATCTTTGGGGGGCCCCTCCCAGGTAATTGCCTGGTTTACCTACCCTATTGTAATGTCTAAACAGTTCATCAAATAAAATCAAGTAGTGACAACAAACCCAAAGTATTTAGCTTGTAAACATTTATATAGTTTATGTAAAGGGAATTTAGCTTTACCTGCTAGCTAGTGTCTGGTAAAAAAATAAACAGGACAGGATTTCAATGTATTCAGCACTTTCATAAAATATCATGTGTCTGCTCTAATGCTCTTTGTTGATTACAACTACAACAGTGTGCAAACTGTCTTGTGTTAGATTAACCAGTTGTACATAATTTAATTGTTGTACAAAATGAAAACCAAGCTGCTGTTGATATATCTGGGCTTCTTCACAACAACCCTTGACCTACAAATTCAAATCCTACAGAAAATCTGATTTAAACTTGTTTTTTCTCTCAGTCTTGAAGCCTTTTGATGGAAGCTTGTGAAACAGCACATACAGTATTTCAAAGGAATTATACATCTGCCTTTACATACATTTATCTATCTATATCTATATATCTATTTGTGTGATGAATATGATTATTTGGGCCAAATGCAGCCCTGTGCGTGCCACACTGATGCAGATCGCTCGGAGCCGGCTGACAGTGACAGCGCTTCTCTAATGTCACTTCTCAAAAATGAATGAACGGTTCAGATTAAGCGTTTGGTCTTTTGTGCCGCGCGAGGAAATTCATCAGCTCTCCTTCCCACTCAGCAAGACGCACACGTGTGTAATCCACCGCAGCTTTAGAAATGGAGATTAGCAAACTGTTCTGAAATCTGTTCTCCTCTTATATGGCTTATATGAGAATTCAATAATGAATGATAGATTTAGTTGAAATCTGATGCATGTTCAGCAGGCCTCCGTGTTTCCCTGCCTAGGTTGGGTGTGCAGAAAATGTGATTTCTTGGATTTTGATTTTCAAACACAGCAAAAAAAAAACAAAAAAAAAACGTGTTTTCTGTCTTAAGATTGGTAGATACACCTGTCAATGTCAATGTACTTGTCCTATTGAATAACTTTTTGGTTTTTTGGTCACAATCTCAAAACTTTCAGCAACAATTACTGTACATATTAACTACACCTTCCATTCCTTCTGCTCCTTCTTCGAGGAAAAGGAATTGCTTTTTGCTGAACTGCATTCCAAAGCAATTTTTAATCAAAGGAATTTAATTAACTTGAAGGCCTTCCTGCTTTCCTGCTGGCTTTGATGCATTTAAAATGACATAAGAAATGATTGGATATTTTCAGGGAATAGACCTGCACTGGAAAGAGTGGAATGCATCTTCTCTTCTGCAGAAGCCTCATACTATGCATGGTTACCCAAGCCCTTTTTGTCAACTTTCAATTCAAACATACAGTATGAGACTTTTTCTTTGATATTAGGACCTTACGAACCGGAATCAAGACATGACCGACACTTCTTGGAATCAATCTAGAGTCGAGACCAAGAGCGTGGCAGGGCAAGACTGAAAAGATGGATAATAAGTGTGAGTGACAGTTATAAAATCGAAACACTACAAGTTCGGTCTTAAACCAAGTCCAAACCTATGGAAGTTTTGTAATGAAGAAGGCAGAAAAATGTCAATGTTCAATCACAATGTGAGACAAATGAATACAGTCTCTTTGTGTTAAACTGACGCTAAAGATAATTTTGTTATACTTTCTTCTATTTACTATATTTTTTTACAGTATAAATGCAAATACACGTACTAAACCTGTCATGGATTATGCTCAGGTGATGGCTTTATCTCTACAGCCTGTTTATCTGCCCGGTATATTTACAGCACCATGTGAATGACATTGGCTCCAGCAGTAGGCCCAGTGTTGCTCCAAATATAAGTGAATGTATGGATAACGTGGAGAACGACAATGCAAATCCACCTCGACTTTCACTAATGGTGTGCTTACTTCACCTTCCTGTCCCCGTCTCTAAAAACCTCTCAACAACAATCCCTTCTCTCAGAGCTCTTCATGGCGTCTTACCCCGCTCTAAAGCTGTAATAGCCCTGTTTGTCGCACTGATTTTCATTTAGGACCATTCTCCGCTAAAGAACACCTTTGAAGTGGCTCCAGTCAAGGAATAAAATCTGTTGTGTTGTAAAGGCGTTGGCTCTTTATTCAGTGAGGCTGCTTTACAAGGCCCCCAGGAGGAACAGGCTTAACTTAGAAGACCATATATTCTTCTAAAATCATCCCTGCTGCATAATTCATTATATGTACACTGTCTTTATTGGCAATGTGATGTATGTGATTCATTCTTGAATACTGAACATGGAGAAAAGCTCATTTCTAGAGAGCTTTTTACAGGATTTTAAAGTGCTTTTTGAAACCAATGGGTTACTCAAACTGTCAGATGTGTAGCTTCCTTCATGTGCCAGTGTGTGAATCCAGCAGCACAAATGTGTGTGCGCACTTGCTGGAAGGAAACAGCTGTCTCTCTGTGTGTCAGGTCTGCGATCTGAAGGAGGTGAGGGAGTAAAAATGGGAGGAGGATGATGAAGAGCACCGCAGCGCCTGGGGAGTTATGACAGCTATCATGCTTAGAAAGTGCAACACACACAACTGGCAAAGATGCTACTCCAGCGCACACATACACACACACACCTGGATCACCGCATGAAGGTTATTTTGAAGAGCCCTCATCTGTTTGTGCTGTCCTAGTTAGAAATCCTTGAATAACACAAGCTAGTTAGACTTCACAGGCTCCTGACGGCGTCTCAGATTGCTGTCTTTATGATCATGCTTAGGTTACTCAAGTACATATTCACAAACCCTTTCACTAAACAGGAAAATTGTCATCCACGTATCACTATACCAGAATACTAAGGGTATTATAAGCCTCTTTGCCACTGGAGCGGGTGAGTTTCTATTACCAAAAGAGGTCCAAAGCATTCCCAACAAGCGTACTGTACCACTTTGGGACACACTTTAACCTGTGGTCCAATGTGTGTGGTCCAATTTCAATAAGATGGAGCTAAACACAGCAGTCTGCTGATAGGACAATAGAAGCTTATTACAAATGTTTTAGAAGGAGTCGGCATCATAAATGATAAACCTTAAAAGTCTGCAATACAATTTTCTCCTTATGTTTTTACTCTGATGTGAAAAGCTTCATTAATTTGCATCATGTATTATGTTCCGTCACTACTGCCTCATTAATGTGCTATTATAATTTTTATTATTTATTTATTTGATGAGCGGCAGTGACTCAGTGGTAGGCGGTTCGATTCCCGCTCTCCCCACAGTTCATACTGTTGTTGTGTCCTTGGGCAAGACACTTAACCCCCCTTGCCTCCAGTGGTGTTCCAGCTGTAACACTGGTGAATGGAACCTTAATGTAATACGCTTTGGATAAAAGCGTCTGCTAAATGACTAAATGTAAATGTAAAATGCAGGAGACACAGCCACATGAGGCTAATTTCCATCCGTTGTCCCACATTTTCACACATTCATACACCAGTGCTGTGTCACTGGAGGCAAGATGGATTAAGTGTCTTGCCCAAAGACACAACAACACTATGAACCTTCTGGTTATAGGACGACCGCTCTACCACCTGAGCCACTGCACCCCTAATTGTAATTAAATACTTAAATACAACAACATGCTGTTCCAATGAGGCTACAAAACCTCATGGGAGGTCTCTCAACACTTATTTACACCTCCTCAATATTCCAAATACATCTGGATACATGCATTCCAGGCCGTCAGTCACATAAGACCAAATAACTAAATTAAATTCAATATTTATGTTTATATATGATATAATATTAAAACACAACGGGCATTCGATTAAAACTTGTGTTCTTCTTTATTCAATTCTGTAGTGTTTTCACATTGAGTTACTTCTCTATGTAGGCTTTTATTCAGATATTCTAAATGTCATCTCGGTGTATTACTTAATGAGCTCTTACTCATACCAAATAGCCTGTCACAGCCCTCCATTTGTACAGACATACATAAGATTACAGTGGAGGTACCTGGCAGCAAGCACCGCTAAACAGCAATATGTATCGGTGGATGTAAAACGCACAGGTACGCCTGTCTCGTAAAAGCTTTCTTCCCAATTTATCAAATGTCATTGCTGTAAAGGTCAGCTTTCGTCATGCTTGAGATAAAACAATGCACGGCCTCCTCTCATCTGCCATCTCCCAAGGCGCCGCTAGTGATTCTTCCTCTTCTTCTTTGGGATTTGGTATCTACAAGCCTCGCATGCATTTAAGGCTTACCTTCTGCTTACAGCTCAACACCTCCCTCTCGAGGACTAGGTTTCTTAATAAAGCAATGTCCACTGGATCTCATCAGTGTGTGCGGGCGTATTGTATGATTCTAAAGGTTTTGTGTGTTGCTATACACGTACTGTAGCTTTGACGGATGATGTGTGACAAGTGTGTGGAGTCAGCCCTTTGGGGGGAACCCACTGGGGCTGGAAGATGCCCTTGTCCTTTTTTATTTTACTGTGTGTATTTTTTTACTTGCGGGCTTTGCTTCCCCCTCCACATTGTGGGCTTATGCTGATCGATTGACAGTTTGACTTTGAAACTAGATGAAACGTCCTCTCCCTGTTACTGGCCCCATGCACTGTGACGGGGTGACTTTTGGGGTATTATCCATCACTTTGGATACTGTAGATAGTGTATTTAATCTCACTGTAAAGTCAAAGCACTGTTTTGACAAGTCAGGGCCAAAAAAAAAAAAAGTTTGAAAAGCCAGTTGGAAATAAAAAGCACAAACTGAATGTGTTTTGTAGGTCTGCTGAAAAACTTCACAGTGAAATGATTTTTGCATAATGCTGAGCTGTCACAACTTTTGGATTCTTCATAATGAATGAGATGTAGCCACTGGGACGAAACTGTGCTGTTTGACAAAAGAGAAACACAGATGTGATGTTGGGAGTGTGTGACCAGACATGCTCATTGTATCTCAGGCACAGAATATTTCAAACAGTACAAATGAGAAACACAGACAGCTTGGGAAAACTTTGATTTAAAAAAGATGTATGTAGTCTGAAAAATGAATATAATCTAGGCCTAGACAGTCACGATTTTAAGCTCCCTGTCCCAAATGCACCTTTTATTTCTGAACGTCAGTCAGAATTGAGTTGAGTCTTGGCGATGGCAATATTAAATATATAAATATTGTTAGAAAGTTGTGATTTACAAACGAGCTCCAGGAACAATACAATACAACTGTCTGAGAAAAGTATGGAAATGAATATGCTGCGTTTTGTAGTTTGTAAAACTGTTTTAATACTAATCAGTGCTACCAGCTCCTTTTTTCATTTGTTAAGATGCTGTGGTTGAATTTGCAGTAAAATTAAAGTGTCATGCTTTTTAGGTTTGATAATATGGTCACCCTAATGTAATTATTACATATCAGGAAATGATTGTTTCCATCCACCTTTAAAGAAGAAAGCTTCCAAACTATAGCTTTGGCACACATTAGTATAATTTAACTTGCAAAAAAAAGGGTGTACCACAGGGCACCACTCTGGACATTTGTATTATCTCTTTTCAGAAAATAAGTTGGAGCTAAACACTGCAGGCTCCTGTTTGGAAAATTGAAGCTGGCTGTTTTATGTTTTAGAAAGACTTGGAGATAAAAGTCTGCGTTACAGGTTCCTTCCTAATGTTTTCTCTATTATAACTCTGACATGCTTCATTAATTAGCTTCACTAGTATGTGTGTACATTACTGCCAAATTGATGTGCGATTAAGGTGTAGGGCACCACTCTGGGCACATTTGTATTATCTCTTTTCAAACAATATTTCTTCACGAGCCCTTTACCTTCAATTGTTGATTTGTCAAGATTAAAACGAAATATACAAAATTTCCTCTCTAGACTCAATATAGATTACGGAGACAAAGGAAATGTCTTTTGTTGTTGCAGACGTTAGGTATGTCCTGTATACTCAGGTGAACATTCCAGATGCAGCGCCTTTACATTCTCACTCTGCAGAGTTTGCTGTTGGACCTCCGCTGCCCCGGTGGCTGCTGGGACCCCTCGCTCAGAGAAACAAAGCCAAGAAACTGTCTGGCCACCCAGTGTAAACTATGTGTTTACAGCAGGGCCAGGGTCACACTGGGCATGCTCAGTTCAGCTCACCTGCTGCTGGTGATAAAGGACCTAATGTTGTGTAGACAGGCAGCTGTAAAAGTACATAAAATATACTGTTTTATGTGAACTTAAAGGACAGGTTCTGGCATGACGACTGCTTTTTCTGGCCACATTCTGCAACACATCTCTTTATCATTCAACATAAATCCACTGTAGATTTGTAAATATTTTAAAGGTTAAGCTCAGCCAGCAGACCAAAGAGAAAAGGACGTACCTCCTTTTTGTTTTCTTGGCCCTTAGTGCCTACTGTGTACTCAAACATTTATGGAGCCCCTACCAAGACTGTATTATACAGTCATAAATTTATGTATGTCTCCTCTGGCTGACGTAGGCGCTGCTTCCTCGTAACAAGCTGGCTCTAATGATTTGCTTGATTCAAATCCTCCGATTTGCCGGTACAAAGGTGCTGCTGTCAGTGGATGTGACATTACGTAACAAATGCTACATTTCACAGATCACTCTGGTCCTTTTAAACGCCTACGTACATGTGCTGCCTTTGTTCCATCTTTTGTCTTTCTTCTTTTCCATTGTCCTTTGTGCCATTCAACAGGGGAGTCTTGCCATGCTCTAAATAACTTTATTGACATTTGAATTGGATGTGGATCACTGTAATTATCATGCCTTCCTGCTTCATGGCTCGGATTCACACAGAGCATAGCATCAGTCCAGCCACATCTCTAACCATGGCATCGAAGAAATTTATCTCAAATGCTAACTAAAAATATATCCACTGCTTGAGTATTAACGTTGATGTTTATTTACGCACTCAGCCATAAGGGTTTTGGTGAGGCCTGCTCAAATAGGGAGGTCTAAAAACAGCCCAATGTTGTAGTATCTTGCCATATGGACACAGGCATGTGGTAGGAACATGTGAAATATGCTTGTGGATGTCTTTAAGGCTGAATAACCGTGAATCGCAGTAGTACAATGTTTGCTCATACCAATCCTCTTAGAAATCTCCATGACAACGCTTCTGTATGGTCCGCACAGTCTTAAAATAAAATTAAAAACATTGCTGTCCAATATCAGAAGTGTAGTTCAATGTCACTGTCAAACGTCCTGTTGAGTTTGGCTCAACTCTGTTATGTCACACAAAGCTAAAAATACATGCCAGTTCAGATGAGTAAGAGGGGTTTTTGTTAACAGCCAGTGTGACTCCTTGAGTCTCTGCAGGTGTTCTGGCGAGTGGAGAAAAAGGCGCAGCGTTGAGCCAAGAACCAGTTTCAGGCACGAAAATATGGCTTTTAGTAAATCTTTCATTAGACAGTAATACAGGTTGGCATTGAGATTAAAACTGGCTGCTGGTTTGCCCACACAGCTTGTAGAAATTCAAACAATGGTGGAAAAGGGATGAGTAAATGTTGGCAATGCTTTCACAAAAGAGATAATTGCGTTTATGGATCGTTCTAATGCTAACCTCAGAGAAACAAGTAAGTAAAATATATTGATTCAAGCATCTCCATATAGACACTGTTTTTATTCTGCCTACAACATCTTTAATCACTGAATCCAATAATTACAGCTCAAGTGGTTTAAACCATTTTGGAATCAACTCTATCTAAAACAAAACAAAAAAATTATATTACTTTAAATATGCCTTAGAGCTACAAATGCTAATGATTTCCTCAGAGTAAACCAATCTCTTATATACTTGCTTTGCCACAGAAAAACTTGAGCGCAGTCTTATATAATACGGTCTCCAAACAGCATGATGGATTTATTTGCCCAAGACAAACAGTTCCCACATTTGTCAGAAAATAAATCCAAGAAGTGACTTTGCACAGCTAACGCCATCAATAACATGCTCGTAGTCACTTTATATGCCAGACTGAATGATATTGGCCTGTTTGGAGGGGCTGAATAGCGCTGGTGTAAATAGACACCGCTCACCGCCTTCAAAGTCACTATCATTTTTTGTCTCGACTTGGAGCGAGCGCTGTGTCCCTGAAGCGAAGGCTATCCAACAAGAGGAGAGCGATACAATCAGCAGACAGGGCTCGGGCCTTTTTACTGGCACAGCCTCAGCGACCACACAGGCATGAGGGATGATTATTCGAACGAGCAGGAAAACACTCAGGAAACTGGCAGAGTTCAGAAAATGCGAAGAAAAAGGCTTTCCACTGCAATGTTTTAATTTAGAGTCATAAGCTATACCGTTGAAATTGTTTTAGACATATACTGTATAAGACATAATAGGCAGTATTTACAGTTTAATATTTATAACTAAACTTAATTTCATGCCCCATCCTTTAGTTAAACCACTTTCTCAGGTTTACACTGGCTTTTGAACTCTACACACGTTTCATAGTTTTGCAGTAGTTTTTCTGTGGTGAGCTGTGATCTGAGGTGAGGGCTACACATGTAGACATCTCTTCCCTGTGAACGAATGATTGTGAAATATAGACCAAATGCAGAAAAAGGTTACAGATGAACTTACCTCCACATTTTTCTTTTTGTTGAATAATAAGTATTTTTATTGTGTGAGGGCTTATTTAATTTGAAATCCTGCATATTATACTTTTAAGTTGCTTTTTGACAAATTGTACCAACAAGGGTAGTCATCAATTAACAGGGCTCAGACTCTCCATGGACACCAAAAGGTAATGTAATGTTAAGAACATAAGAAGAATGGCGCTTGTAAATCTACTCGGCTGAGCGTAAACAAATGAATTTGGAACTATTTAATTATTTTGCTCTACTGCTTAACACTAAGTTCTTGAGCAGTGTCGTACTTTGTTGCTCTTACTCAAGAACTGATTTACATGACTGTTACTTTTACTTGCAACTGGAGCATTCTGTGTGGTGTCAAAACCCCAGAATCAAAGATGGCTGTCATCTAGTTTGAGTGGATATCTGTTCATTGGAAGATATGCTGACATTAATGTTCATTTTCATTGTTTTCAACTTACTGATTGTTCACCAAGACAAACTACTTTGCTTGTAATTGCAGCACAGGTAAACAGTTAAAGCTACACTATGTAATTTATGTATTTTCAGTATTTGCCCCACTAAAGTACAGCTGCAAACACAGAAGGGGTTATGGCTCAGTATATCTCTTATACTGTTTATATATTACATGTTTCTAAAGTTGTGTTGAACTGGCAACAGTCTATGAAAGAAGGGATTATTCTTCCTTTGTCACGTCAGGGAACCCTAAAATGACTTTGAGACAATTTTGACGCCATGTATTTATCGAAGAAGTTACATAAAGGCCTATTTTGTTACTCAGTTGCATCACTAACACTATGTAATCACTAACAAGAAGTCAGTATTAGAAGACTTATGGACATCTGGTAGAAATGTACAGTGTGGAAGAAAATCCATATGACTTTGAACTTAGCTGACCCAATATTTATGAACGAAGGGCTAGAATCACATTAAAACCAAATGACCTGTAGTCTACTATAATTTTCTGCTAACTTTGGTTGAGAGAGATTAGGCTGTGACAGAGCGATAAAAATAAGTGGAGGAAATTGAGGAATTTTTAGTGGATGAGTGCGTTTCTGGGCTTGATGTTGGTTTAGTTAATGACTGGTGCATATGTCAGCCATGCAGCTGTGGAGTTACAATCAGCACAGCCAGCTGAGGAGAGAGGGTAGACACATAGAAAGTATTAAGCCTTGGATGCAACGGGTGGAAAAAAAAAGTAGAGGGAGAAAACAGTTCTGCCGAAGAGGAGGAGGTGAGAGGATTTGAGAGTAATAAACACAAGAGAGGCATCCGAAGGGAATAGAGAGAAAAAGAAGTTGCCAAGATAGTTTCCATTCTTCTCAACTAGCTGAAGCTGAAATGGTAAAGGCTGCAGTCCAAATCATTGCACTCAGCTGCCTTCCTGGAAAGGAGGAAGAATAAGGACAAAATAACTCAAATATGCAGCTCCTCCGGACAAAGATAGCGATGTGATGCTGGGCCGCTCCGCTCTTTACAGCTCTCAAAGGTTTATTGAATTGGACATTTACATATTTTCAATACCCACTGCTTTTCACCTGCACTTCCTTTGACTTTGGCTTTTCACCCCCGGCCCGTCCTCTCTGTGGCGCTGCCCTGTCTTGGCCCGCGTTCCATCAGCTCCGGGATTTAAGCCTCTTTAAGAGCCTTCAGTAAGAGCTTTATAGCAGAATGTGTGTGGAAAGCTATTTTTTTTTTTTTTTTGGGAAGGATCACAGATGGACAAAAATAGGTACAGACAGTGAAGAGGAGTGGACGTTTAAGGACAGGACGTTGACCTTCAGTTGTCCCACACTCACCTTCTACCGTGTCAAAGCACCCACAGTAACAGAGAACAGGGCTTTTTGCGAGTCACAGACTTGAGGCTTGGTTATTGCTCACAAACCTAGGGTGAAGGGACAGTCCCGAAATTTGAAGCTTTGTCCCGCGTCCCGCAAGTCGTAAGCAGTGTCCCGCATTTTAATTTTGTCTAAAAAAAACACTGAACATGCGCAGCGCAGCCGTTATTATTGGTTCTAGCGGCTAGCTAGCCAGAGCGGGAAAATAAACACTGAGAAAAAGCGGAAGCATTAAAAATGAGCTTTAAACTGGACACGTCCGTGCCCCAAACATAACAGCTCTGGTTGGCTTTGAGGCTGAGCATTCCTGTCACCAATGCGTTCGTGGAGAGGGTGTTTTCTCTGACTGCTGCGTGGACAGAGACAAGGAACCGCGCAACTGTAGACCTCATAAAAAGTGAAATCCTGGTGAAAGTGAACTACAGCTACACCTGCCAGGAGTTCTACAGACACATAATGAATGAGAAGGCCCTACTCGAAGCTGCCAGATCAGACAAAAAATATAAATTCAAGATGCACTGAATCCGGTAAGAACGCATTTAATCTTTCTAGTCTTTCCTAATGGAATTTATGAGCTTATTTGGAAATGTGCTTTGTAGCGATTGGATTATTATTTTCACTGAATAATTTGGATTGAATAGACACGTGCTGTTAAAATAATTTTTTACTGATATTACTATTAAATATTATTAGTGACGTTCACAGCGCCGGTCAGCGCCGTCATTAACATTTTTATAAACCCTTTTAGCAATTTAAAACATGTTAAACAAGATATCTAATAAAAAAATCAATATTTATTCACCTAGTATAATAATAGTAATTTCTCTCCCTCGTGTCCCGCATTGTCCCGCAAAATCAGGTCTGCTGTCCTGCAACAGAGCAATAGTCAGGTGGTCACCCTACACAAACCCTGTGGAGAGAATTAAATACACATCAGGATTGTTCTGTTGTTACTGAAGTCCGACGCTCATTTATGGCACTGCACTTCCATGTTGCTTTAGTAATGTACCACATTTTCAATAACCCATTAATGCTTTCCCTCTATTTTTCCTCTGCAGGCAAACCCGAGAGCAGGAAACCCCTCCAGACTTCTTCTACTTCTCCGACTTTGAGAGACACAACGCTGAGATCGCTGCTTTTCATCTAGACAAGTAAGTGGACACTGGGCCTGAATGGCTGTCTCACCTGCACAGACTGGTTTCAGAAACATCATCAAGTCCAATGTGAAGCAAGTAGATTGGACCAAGACTAGGATTACATGCTGTTAGAGGCAGGTGGAGATCACCTAGCAGAGACTCCTAATGAAACACAACCGTACCTTTCAGTCATTTGTGA
Source organism: Perccottus glenii (assembly GCA_024416835.2). Taxonomy (NCBI): domain Eukaryota; kingdom Metazoa; phylum Chordata; class Actinopteri; order Gobiiformes; family Odontobutidae; genus Perccottus; species Perccottus glenii. Next base: position 12,087,838 of record CM044566.2, on the reverse strand, counting down.
ATGAGTCCAACAATGTGTTTGTGTGTGATTGCTGTGCATGTGTAGTATGTTTTGGTTTGATGGGTTTTCTGGTGGCACACACACACACACACACCCACCCACCACACCCCTCTCGACCTGACAGTCCAGTTGATGATGTACTTGAATCTTCTCAGCTCCTCCAGAGCCGAGTGCACCTCTCCTGCCCCTCAGCATTAATGTCCTGCAGCTTTTCTGATTGCTAAATTGCCTCTCTGCTCATTAACCACATAGGAGGAATGAAAACCTGCACGGCTCTGTGACCAAAGGGCCAAAACGGTTTTAGTGCATTGTGAAATGTGTATTAAAATAGGAACATGTAGTATATTGTGTTGTATTTTAACCTAATTTGTTGACACAGTCTCTCCTGAAATGTCTAAGTTTGAGTTTTAAACTTTTCCAAAACAAATCTGCCGAGGTGAGCAGCGCTGAGCATCTGTTTGTTTGTGTGAACGGACTCAGGAGCACAGGCCATTCCTCTTCTGTGCATGAGTGCCTTCTGCGTTTTGTGTGCACTTATTTGTACATTTGCTTCTCCCATTTGGTATTTCTGTCCTTCAGAAATGCATCGTTTTCCAACAGCATGAGTCTGGCTGTGCTGTAGAGCCAGTGAGATCTGAGAGGCCATGAGTCATAGAGAATGAATGCCGCCCTCCTGCAGCTAGCAACTGACTGAACAATGAGTGCAGCTTGCCTGCTTAGCTAACCACCACGCTCTCTGACTTCTCTGCCTTTACAAGGCTCACACTTCATGGCCTGTTTGGAGAGACATTTTAATAAAACCTCACCAGATTCTCTCAGAGTCCAGAGAGAGCATGAGTTTAGAGTTTGATCCCACTGACGTCACTGTGGACTGTTGTTTTTATATGCAGCCGATTTGTGTTGTAGCGTGAAAGCTGGTGATTCTGTTGCAAGGTGATGCTGAGGTCACACACACATGTCGTTCATATGTGGCCGCACACACAAGCTACAGATGTTGGATTTGCTCTTCCTTCAGGCACAATGACACAGTTCACCAGCAACTGCATAAGCAGCAGCTTTTCTTCACCAGCCTGCTACACATCTGGCCGTCCGCTGCACACACTCTTGGAGCATGTGTGTGGGTTAAGAGGAAGAGGAGGAAACCAAAGGCATGAAAGGCCCTGCGCCCGTTCTAAATATAAGCCGGGCAGGGTTTGCCAAAAGTAGCGTTTTATTTTTTCCCTTATTTTGTCTGTTCTAAATTAGTGGCTGGCATCAGAGCTGCTGCTGGTGCAGGGACTTAGGCTACAGTGCCTCCCAGGGGGCCGCAGACACACAGAGGCTTTTAAAACAGCATTCGCACTGACGTGTGTGCACTCATACACACAGAGGCACTGTCTTTTCCTATATAGTCTATATCGCATCATTAATTATGTGATTGGATTTAAATGGGGAGTGCATTTGGTATTGCTGCATTAGGCAGAAAAGAGAAAGACATCTGGGGATACAGACAGATACAAGGCTCCATTTGCCCTAAAATATTCCTAGACACTCCTCTATTCTCATCACTCAGCTGGGAGTATGTGAAAGCACATGTTGGTTTCCTGTCCTCTTACTCCAGCACTAATACCAGAGTGAGGATAAAGTCCATCAAGGGGACAAAGGGTCGAAGAGAAAGTGATGAAAGGGAAATGAGGCAGGCCACGCTGTTCCTGTTAGCATGGCAGCTAGCCTGGGCCCAGCAGGACAAACAGCGCTCTCTGGCGCTTCAGTGGCTGTAGTCCGTCTGTTTGACGTATTTGTCATTATCAACAACCTCCTCTTCTTTCCTCACCTGCCTCACTGATGTCCCTCGGCTGTCGGCTCTCATTCTGCACCTCCATCCTTTATTTCTCTTCCTGTGTCTCTGCGCCCTCGGGCCCTGGCCATTAGCTGTTGTCAGGGCTATCAATTTTTAAAGAGTCCGTGCTGATGCTGGAGCTGCAGCTGGGCGGTATTGACGACAAGGGTTAGGCATGTGGCACGAAACACAGTCAAGGTGTCTCAGAGTGGAAACATGGAGCACTGCAGCTTTCAAAAGTATGTCCCCCACTTATATCAGGGTACAGTAATACTAAGCTTTCATGGTCTTATATTATCCAGAAGATAGACTTACATACATTTAAGAAAGTAGAGGGAAGTTATGCATTAATAATATATAAAATGATGCCCGAATCACAGCCATATTTCAGTATCACCATTAAGTTGCACCACAGTGCCCTCTGCTGGGAGAATTGTTCAGCTACCATTATCAGAGCTGTATGCCCCAGTGGCCTAATGGATAAGGCACTGGCCTCCTAAGCCAGGGATTGTGGGTTCGAGTCCCATCTGGGGTGGATCTACTTTTCATCCCATCCATGGACAAGGAAAGAATATCTCCTGTGTGCTACTCTTACGATGTGGTTCCATTTTTTTTCTTTTTGAATACAAACTTACATAGTGCGTCACTCTGTGCCTAGGGTCCTGGACTTCCGTCGTGTCCCTCCTGTGGCCGACTGGTCAACATGACGAAGGAGATCCGTGATGTGACTCGAGACAAAAAGCTCTGGAAGACCTTCTTCATATCACCGGGTATTGATGAAAAACATATATGATCCGTTGTCAAACTGCATTTAGACAAACTAAATGAAATGCTTTAAGTTCATTGTTTCACTTTAACCTGCTTAAAGTTATGCATAAAAGAACAGTTGGCTTGTTTTATCATGTAGAGCAAAGCAAGTCCTGTGCCCTGAATATTTATTTGAATGGGATTAGTATTATCAGGGGACAATGGTGCCAAAGCATGACAGTTCATTAGCAATGCAATTTTTAACTTTGCATATTATACATATGGAATATTCTCTCAGGATTAAAAAGTACTGTTTATCTCAGCAATTAATACAAAAGTCCAGGGTAGTAATTTATCTTGGCCTTAAAATATATGTGCTATGCATCCCCAATAGCCATATCATCTTTTACCGGTATTTATCACTGAGTGCTTTATAGAATATACATTACGGTTAGGATTTGCTCTCATTAATAAACAACACCTGCATTTCTTTGCTTTCACAGCCAATAACGTGTGTTTCTACGGCGAGTGTTCCTACTACTGCTCTACTGAACATGCTCTGTGCGGAAAACCAGACCAATTAGAGGGATCTCTGGCTGCTTTTCTCCCAGACCTGGCTCTGGCCAAACGCAAAACCTGGAGGAACCCGTGGAGACGCTCCTATCACAAACGCAAGAAAGCAGAGTGAGCGATCAGTCCTGGACAGTACTCCATCATTGTCCCTAACTATTACATAGAGTAGATTGAATGTGTTTCAATATAAGAAAGTATTTGTTACAATTGCCTAAATATTGAAAGAGTGTATTAAACCTAGTGTTATAGCCATGACCACACTAAAACCAAGTTAAGACTGTAACAATGTGCACTGAGACCAAGACTAGACCGCCATCTTTCTACGAGGTTTGTTCATAAACAGGATTAAAAATGAAATTACTTTTATTGTGATGGATTTGAAATCCTAGGTTCAATGCTGAGTGCAAAATGAGGTCTTTAAATGATTGGTTTCAAGTTCTATGACACATGAAGATACATAATTACACATAGACCAAATCTGAAATTTAAAACTTTCAGATGGGAGGTGGACCCCGACTACTGTGAAGAGGTCAAACAAACACCACCTTATGACAGCGGCACACGACTACTGGACATTATGGACATGACTATCTTTGACTTCCTAATGGGTAAGTCCCTAACGTTTACCGAAAATCAGTTCACTGCCCCAAACTCTCAAGAAGAAACTCCATCATCACCAGTAATATTTGATTTTTCCAGGAAACATGGATCGTCACCACTATGAGACATTTGAAAAATTTGGCAATGAGACCTTCATAATTCACCTTGACAATGGCAGAGGGTTTGGAAAACATTCTCATGACGAACTGTCTATTCTGGTGCCACTGACTCAGTGCTGCAGGTAAGGATTCATCAAGGTTTATTTAGTTTTATTGACTACATACATCTCAGTTAAAGAGGTCATTTTTATTGCTTTTTTATTGATTTGATTTGAATTAAAATAGTACACCACACAAATACTCCTAAAGTAGCCTACTGTAATGAAAGTTGATGATATATGGACTTTGGTTTTGCAGAACAGGGATATCACTGTTCACCCCCCCTCTTCCCCGCTGCTCTCTTTCTGCAGAGTTAGGAAGTCGACCCACTTGCGTCTGCAGCTGCTGGCTAAAGAGGAATATAAGCTGTCCTTGCTTATGGCAGAGTCCCTGCTGAGAGACCGCCTCAGCCCTATCCTCATCCAGCCGCACCTCGACGCCATGGACCGAAGGCTGCGCCAGGTCAGAGCTCCAGACTCCTCATACAAATATAGGTTCTCAATATAGAATCGAATTAAGAATTAAGCTGCATTCCTGTTGGATAATTGTGTTGTTCTAAAAGTTAGGATAAGGCTAGAGACTTCCTGGGTGTCTTAGGCAGGAGAAGTTTATTTACTATCAATACAAGACTAACCCTCCAAAGTCTGATTATGCTTTTTTAGGTTAAAGCTATACACAATTATATTGTGTTACAATCAACTGAAGTGGCAACATATTAAGTGGCATCTCAGTGTTTTTTTTTATTATACAGTATGCAGTAGTTCAAAGCTAAATATTAAAATGAATGTCAAATAACATGTTTCCCTTGAACAATGTCTCTATAGTGGAAATATCAACATTGTATTTTCCTTCTTTAATCTGTGCAATCTTTCTTATGTCTAAATTTTAACATCTAGAGAGACAGTGAGTGATTATTGCTGATCAGACTTTGGCACTGTCTCCTTAATTATTCATCATAAAGTCTCATTTGGTCTTGTGGTTTCTCTGTCCCTAGGTGCTGAAGGTGCTGGCAGAATGCATCGAGAAGGAGGGCTACAGTTACGTCGTGGAGGACGACCTCCCGAGAGACCAAGGCACAGACCCTGGCCACAGCGGCCCACGGCGGAGGTAGCTGACTGTGGGGGTCTGACAGCTGAAATTGAACTGGAAGCCCGGGGAATTAAAGCTTGGACTGAGCAGATCAGATTTGAACTAGACTTTTTTCTGTAGCTCAAAGCTGTAGCTGCTTTACTCAAAGGGATTGCGTGGCTTTACTTTCAGCAAAGCCTACCCGCCTGAGGTGAATATAAGCTGTCTGGACCTGCACACCTACTGGAAAGGACTGGACCTAAACAGTGCAATGACTCTATGTGCACTACTGCTTCTAATGCAAGAGATTTTATTGCATTTGAATGGATCTGGAGATTGGTTCTGGACAAAAACGCTAGACTCCTAAAAGTACCCCACATGACTCAAGTGTAGGATCGTATCACTGCAGCTGTTACCCAGTGGCTCATCACTGCAGCACCAAACCATCAAACCATCAGGGTCTTGCAAGAGACGCCTTCATCTAATCTAGGACCCTGTTTTGAATTCAGTGAATTCTGGGGGACTTGTAAAGAACCGCTTCCTCTCCCTTCTTCACAGCCAAAATATGTTTTTCTGGGTATTGTGGGTATAGCCAAGTGTTTTAATTTAACATTTGCGGTGGAGGAGGAAGAGGTTGACTTCCTGTTGTCTTAATAATCAAAAGAATTATTTGCTGCAAAATGTTTTATTGCAAAGTGTCTTTTATTTTTTGTTTCAGCTGAACTTGTGTGACATCGGTATTTAATTAAAAAAAAGGGATTATTTGATTGGAGTGCAGGCCTACTCCTGGATTTGTCTAATAATTTGCCCATAAATGTTCTTTGTCCTTGAGAGACTATTTATTAAAATTCATATTTATTGTTTAAAATAAATAAGACGTCACCAGTAACTTAACATTTTCAGTTAAATGGGTTTTTAAAATGCAACATGACAGAGGTGTACTTCCTCATTTGTCCACAAGGGGGCAAAAGGAGCACGTGGAGCTGCCGGGTTTGTGCCTCTTTCAACAGTTTCCCCAGTATTCAATATTTTAAGTATTATATCTGTTTTAAAAACTGTTACACAAAAAGGTCAAATGAGCAAGTCTACGCCTATGTTCACACCACGCCATCCGTTTCCAACTACTGTTTTCTCAACACATAAGGGGTTAGGTTTATGGTACCAAATGTCAATGTGACACTAATAGTTTTATATAATTTGTTTTTGTTTTTTTGTAATATATTTGATGTTGCTGTTGTGGAGATTATTTTTCAGGATGTACATTTCATTCATACCAGCTGATTGCTTAACTGTTACTGTCAGCAGTTGGGTCAGTGGCTGAAAATTAATATATACTGTAGGAAAATCTAGTGCCTGTGCAATGATAGAAATACTTGAATGTCTGGATTCATTCCTCCCTGGTACAAGCTCTAGATAAGATGTGGAGGACTACATGTATGTGGGTGCTGACTCCATCTGTTCACGTCTTGGGTTTCTACAGTTTGCCTTTCCATCGTCACGTGTTGGTGTGTTCGGAGTGTGGCTGGATTCATGGAGAACCGTAGATGATGTGTTGTCAAAGTGAAAATGCTTCTTTTTTTAATTCATCTCATTGTTTCTGTGGATTTCATTTTTATTTCTTTGCATTATGGTTAAAGTGCAATAAAACAAAATGAGCAGAATTGTTGTGCTGTATTTTTTGTTTTTGTTTTTCAAGAGAGAATAAATAACGCTTTGAGCGAATTATTTTATTTCAGCAAACCAAGCTAAAAACATTACTCTGAAAAGACAATATACAGGTGAAACTCAAAAAAATCTTTAAATCATGCAAAAGTAAATAGATTTCAATAATCCAGCTTAGACTGAGAGACCATTTAAAGGCTCAGGAACCCATTGCAGGTATTTTGGATAAATTTATTTGATTGGAGTTTGACACTTTGATACAATACTGAACCTTTTCACAATATAAAAATTTTCTGAGATTTGGAATTTGGGTTTTTTATAAACTGTAAACCATAATTATCAAAATTATAACAAATAAAGTCTTGTAATATCTCACTTTGAATGTAATGAGTCTATATAGTATAATACATTAGTTTTACTTTTTAAGTTGAATTACTGAACTAAATGAACTTTTGCACAATATTCTATTTTTTCACCTGTTCGTAGAGCTTTATAAAATAGTTCAGCCTGCACTGAGGACTAGACTGCCCTCTGCTGTTGACATTTGTGAATTACATCATAAATTATGACCCAACAGATTTGAAATATTTAATATTTCTTAGCATGTACTTTCCTTATTGCTATTGCTGCTTAATCCTATAAATAAATGGTCACATTTAGTTATATTTAGGAAATATTTATAGATTAAGCAGCTCTTTGTAAAAAGTTAAAACTCAAAACTACTCTTTAATGCAACTTTTCAGGAATTACACCCATTCAAGAACAGTTTGCAACTGCACTGCTTCAAAGTCACTTTGAACTATTACATCTGTATATACAAATCTTTCGTATATATAGTGGTGGCATGGTGGCTCAGTGGTTAGCACTGTTGAATCCCAGCCGGACGCTTTGATGTCAGCTGCCAACAGTGAATTTCCCCACGAGAATAAATAATAAATAAAATGGTCATTAGGACAGTACATTGTTTGATATTAAAATGAAGAGGCATTGAAGACCAGAGTCATTATGGTAATTAAAAGTTTTAATTTTCTCAATGTAGACTTCACCATGATGTTGTATTTTTCATATTTATGTTATGTTTTGTTAATAGATAGGTGTAAAGTCATTATTAGTCTCTTCTCTACACTTAATTAGGCCAATATTAGGCACTTATTAGGCAAGTTGTATTTTTAAGGATTAAATTTATTGTTGTACAACTACAGTGCTTTTGGTCAATCCAAAATGTTAACAACCCCTCAAACCTGAACATTTAAGTAGTAAAAGTGAAGTTTTGGCTTTCTTAAGAGTATATCTAGATGTACACCATTATTAGGCAACTAAATGAAAAACAAAGATTTTCCCATCTCACTTGCTTATTTTTATCTGTTAAAGTGAGAATAATAAACAAACTCAAAATTTACAAATAAACATTTCTGAAAAAAAAAAAAAGAAAACTCAGTGACCAATATAGCCACCCTTCTTTTTGATAACAGTCACAAGCCTTCCATTCACGGAGTCAGTCAGTTTCTTGATCTGGACAGAATCAACTTTTTGTGCAGCTGCAACCACAGCCTCCCAGACACTGTTCAGAGAGGTGTTCTGTTTACCTTCACTGTAAATGTCCTTCTTAAGAAGGGCCCAAAAGTTCTCAATAAGGTTTAAGTCAGGTGAAGAAGGGGGCCATGTCATTAGTTTTTCATCTTTAAGGCCTTTACTGGAAAGCCACGCAGTGGACAACTTTGATGCATGTGATGGAGCGTTGTCTTGCATAAAAAGTCTTCTTGAAAGATGCAGACTTTTTCCTGAACCACTGCTTAAAGAAAGTGTCTTCTAAAAGTTGGCAGTAGGTCTGAGAGTTGATTTTGAGTCCATTTTCAATCCGAAAAGGTCCAACTAGCTCATCTTACCTACCCATACCAGTACCCCACCTCCACCTTGCTGGCGTCTGAGTCGAAGTGGAGCTCTGTGTCCGTTACTGATCCAACCACGGGCCCATCCATCTGGTCCGTCAAGAGTCACTCCCATCTCATCAGTCACAAAACCTTTGAAAAATCTGTCTTCAGATATTTCTTGGCCCATTCTTGACGTTTCAACTTATGTGTCTTGTTCTGAGGTGGTCGGGTTTCAGCCTTTCTTACCTTGGTCATGTCGCTGAGAACTGAACACCTTGTACTTCTTGACACCCCAGGTAGGTTGCAGTTGTGGAATATGGCAGCACTAGAGGATAATGGGTTTCTGGTAGCTTCACGTTTGATTCTTCGCAAATCTTTGGCAGTTAATTTGCATCTTTTCTTCTCTACACGTTTGTTGTGACCCTGTTGACTATTTGCTACAAAACGTTTGATGGTTCTGTGATCAGGCCCCAATACATCTACATCCCTGTGAAAGACTTTTTACAATTTGTGACTTTTCAGTTAAATCTCTGAGGAGAAGAATCTGTCTAATAATTATGCACATCTCGATTTAGGGTGTTAATCTCGTTAGGCCACACCCTCCCTCATTACACAAATACACATCATCTGAAGTTTATACAGCTTGGAGTTGGAAATTATGGATAAAATTATGTAATGGTCAAAATAATCACTTGCCTAATAATTGTGCACGCAGTGTATATGTATTGAAATAATTTGGTGTAAAAACTACCTGTGAACTGTTTTGAGGTTGTTGCCTGTTGGTTCATAGTTTTGTTAGAAATCTGACATGACATTAAGAGAGTGATTGTACCACTCAATGTCACACAAACGTAGCAAAGGAAGTGCATTTGCAGGCAAAACAAGTCTGCCAGTGAGGATGTCTGCTTTTCACAGTGCAAAATAAAACGTCCCTCAGCCCCAGCTCTGTGCAAACGCTCGTCTGCTCGTTCCCAGTGCGCGGTTGTGTTTTGATAACCTTTCCTCGCAGAACAGCCCCCCGGAAAAGCTACTTGGTTGGTTTACATAAATGCAAAGACACACACATTTACAGGCAGACGGGGCATGAATGGAGGAAGCCCAATCTGAGACAAGCATCAGAGGGACACACAGTGAGGGGCTGTAATCACTGCGGCTGGCTGCAGACAGGACGCCAGAGGAAGCCTAGGAAGCCTCGTCATGGGAGTGAGCCGTGGTGTGTTTATCAGATCTCCGCTCAAACCAACCTGAAGCGCTGACCTCCTCACCGCTGATCTGTCATTAAAATGCTCTGGATAACATTATCAAGACTTAAATAAATATTAAAGGCTTCTGTGAAAATGACTTGCACTATTTCTAGTTTATTGCTTGACATTTTAAAATGTAAAGATTACACATTTCTGCAATTACATTGGCAAAGCTAATAACAGTAGATGTTATTGGGCATTTGGACTCATTTTCAAAATAATAAACCAAACACAGAGCCACTTACTAGGCCTGCAACTACAAAGTGGTGCAACGTTGACCTTCTCACTGCTTCATTAGCCAATCAGAAATAAACAGAGGATTGCTTTATTGTCTTTAGGCCTCGTTGGAAAGAGCTCCTATAGGCTGCTGCTGTGCACCAATGGGGCCACACACAGAGGCCTCGCAGACCTCGGGCTGTTTTTTCCGAGCTCTTTCGCCTCACGGACTCCTCCAATTGCCCTGTTAAGATCCCTTCAAAATACACATTCCCAGTTTTATAGACACGGAAACAATTTATGGCCATTATGGAGCATTATAGATAGCATCTACAAAACTTCCCGTAGTTGACTACACCCTAAAGAGTTAACGGAGAGCAAAGGAAAACAAAGATGCAAAGGGGATTGTTTGTTGGTTTGGGGCAGATTGCATGTTTTGAGTACAGTTAGAGTGATTAGACTATAAAAAGAAGCAAAATAAAATGAGAGGGCTGACTATGAGCACACTGGACCACCCACAACTGATCTGGTTGAGCGGAAGGAGAGTGAATTGTCCAGTGCTATAGCCTTGGGTTAAAGAAAAGAGCTACTGAGTGGCTAAGTTGTGCGGAAGCTGAAGTTCAAGCCAAATGATTTTATATTAGATAGTAAGGAAGGATATGATACATCCTTACCACCATTCAGTAAAGTCAAGCCAGTAGTGAACAATAGTGTCTACAGTATACAGTACAGTACACTATTATCTTTACAAATCTGCAATTTTATCCACTACAACACAACTTCCAAGTTTAGTTATGAGAATAAAATCAATACAATTTCATGGCAAAAGTTCTTGAGCGTGTTGTTGCCTTTCATCTACGTAACCATCTCGCAATTAATAACCTGTTTGATCCTCTTCAGTCAGGTTTTCGTAAATTCCACAGTACTGAAACGGCTTCGGTCAGAGTTACCAATGATCTATTGATGGCTTCTGACTCTGGTGTAATTTCCATTCTCATCCTTCTTGATTTAAGAGCAGCTTTTGATACTGTTGATCATAGTCTATTACTCGCCCGCCTTGAACAAGATTTTGGTGTGTCGGGGACAACTTTGAAGTGGTTTAAATCCTATTTTACTGACCGTTCTCAGTTCGTTTCCATGGGCGGTTTTCACTGGGGTTCCTCAGGGCTCAGTCTTGGGCCCTCTGCTTTTTAATATTTATCTGGCACCACTTGGACAGTTGTTGCGATCGCTTGGCCTCCATTATCACTTTTGCTGATGATACGCAGATTTATATACACTCAAAATCTGGTGAACATCTTGATGTTGATTTTCTGTCCAGCTGTGTTTCTGAGATAAAGGAATGGATGAGTACAAATTTTTTTGTGTCTGAACAGTGGTAAAACTGAAGTTATGCTTATTGGTTCCTGTCATCAAATTTCAAAAGCTGGTTCCTTATCTTTGACTATTGATGGCTCTGTCTTGGCTACTCAAGCTATAGTGAGGAATCTTGGAGTTATTTTTAATACCAGGCTTTCATTTGATTCTTTTGTTCAGAGTACAGTTAAATCATCCTTTTTTCACCTCAGAAATAAAGCTAGATTACGTCCCATGCTAAATTTCTCAGTAGCTGAAAAGCTGATGAATTCTTTTGTCAATTCTAGGATAGATTACTGTAACGCCCTTCTAGCCGGAGTCTCTAAATCCACACTTAACAAACTACAATATGTACAAAACTCGGCCGCCAGGATACTGACTGGGTCCAGGGTATGCAGCATCACTCCAGTTTTGGAGTCCTTACACTGGCTCCCAGTCCGATTCAGAGTAGATTTTAAAATTATGATGCTGACATATAAAGCATTGCATGGCTTGGCCCCTTATTATTTATCTGAGTTGTTAACTTCCTATACCCCAACTCGGAGACTGCGTTCTTCACAATCCAACTTGTTGGCTGTTCCTCAAACACGCTACGATCTATGGGTGACAGGGCCTTTTCCTCATATGCTCCTGCCCTTTGGAATTCTCTGCCACCTGATCTTAGGGAAGCACAGAACTACGATATTTTTAATGGTAGACTTAAGACTTATTTTTTAAATTAGCATTTGATTGTTGATGTTATTTTTATTGTTTGAACTTTGTATTGCTTGTTTTTGTACAGCGCTTTGAGAAGTTGCCTTTAAAGGTGCTTTATAAAATAAAGTTTATTATTATATTACAATTTTAAATCAAATCCTAAAAACAACTGGGAGACAGTACAGGTGATGCGCTTGTCAAAAGACTTGTTTTTGTTTTATTTGATTGGGTCAGTGCATTTTAATGAACATACATGAGACACTAATTTCCATTTGTTGTCACCACAAGGTGAGTTAAGGGTGTTCCCCAAAGCAATGACTGTATAAATATGGATAACTTCCGCCCATTGGTCCCCTATTCGAGTTGTCCCCTATTAGAGTTGTCATGTAGTAAAAACGTAGCTCTAGAGACCGGAGCCATCTTTTGTGCCAGGCTGTAAACAGGAATTCTACACTTGTAAAGTCGCCATTGGGTTTCTCGTATTTCCGCTTTTGGAGCCTGCCCTCTGGTGGACGGCGGTATATCGCTGCATATTGCTGTATATTGCTGTATATTGCTGAATGGTGGCGCCCTTATTCAAGGACCCATGAGAGAGGCTTGGCCCAAAGACACAACAACAGTATGAACTGGGGAGAGCAGGGAATTGAACCGCCAACCTACTGGGGTACTGCGCCCCAGAAAGGCTGCAACATTGTATAAGACACTAGTATGGTCGAAAGAGGTCTAGTCTAAACACAATGCAGGAATCACTCTCACAAAATCCCTTGGAAGAATATAATTTTAACAAAGAGCTTTCGCAGGAAATTAGCCAGATTTTACAACAGAGATTACTTGTTTGCCAAATTTAAACATACAATAAAAAAAAAAAAAATCACACCAGGTGCTTGGTATAAGTCTTGAAGTAGGAAGACAATAGCCCTATTAAAGCACTGTTATATCCATATAAAGGGTTTGTTTGTCCTAAAACATAAATTTCTTATTTGTTATAGCTTTAAGTTGAAATATAAATTCTCCAGGCAACAGTGTATTTTAAATTTCAATTTGTGTTAAGTCCTCAAGCAGAACCTTCAGGGTTGTTGTGCTTTTGGGAAACACAAATACCAAACACTCAAGTCTACTGGAGTACCCTGGAGCCATTTAGACAAGCTAAAACCCACTGGCAAGATCCAGCAATTTCAACAGTATGAATGGTGAACCTGGTGAATGGCAGAAATTATACAAGCATCTTAATACAACAATTGCAGTGTGTACATGTCTAAAAAATGATCGCATTCTCAGTAGATTTGGCCTAAGTTGACGTTTTGGGTGAGTTTATGTGTTCACGTGAATGTTGACCTGTGCATCTCATGTGCAGATGGTGAACACTGCAGATGTTGGAGGCCCCACAGAGAGGTGGTCCCGCGTCCTTCAGTGGGACGAGGAGGGGAGTTGGAGAGGGGCTGGAGGCGGCCGTCGTCAGAGTCTCTCGGTGAGTGGCAGTTGAGCAGAGCATGTGGAAGAGCAGAGCAGCAGGACGCGCTGTTGCTGCTACTGCGCTTTGGCCCGGACGGACACTTTGGACTTGACGCCTGGACCGCCCCGACTTCAGACATGTTTGATAACTCCAACTACCCCTTTAACTGCTTCAACTACGATGGCGGTACCCTTCCACCAGCACAGATGAGGACAAGAAAATGTGCCGACCGGCTTACAGGTATGCAGGCGTTCAATGGTTACTTCGTTGTCAACATATTTTACAGTTTTTCATCACTTTTAAGAGACTGTGTTCAATCAGAGTTTGACTTTTTGTAATGACTTTTTGGGTTATTACAAATTCAGAATGGTACCTTTGTTCAGATTTATTTTCATTTTAACGGATTGTTTTCTGTCACTACAGATAATTAATTATCAATATAATAGACTGTTTAATCTTATAACAAATTTAAATATTCACATTCTCTCATTCTAATAAATTACAGAAGCATTTGTCTTGTAATACAACTTTTAAAACAAAAGCCCAATAAAAAATTTTATGCATCAATTTATAATTCTTTTTATTGCTGTCCGTTCTTTTAAATTATTTCAGCCAATGCAAAATGAAAAATGACCCACTCTTAAAACAAATGATCAGAAGTGTCCACTTTTAGGTAAATGTATTTCCCCCATGATAAATTACTTGACTAAAAGTTCGGTTTTATGGTAGTTACATAGCTCTGATCGCCATGGCCATCCAGCAGAGCCCAGATCAGCGGGTCACTCTGTCGGGCATCTACGAGTTCATCATGAAGAGGTTCCCATACTACCGCTCCAACCAGAGAGCCTGGCAGAACTCTATCCGCCACAACCTGTCCCTCAACAGCTGCTTCATCAAGGTACACCGCTGCGGCATCGAGAAGTGAACCTGAGAGTAAACAACAATGTTGTGTCACACTCCTTAACTGGATAATAATTGCAACTTTGTGTCAATATGCAATTTTTGAGTAGTGTAAAATATGTTTGTTCTAAACGTACTGATGTTTTATATATTATATATATAATATAAAAAAATATAATCAAAAATGATTTTCCTCCTATAACTTCAAAGAGACAAAAAACTTTCTTTCTCCTCATTATTCAAAATTATAATTTTTTTGTGTATTTAGGTTCCTCGGACTGAAGGTAATGAGAAAGGCAAAGGAAACTACTGGACTTTTGCCACCGGGTGTGAGTCAATGCTCGATTTGTTTGAAAACGGTAACTTCAGGCGTCGCCGGCGCCGGAGGAACATGAAGATTGGGCTTCGTGACTCAGCAGATACACCTTTCCACCCGCTGGAGAGTAACCAGGCCCTACCTGCTGCCCGTCGACACGAACCTGACCTGCCACTGTGTCCTCTCAACCCGGACAGGCAGCATCCTGTCCTCAGCAAAGCCACCTCCTTGAAAACCCGGGCCAAGGCAAACCGGAGTCAGAGATCAAGTTCAGCATCGATTACATACTGTCTACTCCGGATCCGCCGCTGCCTGGGTTCAGGTCCTCCCACGGTCCCATTCACATAGGGCCCACGGGACCGTCCATACATGTCCTGGAGCCCCAGCACCTAAACCTGCACTTCTGGACTCTGTGAGAGAAAGGAGAATGACTTAGAGACATTCGCTCATTAAACTCTGTGAACACTGGAAAACAAGGACAAGCAGACAGAAAACTGCAAAGTGTAAACGAGGATCTGACTAAAGAAGGTACAGTATCACTAAGCAAAAAAATAATGCAATTCTGTTATGTATTTATAATGTGAATGATACGGGCCAATACAGCTCATGTTGTTATTAATTGAATGTTTAGTGTTGAGTGTTAGAAAGTAGGTTTACCATCTCCTTTGTGTAAATAAACAGCTTACTGAAGCGTATTATAAGGATTTAAATAATTATAAGGTGTGATCTACATGCTTAAAATCAGACAACTTTTCAAATGCTTAACCCCAAATGTTTTTAAGTTGAGATATTATAAAGTAAAACGACCTAAAATTTGTCTAAACATATATACTATAGTTTTAGACATAATGCTTTAAATTGTATTAAATCTATAAAAGTCTTAAATAATTGTCTTCTGATCTTAATAAGTTTTGAGGGTTTCATTTCATCATTTATGATTTTCCAGTACAGATTTATTTATTTTTTTGTTTCTTTTTGCTTTTTTGTGTCCAAAATGATTATAAGCCAAGATAAGTTTGTCATTTGAAAATTTGTGATCTTGGTCTTAAGACATCAAGACCAACTAAGAGCACTACTGATTTTTTAGTACTCACAATTCTTGTAAATAAACAAAAACTTCTATAATTTAAAATCTAACTCTGCCTCCTTCGCCAAACACTGACCTCCATGAGTCTGGACATTGTCTAAGACTAGACTTAGATTGTTTGGATTTTTTAATTATTCCTTAGTGTCTATTCCAATGTATCATACACTGGTCTTGATGCCTAAAAGTCTTGGGTGTGTCTTGGCCTCCTTACGCTCTGGTTTCAGACATGACTTGGTCTCAGTCAATGCAGTCTTGACTACACTAATAAAAATACATGACTGTAATTGTGTTGTATTAGCCTTAATAATTATTTTATAACAAAATATAATACAATAACATAAAACAGTAGCTACTACTGAAACTGTATAGAGGCATCAATCATAAGACTGAGGCCTGCATGCCTTCACTTGTGACACTTTTTATATTTGGCTAATTTCGTCAATGACCTTTTGAAGTCTTGATTGACTGACACTTAAATTCTAATGCAGTCAAAGTCACTATTAAAACATAATAAAATTTCCATACACTTAAAGGAGTCCTAACAAAACAGAGGTCTGCCTTACATTTACTCCCTGTACAAAGGAGATCAATCATGCCGTGTTGCTGTGCTGTTGAAGGGACATTTTTCAATTTAACCTTTATATTATGTGTTGACTACATCAGACTTAGGTTTCAACGCACTTAACATGAGTGGCATTTAATATAGCATAACACTTGCAAGGTGAGGCCGAGATGTGACCCTATTTAAATACAGAGCCCCTGCCTAAACACCTCCCCCAGAAAACACACACACACAAACAAACACCAAGGCGCTCACTGCCCTGACGCAATTATAATTAAACACACCTTATGCCTCCTTTGCAAATGCCCCTACATCGATCTGGGTTTTTAACATTCATTTGAGAACTGCCCCCCAGCAAACGTCTGCAGCGGCATCAGTCTTTATGGATCAGCAAGTTTCCATTAACAAAGTTGTTGATGTTGAATAGCGCGCTGCTGCCGCCATGACGCCGTGGATATATTTGGGTAAATTAACTTAGCATAAAGTGCTCGGAGGCTACAGGGGTGTTTTGAGGCAGCTAAAAAGAAAGCAAGGCACCAGTCAGTCCCGAAAAGTCAATGCACATATTACAATGTTGATGGATATGTGAGAACTGTAGCTAGTGGCGCAGTTTCACAAATAAAATGGCGTTTCTTCTATTCTCTTTATTGATTCATAATTACACATACTTACATAATAACACACTTTGTGAGATAAAAGAGGAACATTGTTTTAATTATAACGCACTTCAATAACATTTGAATAAGGTTAAATTAATTTAATTAGCCTAGATATTGCAGCAACACTAGGGTCTATAAAGTAAGACAGACATAAAATAGGCTAATATATTATTTCCGGTCGGCATTACAGTAAAAGGGGGACAAATACAAAATTACATAATAGACCGAGAAAAGGAAATAAAAAGTCTCTTAAAAAAGAACTGCGCTACTAATCTTGAAAGGGCGCAAATTTCCCAATTTTTTTATATTTATAAAAGTTTTCTTTTTTAATAGGGTCTGCTTACCTGGCTGCTAGGCGGCTAGCTCTAGCTCGGCTAAATGAGCAGCTCAAGGCGGATAACCTAGCAGGTGTGGGTTTGAAATTGAGAAAGCATCGATGTGCAACGTTAATAAACAGTAAAACATAAACACAAAAGGGTAATTTAGCCTTGATGGAAATTGGGTAAATAGTAGTGTATTGTTTTGTTATAATCAGAAGGTGTAATTTCTCCATATTGGCCGTTTCTTTGAGCTACGGCTAGTGAAAAACTATTTGTGAATAGGGCCTATAGCATCAGTCGCTAGCGGCTTCAGCTAATGTAGATCAGCAGCAATAGCCTCAGGGCCTTGACATGCACACGTCACTGCCCTTTGCCATTTGCAGCTGTGTTGAAGCCCAGAGCTGCATGAATAGTCACTGTTGTAAAGGCTGGAATAAGGTAACTTAAAATGGCTTGAAGTGTATGTGTAATGATGAGAAAATCAACACAGCATGTCAATCAATGGCAGTGGAGACATGTTTACATTTGCAGTTGAGAGCCTGTATTGGCTTGGACCTTCTAAAGGATTTAGAGAGATGTCCCTGCCAGGAATATAGAACCAGTGATTGACTGGAGGTTTCTGGAAAAAAGACAAAAAAGAAAAATAGGCAGTTTAATAAATGTAAAGGGTTGACATTAAAATAAAAAGAGAGACTCTGAGATCTGTCAAGATCTGTTTGCATTTGTGTTTTTATGCTACATAAACGCAGAACTTGTAAAAGATTTAGTGAGTCATTAAAGGTGGCATTGCTTCCAATACCTATAGGCCTATCTATAATTTAGAAATTATAGATATTTGCCATCTTACTTCACTGTTTCAGTACTAGACCTTTATTTAGAGAAAAAAAAGACAAGTTTAATTTCTCATTTGCAGAAGAGGGATATCAACTGTGATAACTATGATGTCAAGATGAGGAAAATAATGGTAAAGTATCTGATAATATGTCTGCATTGTAGATTTATATGATGCCTTTCACATTTTTATCATTCCATCAATTCCTAGTCTAATGTTAAAATGAATCAGAATACTACAATGTGTTTACATATCAACAAGCATTCTTATTGTCTGATTAATAATATATATTTATAAGAAAAGATGCTTCCTTTTCTCCTACGTATTATGTCCTCAGGCTTGGTTTGATCTCTGCTAATTCATCAGAAGGTGTTACTACATTCATCTTGGTAAACACTAATAATTATTAGTTAATTGGCTGCAATGAAACGTGACAGTAACATTGACTTGATGAATTTTTGATTGGTTTATTGTTTACAGAAAACACAGTCAATATTGTAAAAATATCTTGTATCACATGTATTCCAATTGATTGTTTATATGTATCAAGCTAAAGTAAATCAAAATGGATATGCCTTATTTAACAAAATTACTTCATTATTTAAACCACTAATGGGCACGGATTATTGCAGTGTCATGACTACGGTCTGTGTTGCAAAGCAGGGACATTGCACTGTGTTGACTTGACATGCAATGCAACTACAATGCACCACAGCTCCAGCCAGCTCCTCTTCTCACACTTGACGAAATGCTCACTGACACGCAGTGACTCATCTGTCTCGTCCTTGTGATGATTAAACAGTTCGCTGTTGATTATCTTCTCTTTATTTCCCCTTCGAGTGTGACTTTTGACCTATGTGTCACTGTGATCTATGGTCCAGGGTGTGATGTGACTGTGGAGAGAAGATTCTTCAAAAAAACATCTTTGGTAGATTATTATTATTCAAGATTAAATAATCAGAAAAAAAAAAAAACATAACAGATTTGTTTCCTTTAAAGGCCATTATACACAGTCAAGCTTCTGCAAAAAATGGTACATTGAATCTTTGACTCATACATAAATACAGTCTTATCTGCTTATAGATTACACTGTCACAGTATAGACTGTTAATCTACAAGTAACAGTCTCTTCAGCAGAATGTGGTCATGTTAAGTCTCAAGTAATACATGGTTTTCTGATTAACATTTTTAAAAGTACAAGGACTACTGCACATACAACATATTTACCTCTCAAAGTAATATCCAGCAACATCCTTTTTTGTCATGAGTCATGCCAAAAATGCTCTTTTCCAGCAGCATATGTTGAGTCAAATGGTGGTCCGGTGGTTGAGCCCCCAGACTACTGTCTAACACACCCCTTTTTCTTTTGACCGAGAAAATGCTTCTGTCACTGAGGCAGAATGTGAGGGGCCATGTTTTGGGATGAGGCGATTCCTAACGACCAATGGGGAAGCCCTTGGTGAAGTGGGGCCCATGGGCCTCCATTGAAAGACGGGTAGACGCAAAGGTAAAAGGAGGGGGTTTACCACAGGTCACAGCTCAGATATAATGATCCGAAGGGGCATCTAGAAGAATATGCAAAGGAGATAATGCATGTATTGTGTAAAAGTGTTGATGTTGAGACAAAAATGAGACATTCGGATGTGCGTCACACTGCTAACATTTTATTAGAGTTCATGCAGAAGTCAAACAACACAAACAGAAATGAAATGAGGCAACCCAAGAAAGTAGCAGTCGCACAGCGCAGCCTCCATTACAGGCATCTCTTCAAATGATCCAGTGACACAAAGAAACACACTGTTCCTCTCCAATACAGCACTGACATTACACTAAACAGTGGCAAAAAGCTTCTGAGGATCGAGTTACAAGTCACTGACAGCAGCTTACACTGAAAATAAACCCAGTGGGATACAGAGTTTTGAACAGGGAATCACAACATATGAACCAGGCTTCACACACACACACACACACACATTGAACACCAGAACGAACAAAAAAAGTTTAGGATGGAATTAGGATGGAATTTTTACTTTATAATGTGCAATGCTCTGTCAAAAGTAAGTTGTCTCTGATTAGTCGAGTAAGACCGGTCCATATAGGTGCGGGTTCAAGAGGATCTAAAAAGGTTCCTTCATGAAAATAAATAACAAATTAGTGTTATTTCCAACAGCTATAAATTAAAACTCCCTTAAAAATCTTTTAACCATATTTTACTGTAGAGACATATTGACTCAACAGGAACACCCACGTAAGCAATAACCATAACAAATACGCTACATTAGCCAGCAGCAATGTATAAAGGAAAACTGCATTAATATAACACAACAGCATATTATCACTATTCCCACTGTCCCTTTACAAATCAATTTTTGTTTTACAATAAAGGAATCATAATATTGAAAAATCTCAGAATAAACTCTCTCTATTATTTGCTCTTCCATTTCTCAGTAATTACAAATGTTAATGCTTTTGCTGATTTACAGTACGGGAGATTTGGAAAGTAACTGTCAAAGTGCACACTTGTTTTGAGCTTGTTATGATTGTGTAATACGTTGCATTTGTTATTGTCAAGTTTAAATGTCTCGTTTGTAGCGCCACGTCTGCGGCAAGCTCATTTCTGAAAAACAAATGTCATGTTCAAAAGGTCATGCCTTTCTAGGCGACGTCATAAAGAAAAAAGATTTTTTTTCTGCAGTGAGACACTGAATTTTCATTACATCCCTGGTTATAAAGTGGCAGATTGTGGGTCAAAAGCAGCTCAATTACTAGTTTATTTTATACACATACAAGTGTTCCTTCAGCAGCAAGAAGGCAAATTTGGTCCTCTACAAATTAATATCAGAGCAGAAAACAGCACAAACCACCAGCCGTGTGTTGAAAACTGTTACCGAGTTTGGTTTAAAAACAATTACCACTACATCACATTTACTATGGTGCCAACATAGCTTCAACATGATTAGACATATAACACTTCAACAGTGTTTTCCAGCAGAAAAAAAATTAAGACCAGCTATGAATTTATCATACTTCTAATCAAATCTCGGCAAAATCTCAATAAATTAACTGCAGTTCATTCATGTGAGGAATTAGTGTAGCCTAAAACAACACATGTATTTAATGTGCACAGCTTTGCCAATCAAAAAATAAAATACATTCCCTTTTTTAGGTCATTTATAAATGATAAGATATCTGATGTTTGCTAATTACTACAATGTACATCCCTGTTGTCAAAGCAGCTGGAACATGAGCTCCAATAACCATTTCCAGAAACCTACATAAATTGACATCTTTCTATACTGAAGCAGCTTAAATATACATATAACTCATATACTCAACATTTGCCATTTACAGATTTACAGTTTGAAAAAGGGACTAACACAACTTTCATAGGTGAGAAATACCATCGGTTGGGGTCAGATGTTAATGCATGCTTGGGCTACAATGAAATAAATATCTGAATATGCCTCTTTTAAAAAAAAAATCTATAAGGATTAGCTGCAACATGAAGCTCTGCAGTCCACAACAGCCCGAGCGAGACTCCACACAGAATAAACAAGCTTCCTCGCTGTCTGACACAGCTCATCCAATGGGATTTCAGCATGTTTGACACACTTTCTCTGGTGTAATAGTGTAAAAGGGAGGAGGTGGGTGTGGTTTAGCGTCAGGTCGGTCTGTCCTCAGATGATGTTGCTCAGCTGGTGGGGTTTTAGGCAAAGGGTCAGAGGTTAGGGGTTTACATGGCGTACAGTGCGTCTTCGGGTCGGTCAGTTTTCTTGCGGCTGGGGGTTCCTTGTTGTGCGCCTGGTTCTCCACCAGGGGGTGTTGGTAGCCCAGGAGTTGTCTCCGCAGCTTTGGCTCTCTCCTCCAAGAATTTATCAAACTCTGGGAAGAAAAAGGATAGAGGAAAAGATAAAGTTGAGTACAAATGTGGTTTAAAAAAGAGACTAATGTATGTTTATTGTACTAACCTTCACTTGTCACCCCTTCTTCACCGTCATCACCTTTCTGTAAAAAAAAAAAAAGGTTGCACACTTTACCAGACCCACTGTGTAATTTGTGTTTTTTCCCTAAACGTGGGTTAATTTGAGCCACACAAACCCACACCATATTGAACTATATTATTACATTTACGTTTAGGTTTTTGAAGTAAGGTTGTCCGTGGTAGATGTGTATTGCATGTGTGTATCTGCTCATGATCAAACATTATAGAAAATGTACTGACAAAGATTATTGACAAAGCGCTTTTTAATTTATTCTGTTTAACCTCTCTATTGTTTATTGAGCTATACCTGTTGTTCTTACAATGCAACTGTAATTAAATCTCATCTGCATTCGGTTTTTCAAGCAAAATTTATCAAGACGGCCTTTTGTGTCTTGGCTGCATTCATTTGAAAGTAAGATAAAAGTATCAACTATAGTTCAAAGTTAGCCAAAAGCAGGTGGAGAAAAAACAAAAAGAACACATTTAAACAAACTATACCTGTTTAATAATTGCATCACTATACTATATGACGCACATACAGTGCCTTGCGAAAGTATTCGGCCCCCTTGAACTTTACGACCTTTTGCCACATTTCAGGCTTCAAACATAAAGATATGATGATAAATGGAATCCACCTGTGTGTAATCAAGTCTCCGTATAAATGCACCTGCACTGTGATAGTCTCAGAGGTCCGTTTAAAGCGCAGAGAGCATCATGAAGAACAAGGAACACACCAGGCAGGTCTGAGATACTGTTGTGGAGAAGTTTAAAGCCGGATTTGGATACAAAAAGATTTCCCAAGCTTTAAACATCCCAAGGAGCACTGTGCAAGCGATAATATTGAAATGGAAGGAGTATCAGACCACTGCAAATCTACCAAGACCTGGCCGTCCCTCTAAACTTTCAGCTCATACAAGGAGAAGACTGATCAGAGATGCAGCCAAGAGGCCCATGATCACTCTGGATGAACTGCAGAGATCTACAGCTGAGGTGGGAGACTCTGTCCATAGGACAACAATCAGTCGTATACTGCACAAATCTGGCCTTTATGGAAGAGTGGCAAGAAGAAAGACATTTCTTAAAGATATCCATAAAAAGTGTTGTTTAAAGTTTGCCACAAGCCACCTGGGAGACACACCAAACATGTGGAAGAAGGTGCTCTGGTCAGATGAAACCAAAATCGAACTTTTTGGCAACAATGCAAAACGTTATGTTTGGCGTAAAAGCAACACAGCTTATCACCCTGAACACACCATCCCCACTGTCAAACATGGTGGTGGCAGCATCATGGTTTGGGCCTGCTTTTCTTCAGCAGGGACAGGGAAGATGGTTAAAATTGATGGGAAGATGGATGGAGCCAAATACAGGACCATTCTGGAAGAAAACCTGATGGAATCTGCAAAAGACCTGAGACTGGAACAGAGATTTGTCTTCCAACAAGACAATGATCCAAAACATAAAGCAAAATCTACAATGGCATGGTTCACAAATAAACATATCCAGGTGTTAGAATGGCCAAGTCAAAGTCCAGACCTGAATCCAATCGAGAATCTGTGGAAAGAACTGAAAACTGCTGTTCACAAATGCTCTCCATCCAACCTCACTGAGCTCGAGGAGGAATGGGCAAAAATTTTAGTCTCTCGATGTGCAAAACTGATAGAGACATACCCCAAGCGACTTACAGCTGTAATCACAGCAAAAGGTGGCGCTACAAAGTATTAAGTTAAGGGGGCTGAATAATTTTGCATGCCCAATTTTTCAGTTTTTTATTTGTTAAAAAAGTTTTAAATATCCAATACATTTTGTTCCACTTCATGATTGTATCCCACTTGTTGTTAAATCTTCAGAAAAAAATTTGTTTCATTTCTTTATGTTTGAAGCCTGAAATGTGGCAAAAGGTCGCAAAGTTCAAGGGGGCCGAATACTTTCGCAAGGCACTGTAAACACTACCCACCAGCCTAAAATAGTGATGGAAGAATACTTCTCTGTCGGATCAAAGGGCTAAAACTCAAAATATACCAGTGGTTTTACAGTGAGTTGTGTTGTTCATATTTAGTGATTCTAAAAGGGTTATTAATTTGTTCAATTCAAACTCTCTTTGGGCTACTGCCCAACAATTACAGAAAACACTCCAGCTGAAATGCTCCCACAAACAGCTCTACTTCAAAAATCCTAACACTTTTGAGTCATTTCAACAGCCAATTACCACCACCCCAATTTTTTATTATTGTGAACCTGTAAATTCATATCCAACATTCCAGTTAATTTTTTTAATCAACCAGTGCAAACACACAACACACATGAGCACAAAGTGTGCAATAGTGGTTTTCTATTGTACAATTGCATGCTCTTTTTACAGTGTCATCATAACCAGTTCAACTACAACACAGTAAAATAGTTAAATAGTGATGATTGGTGATCAACAATAAAAAAAAATGTGATTGTAATTATGTATAATACTTCATAAGGGATATGAAATAAAAAGGGGTGATTAGAGAAATAAGGCAGGCAGAAATAAAAATCATTGGGGCTCACCACATCAGTACTCAGCCACTCCTCTATGTCATCCATGACAGAGGACTGGCCTTCAGCACCCTAGGGGGTAACATGAAGACCGCCAGGGGTGGGCAGGGGTAGCAAAATCAGAAAGAAAAATACCCCCCAAACAAAAGGCAAAACAAATCAACAAAAAATGCAACTTAAAAGCAGGAACTAAAATTAAAATCTAGTTCAGACATGATGGCAAATGAGAAAACTTCTTTAACGCATCATACAATGATGGGGATGAAACTGAGAAAAGCTACTGAAAATGAAAATGTGATCAAGCAACAACACAGGCTTTTGCTGTCTAAAAATAAGCTGACTGTATAATGGAGTGTTTTTAAAAACAGGCTCCAACAATACAATCAGTGCACATTTACAAGCTTCAAAATGTTTCACACTAAGTGGTTTTGTCAAATCGATGGATTCACATGACACTGAAGTGTTAAAAATTGTTAGATTAGGATACACTATAAACAGTAAATTTTGCGATGGAGTTAAATTGAGTCTATTCTATGGTAAAGTTAACTTAGAAACATCAAGCAGCCTTTGGCTAAACTTCTACTCACTAGAGTAGTGAAGAATTTACTAAGTAGCAATGAAAGCAGTCAATAGACTAAGTAGAAAAAGGGTTTTGGCAGAGACTAACCGCTGCAGTGGGCTGTTGGACATTAAGAGTTGGAGGACTAACAGAGCTGTCTCCTCCTGTTGTGCTGCAAAAAAGAAAGATAAATAAAGAGACAATTTTCTTTATTTTTCTATTTACGTTTGTACATTAAAGTACAAAGCCTAACGAGTTTTTGACAAAAAATTATGTCATTCTGACATGTGGTATAGAAGTTAAAGAAGAAATGTAAATGCATCCTTACATTCTAAGCGTTTCAGGCAACGCTCCAGTCCTGGTTTGTGCAAACACGTCAAAGTCATCCTGTGCAGGAGCAGGCTTACAGCTGGACAGAGCACTCAAGGTGCTGCTCACACTGTCCGCACCCATGTCTGCAGAGAGAAAACAAACTCTGTTTTAAAAGAGCCATTTTAATGGGTAAAGTAAAGTAAGCGGGTTAAATGCTGTTAGCTGTCAGGGTTATAGAGTATGTTTTGATTAGCTAAATGGTTGTTTGAGTTCAGTTACTTACCCAGTTACACTTGGAACATAAAAAGCCAAACTAGCCCTTTAAAGTACATTTTAAACAAACCATTGTGTCAATAAACCACAGCCAACTCCATACCGAGTCCAGCCAGGCGGGAGGAGAGCGTGGCTGGGGATGCGGGTCCTCCAGTGGGGGCTGCAGTGGGCATGTTACTGACCACAGCTGGAGAGCCTGGACCAAGGTCTATGAGGTTGTCTTCCGTGGCCTCGCTTAGGACCTGTTAAAGCAAACAGGAGGCTAATCAAACGTTAAGTACAAGGAGCAAAGACAGTGGCGCATAAGCAGCAACGCAAGTCCTTGGCGGGAGGAGCTAAGGTAATGCTGGGTTAGACTGTAAAAAAAAAAAAAAAAAAAAAAAAGAGTGCTAAAGCGTGAGGTAAATAAAACCTGGTTAGCTTAAAGGAAGGCAGGTGGGAATTTTGCACATGTTCTTATGGGGATGTTAAGAGATTTCAACTGTGAACTGTTATCTTTGTGCTAAATACTGTAACTATAAGGTTAACATCCCCTCAAGAAAACAGAACTAGAGCAGGGAAGGTGGTCGGAAGACTGACTGCTTAGGGCCTGGAGGGACTAACTTGTCAAGATCAGTTTGCACTTCTCTTGACTGGTTGACATAACGCAAATGCAACATGGCAGTTCATCTCGATACATTTGAACACAGCCGTCAGTCCACCTCCAGGTTCACCGTTATCATTGGCTGTCTGGGGGAAGTGGGGGCGGCATTGTCAAAACATGCCATATGGCAGGAAGAGACGCTGGTGATGGTGGAGTCCATATTGTTTAGGCATGTTTCGACAGTAGCCGTGGGTGACAGTGGTCATTTACAGAGCTACAATATTCTCATACTTGCCTGTCTCAGCTAGCCATCGAGACAGAAAACGGAAAAGAGCAGAAGAGGACAGACGGTGAATACCATTAGCATGCCTGTGCAGGAACACAAAGGTAATGGTACGACTATGGAACATTTAACAGGCTTAATTAAACTGAAACCCTGCAGGCAATGATGCAGAGCCACCTTCTCAAGACAGGCTTTTTATGCTTAATATTTAATCTAAGAGGAAATTGAATTGTTAAGTCTCTTCGGTTAAATAAATTCAGACTTTATTTACTCATTAATTGTACAGTCTTATTGCAGTTGTGGAAGGGGTTTATGTGGCATTACATCCTGCAGCTCACTGATCTCAGACGTCCACTGGCTGCTCTCTCTTGTTCAAAAGCCCAATGCAGGAGATGGTCCATGTTGTTCAGTATTGCATCCATGCTTTTGTGTGTCTGTTGCTTTACTACTTCAATCGGAGTCTCCAAACTAATTCCTATAGTTGAACCCGCCCTCTTTATTAGTTTTTCAAGGCGCCTTAGAATGGAATTAAGCTGGACTAAGAGCACAGCCAATTAAACACATGAAGAAGAGCAGAAGAGAGGCAAAGATTACATTGTGTTATGTTTTGAATGGCTCTATTTGTATCGCCACGCTACGACAGATGGCTCCTTTGAAGCTGACCATTTACTAATTATTGTTATTGTGATTTATAAGTCTTAAACAGTGCATTTGAAGTCTCAGCTGTTTGTATTAATTCTGTATTAATAACAACATGTCTCTATAGGCCCTACTCCAATCTGATTATTGAATTTCTCCTGTTAAATTGTAAAATGAGCCTCTGAATAAACACATTCACCACAATAAATGTTATCTACGTGTACTTATGTGGCATTAAGACCACATTTGATTTATTTTTTTGTAGATATTAAATTTGTAACAATCAAATGCTAGAATGAGACTGACGTTAAAACTACAACTTGGGTTTCCTTTAATTAAGCATGTAAACTATGAAAGTTATTTGACACAAAACAATATGAGACCATGTTAGTTGAAGTGTTATAGTGTACAGTTTGCGCTTCAGCTGTGAAAAGTATGAGCATGGAAGAGTAGTACAATGCAATGCGAGATGTGATATGAAGCACTAAAGACTTGGCAAAGATGATTCAAAACCAGTCATTTTCTGTGTGAGGCAAACATTGGAACATTCACCACTTGGAGGTAACAACTGCTGACTCACCCCATTGTTCACATTTTGAGCTGAAGACCTTCCAGACCTAAATCTCTCATACCTGCAAGAAAACAAACGACAAACATTCACCAAATCAAATGTGTCCCAACGAAGAAACAATGACTTGGCAGCTGCTTGAGTATACGATGTAGAGTTCAGACCTGTCATAACGTAGAAAGATGTTGTTGAGGTCATCATTGACATGCAACAGCTCCTCAGTGACCGACTCATTAGAAACACAAGAGATGAGCTCCATTATTCTCTGCTGCATTGCTCTGCAAGTCCTGTTCAACTCCTAAACAACAAAGCCATTCAGGTTTTGGATTTACAAATAACAAGCAAAGAGAGAGACTGAATTGGTTGTTTCTTCTTGCCTGTAGTAACTCGTAGTCTGAAGCCTCTTCCTGTCCGGGGACCATCTCAGTCAACATCTCAGACATCACCTTTGTGTTTCCTCGCACAACGTCTAACTCACTGCGCAGCCTGCAAATCTAAAGACAAAATTATGAAGTATTGGTGCTCTCATGAAATACTTAATAGCCTAAAGTGTAATTTTAACAAGCTGATGCATAACATGACGTTGTACCTGTTCAGCTGTGGGGTTAAAGGTTCCAGAGGGGTTTATGTTGGGGACCTGAGGAGTGTTGTACACTGGTGGGATGGTCTGAGTTGTGGGCTGGGGAACTGTGCTGTACGTTTGTACAGTGGAGTCACCCTCTGGAGCTGAAGCCACCTAAAAGAAAAAAGTATGTGTATAATAGGAAATACATTTAAATACAATTCTCTCACATTTATGGCGACTTATACCCGCTGTGGTGTGTGAATAGGTGACAGGGTTTCCAGTTCTGAATTTGGGAACTCAATGCCTTTCCTTTTCATCTCTTCGTAGATCTGGACCACACCTGTTAGGTCAGGGCTGCTCCTAAATGCATCAGCCCACGCCTGGAGAACACAAGGTAACAATAAAAATAAATAAATAAAAAAAACATTGCATCTCAGAAGAATAACCAACATTAAAATGGCTAGAGACTTTAAAGAGCAGAAGATGCGCAGTAAAAGAGGCTTGTTTTGTGATTATTTCTGTTCCCTTTGAACAAAGTCTGGCCACAAACCACAAAGCTTTTTGCTAGAGTTTAAGTGAACCATCACAAGGGATAAAACAAAAACAAAATAGAACAGTGTCCTTCTTAGTCACAGTAAAACGTGAGTCATTGGGCGTTGACTGTGGTGTTTAAACAATAAAAAAATATTTTGTATTATTTAATACAAAATTATATATATATATATATATATATATATATATTACACATTAAAGCAACATTATTTTAACATAGCTTGTGGTCATGGTCTGTTTCACAGAACCATCTGGGAGGGCTTCCACAGATAGCATTAGCAAAAGATGAATACCTGGTGATGATTAAATGGATCGCCAGTCAGTAATCAAATTTCATCCAATCAAAGCATCATCATGTTGTTATACATCAGTAAATAGTAAAACGCTTCATCGTCAGACCTAAAACACGGCCATAACTAACAGTACTGCCACATCATTAATTTGAATCAGCAGCAGTTTGTGAAGAGACTCTTTGCCTGGCGCAGTTCAAGAAAGATTTTCTTAGTGGAACCCTGATGCAAACACTATGAAAAGGTTCAGCATTTGCATCAATTCAAGGACCACGTCCTACTGTATGCTGTAAAGTCTCAAAGGTCTGTTAAGTCTCAATATGACTAAGAATTACACACTATAATTCCGGTGAAGCAGGACTGTCGCAACAGAAGAATTACTTTTTGTTTTTTATGAGAACCATTAAAATAACTTGGGGCTAAAACAATTTCTTGTACTTACATTTACATTTAGTCATTTAGCTTTTATCCAAAGCGACTTACATTAAGGTTCCATTCACCAGTGTTACAGCTGGAACACCACTGGAGGCAAGGAGGGTTAAGTGTCTTGCCCAAGGACACAACGACAGTATGAACTGTGGGGCGAGTGGGAATCGAACCGCCCACCTTCCGGTTGAAGGACGACCGCTCTACCATTGTGCCCTTGCACCCCCCGTCCCCCCCTACTTTCTGGTTAAAAGTTACATTCCGTTAATTTATCATCAAGACTCAAACATTGTCTCAATTAAATCATATCTGAGTATTAGCACTCTTTTGCCTGGCTATGTTTTATATATTGCCAGGACTGAAGATAACAATTTTCTACAAACTGTGTAGCAAGTAAAGCTCAATGGATATCTCCCTACAGTCTCCCAAGATGACCCCTGCACCCCCATTCTGGACCCATGTTGAGGCTATAGTCACACTGTTTCTCTGGTGGAAATAGGAGCAGCCCACATGAGCCCAGAGAGGTTACTCGAGCTGTAGCAGGTAACTAGAGCCGATGCTGTTGAAGCACAGGAGACACTGCACTTCACCTGAGGCTCTGCCTGGTGATGACGGCACACCTCACAGACTGCTGCACAGCCGTACACAATGTAGAAAGCACCAATACTTTTTATCTCATTGGCTTAAAGGCATTTATGTTAACCTTTGTTGGATAAATGTTTATCTGTCATTTTACTGCTCCCATACCTGAATCAGGGCAAGGACTTTATCTTGAACTATTGTGGGTGGATTATTCTTGGGAGAGATAATCTTGACAAGCACACCATCCACAAAGTCTCTGCTTGTGACCAGAGAATGGAAACGATGGCCACAATTCTTTACACAAGACTCCAAAACCTGACAAAAAAAACAAAACAAACAACATAAAGCAGTGTTGATAAAGCAATTCAAATTCCCAACAATACTTTTTTCCATAGTGACTTCATGCTGTCAACTTATATAACATATAACATATATATAACATATTTGTTACTGCTACACATGTGCACAGTATCCACCTTTACTCACCGTTAGGGTCAACATCACTTCCTGTAATTCTTGTTTCCATTTAGCCTTTTCTTCACTGCTCTAATGGCATCCGGTCTGTACACACAATAGAAATTGTAATTTAATTTTTATTCACTGTGTGACTCATGTCCTCCAAATGCTATTATATTACTGAGAACTAAATGCCAAAGAGCTCTAAGAATTTAATATACTGGTGGCAAGATGTTGACAAACTACAAGGGTGAATTTTAACATTGGGTTCAGCTATTGGTTGACATTTCATAATAGCAGGGTTGACACTGGGACATTTTGCAACACAGCAATAATTAACTTGCCTGTTGTATGAGGTAAGGTAATGCTATGAAGGCACATCAGTTTAAGTATTTAGGCATCCATTTTCAGTAAGCTGATAAAAGCACTGGGCTAGACAGGCCTTACTGGGTTTACAACCCACAAATCAAACACGGTCTGAACTTCCCACAGCAGCTTAAACATACAGCACCACAAGGTTAAAAGCCCAACGAGATAAGACGCAGGGCCTTGCATAAACCCTTTCCACAAAACCACAGCCACGCCTATTCTCTTTATTGGGACACAGAAAAGGTAAAAGGGCACGACATGAAACAATTTTTTCAACAGACAGAACTATTCAACGCAGAAATTCAAAAGGATTAATAAAATACACACGCGGATTGACTGTTTTTTATTGTGTACTACCCACCCGTCCTCTGTTTCATTGATAATATCACATATTTCCATGTTGAGGGTCCAGTCTTCACTTGGTAGGGAGCCATCAGTAGCTCTTTCTGGAAGACACATATTTGGCGAACATAGCATTTGAAAATGTCTTAGCAAAACACAACAAACTAAAAAGATTATAGGTCAGTCTGGGGGCCACAAAACTGCCAACATAACTACGACAGAAGACCCTTAAAATAAATACAACTGTGAACACTGATGTTCAGTTGTGGACGGTTATACACTTGAAATATAACAGGAATGAGGCTGGTTGGATGACGGTGATGCTAGCAAAATGACAGTAGTTAGCAGCTAGGTGGCTAAAGTGGTGGTAGCTTAACAGCTGCACAGAACTGGCTTACAGGAAATACAGCGACATTTCAATGGCATTTGCAACCATTTCCACAGAATATAAAAATACTATTTACATACCAATGCAATGTCCAACCGGAGTACTGAAAGGATTTCCCAAAAGGAACTCCATCTTGCTCGAACAACAAACAAGTCAAACCATGGGATGAAGATGAAACATGAGGAAAGGTTCATTAAACCCCGCCTACCATACAATGTAATTGGCCAAAAAGCTCAGATCTACAGCGTGATTGGACTGCCAGCCCGTCAATCATAACAATTTGGCGATTGTAAATAAGAGCAAAGGTTAC
Organism: Perccottus glenii; assembly: GCA_024416835.2. NCBI lineage: Eukaryota > Metazoa > Chordata > Actinopteri > Gobiiformes > Odontobutidae > Perccottus > Perccottus glenii. The sequence goes on along the minus strand of CM044566.2, from coordinate 12,055,697 downwards.
CTCAATAAAACTATCGTTTTTTGACTGTCGCCCTTTTCATATGCAAAAGGTCCGTTACCAGGTGGGACCACACAACACCAAACGGCAATAAGGCAAAGAGTAAAATAACTAAACCCAATTTGTTAATAGGCTACTGTATGTGTTGCTTTGTGTACATTTAATTGTTGTGTTGGGTCCTAATGAAAAGTGAAAGCATAGATCAACTTAGGAGTAATAAACCACTTATTATAGCGCATAAAATAATAGAGTAAAGTACAGTTTTACTTTTCATTGTGCATAACAAAACAAGTACATAACAGTAATAATTAGTTTATTACAACACTGAAATCCTAAATTGCAGTAAATGTTGTGTGATTATTACACATTCTGACAGGTGAAAAGATTTACCTTGCTGTATGTGATTCCCAGATACCAATCCTGGGAGTCCAAACAACCAAGCTATCCCAGTGGATAGTGTATGTATAATTGATGATACACACTTATATAGTTTGGGATGAACTGTGCACAGAGCAGGCACAAGCTGAACATTCTAGCACCAAACACACAACAAAATTAGTCACCACTCCATCCAAAATGTCACAAATGAGTGAGAGCTGACTGCAGGCTCGGTATGGTGCCACATTTGGCAGCTGCCACATATCAACACTGCAGGAAAAGATGGCCAGTGAGATGAGACTGCAACAAAGCAGCTGTCAGTCAGCTAAACAAAATAAACATGTTTGGGTTCTTTCAGTCAGATTTTGGCCAAGAGTTGCTTAATTGTTCAGTTGTTGTTTATAGTCCTGCAAAAGTTTGCGTTTCACAGATGAAGTCTCAGAAGTCAGTTGGATGAAGAGGGCTCCAGCTGCCGTACGGGCCCTCAGGTCATACATATCATAATCATGAGCCCACTCCACATTACCCCACTGGCGGATCTGTGAACAAATAATTGTTTTAAAAAAGAACATGTATGTCAAAGCACACAGAAAGAATACAATGAAAGTAGTATATTTTTTCTTAGGAAGTGCATCATTATCTAAAAGTATACACTATGGGTCTCAGGTTTCCAGAAAATGAAAAACAGAGAATATGTCTATTCTTGATTTCTATGACCTCAATTACTAAAAAAAAAAAAAAATAAAAAAAAATAAAGAATTCACACAATAAAAATATATGACTCTCAGTTCCTACCTGATATTCTTCCTCCAGTCTGGAGAGCAGCACAGCCTGTTCTACAGACAGATGTCTGTCAACCATGCCCAAAGCCAGCACAATAGACTTCAACTGAGAAATTACAAACTCCAGCCCTGCACATTAAACAACAAACAGTTAAACTTTACATTACTGCAAGACTTTTGTGTCTGTGAGCTCTACAACAAAGTCTAACATTTCTTACCTATCAGGGACCAAAAGTTGTAAGACTTGAGATGTTGTCGGAACAAATCTTTGGTTGCTTCAGAAATATCAGGGCCCAAAATACTGGATGATGAACCAATAGTAACTCTATATCTAAAAAAATAAAAACAGGCAAATGAATTACATCACAATCTATCAGGTTTTTATTTCAAATTAAATCAAATAGTGTATGTATAATTGATGCCCACCTGTTCTCAATCCAATGTAGCACAGGGTCCCACTCATTCTTCTGAAGCTCCACCAAATCATGGGGCTCATCTACTCTGTAACTACATCAACAGTGCCATATATTAAATGACGTTACCCGAGACAATTTTGCAATGCATAAATCATTTGTTGCATTTATATAAAAATCATGTAGAAATGTTGAGATTAAAAAGACAAATATACAGTACCAGACAGTATCCGTCTCTAGAAACTTCAGGGCAGCTCTGATCATTTGGTCCTTGTCACGGTGTGTGGGATTGTCTAGGGCTGTATTACAGAGTGTAGTCTACAAATGTGCAAAAAATTTTGAAATGTCCATGTAAAGCCACTAAACAAATCTATAAATATATCTTTGTCTTTTTAAAATGTAACTGAAATATCTTACCAGGTGCATTGAGTAAAACTTAAGTATGTCCTGTTGAGCATCCCATTCGGTTGCTACAGCGATGGCCAGAGCTTCATTTGGCACTGCAAACAACTTTCCTCCTGGAGTTTTCAGTTTCCTCCGGTCTAAGTTTATCTCATACAAACCACCTACAAATACATTTTCTGAGTTGGTAAACAATTGTTTTAAGATACACACAATAAATTGAGGTCATTAGCACTTACCATCGCACTGTGATATGCTGACATTTTGATAAAACCTTTTTTTGTCTGTAAATAGCAGATACCAAATCATATATTACACAAAAAATTACACAAGGACAAATATAATGTTTAATATCATAATAGTATCTATGCCATGTCTACGTATGATAATTTATCTTACCAGTTGCTGAAGAGTATTTTAAATAAGAGGGTAGCTGTTTTCTTGGACACATTTTACTGTGTAAAAGAACATTTCCAAACCCACTTTGAAGTCTAACCAGGCTCCGTAACATTGTGGAGAACAGCATTAAAGAAAGCTAGCTCAGAGAGTAATGAGAATAAAGCTACGTTGTGTTTCTAGACCAGCTTAGCTCGTTAGAGACAGCATTCTTAATAAAAGTGAAATATTTCTATTACTTATTGAGCATTTGCTCATTTCTCTAATGCGGTTTTCTGTAGCTCTGTCGTTAAAATCCACGCGTGTGACCCATGGATGTATTATTTCATGGTGTGACCTTCCAGATTTGACAGGAAATGTTTATACTAAACAATGGGAGATGTAGTTTTCAGCCACATTGCCACAGAGCTACGAATTCCATAGTAAAACTACAGTCAGGATATCGCGGAACCATTTCCGCAAATCTAACCAATGAACGTGCAAGGTGTTGCAACGTCAACTCGATTGCCCAATCACAAGGGTGGATGCTTTATTCACAACGCCGCGTCGTAGTCTACTTACTTTTCTGGGAGGTTGGTGACTGGCAAACTAAACAGAAGCGAAATCACGGGGAATTTGGATGTTGTTGGGCCCTCTCAGCCCCTTTCACCTCACTGTAGACGCCCATAGTCCACTGTCCAGACGGCCATTGACCGCGCTCGGTGCCCGAGCAACGAAGCGGGAGCCATGCCTGTCCCCGCTGGATATCTAAGCGAGTCCCCTGCCGCGGCCTTCGTATCCTCGGCCTCGCTTATCCCGCCGCCTCCGATCAACACACAGCAGCCTGGGGTTGTCACTTCGCTGCTGTATAGCGGATCCAAGTTCAGGGGGCACCAGAAGAGCAAAGGAAACTCTTACGACGTGGAAGTAGTTTTGCAGGTAAAACAGTGAAGCAGTGGTTTTATTAATGTGGCGAGCTGTCAGGGGTGTTTTGTCGATCTGTCAAACAGCGATGTGGTGATTGACAGCTGGAAAATCAATGAACTATGGCCTGTGCTAGGTGCTAATGTAGCACTGTTTACGATATTACACTAGCACCGCTGAAGCTCATTTATTACTGAAATGTAGCAGAAAACAACACCAAATAGATACACACGCTATGTTTTATGTGTAAAAATACGGCTTCTGATAGATTGGGACTACTTGCAAAACCACAAAACTGCGTTTATAAGTTATGTGAAATCAACAATGTTTCATAAGGACATTCACCGCCTTATTAAATATAAAAATCCAACAGCATATGTAGATATGTCTGTAACATTGTCTTCTCGTGTTTGTTGTTTATGTGAAGCATGTGACTATGGAAGACTCCTACTTGTGTGGCTACCTAAAGATCAAGGGACTGACAGAGGTGAGAAGACCAATAGCAGCCACAAACATTAATCAAGTGCTGTGTCTGGACATTGCATATTGTGTTTGTGCATACATATTATATATTATAAAAATACTACTTTGTTATAGGAATACCCAACTTTGACCACATTTTTTGCTGGGGAAATCATCAGCAGAAAGCGTCCATTTCTCACACGGAAATGGGATGCAGATGAAGATGTGGATCGAAAGCACTGGGTAGGACCAAGCTTGGAATAATCTTGAACTACTTTACTGTTTTTAATTTGCATCACTGTGGATTCATTCATTCATTTATTTTTCAGGGCAAGTTCAGGCGTTCTACCAGTATGCAAAGACATTCAACTCTGATGATTTTGACTATGAGGATCTGAAGAACTCTGACTATATTTTTATGAGGTGGAAGGTATGCTTCTTAATCTGACCATATGCTGTAGTCTCTGAGGTGCTACCATTGATATGTCTTTGCCTGTTCCTTTCAGGAGCAGTTTCTGGTGCCCGACCACACAATTAAGGACATAAGCGGCGCTTCCTTTGCTGGATTCTACTACATCTGCTTCCAGAAATCCACAGCAACAATTGAGGGCTACTACTACCACAGGAGCTCTGAATGGTAAAAGCCCATAGAAAGGGCACAAATCAAGAGATGGGTTTATTGAAAATTGTGGTCCATATTTAGGGTAGCTATATGGATGAGATTGTATTGTGGGTCAAATGTGAACCGAATTTCGATCGTTTGAGGCCTTGTAGAGTGCTAATCATTTGGATAGACTCTTGTCATCGGGTTTAATTAAGTCAGAAACACCTGTTTAAAATTAACCAAAGAACTTTGTGGTAAAACTGGGGTAAAATGAATGGAATTGATAACAATTTGAAAGTACTTGAAAGAAAAGCTTGAAAACAACAGTCAAAACTATGTTATTAGAAGGGGATTATCACATCAAAATTATACTTTTGCACCTTTTAGATGTCCCAGATGTGCGTTTCTTGCGCACATTATTGCATGAAGATTTATAGCATTTATGAAGTAAATTAAAATATTTGCTAATACTTTGAAGTAAAATTGCCACCAGTTGTTTTATTTATATATATATATATATATATATATATATATATATATATATATATATATATATATATATATATATATATATATACAAAAACACTATTCTTTCCCAGTAAAGATGGTAAAATGGAAACCTTAATTCTGTAACATGTTTTACTGATGACAGTAAAAATGTGAAATAGATCTTACATTGCATTCCTAATGGTTTTAAAAAATTCTGAATGAACATGCGAAGACTTGTCTTGTAAAGTGAGACACAATTGCAAGTCTTACTGCAGTCACACAGTTAAGATCTTCACTCAAGGATCAGGTGTTTGTCTTTACTCTCAGTATAATATGACATTTATACTCATGCCATGTTGCTTTTTAATTACAGGTACCAGTCTTTAAACCTCACCCATGTCCCTGAACACAGCGCGGCCATCTATGAATTCCGGTGACCTTTGTGGACTCTGGAGTGTCTCTGTAGATGGACTAAGACTTGGGGCAAAGAAGTCCGCCAAAGCTGCTGAGGGAAAAGAGACGACTAAGGATGAGAATTTTGTCTCTGAAGAAGTACAAATCTCTAACGTGTTCTCACTCAATGCTTGGTCAGAGGCCGGGACAGATGAATGTATTTAACAACTGAGACTGAGGAAAAGAAGGGAATGTTGACGTTGTGCTCCTCAGCTGGAGCTTGTAAAGAAAAAAACAGCAGCAAAGACTGTGGGTGAGGTTCATTTAGTTCTTTAGTTTTCTTTAAGAAAAAAAAAACAAAACAATGCTTGGCAAATTATTTTGAGACACTTTATAAGCTGAGATTCCACTGCTTCTTTCAAAACCTTTCATCTTTGAACCATTTTGGACAAGGATTCGACTGAGGAATCTGCTCTCAAGATTGTGGTACAAGTGTGGGAAATGAAAGAAATTTTTAGGTGCACAATCCAAGCTCTTCAGGTTTTAGGATTGGAGCTTTAATTAGCCCCTTAGCTAGAATGACAGTATTTTTGTAAAGCTAAGCTGGTTCTCAATTGCCTGCCAAGAGGACATTTTGTAATTTAACACGAAATGACGGACGCTAAGTGGCACTTGAAAAGGCTGCAATGTGAGTGACACAGACATATACACAGTTGTGTGTGTGTTTTTTTTTTTTTTTTTTTTTTTTTATTGCTCGGGAGATTATTATTAATATCACACATGATTTGCTGTGGATCTTTTAAGTTACATTTGCACAAAGATGTCTTTAACGTGTTTCAGAAACATGACCAGGATAGGAAGCTTCAAACTGACAGGATTTCTGTAGAAAACCCTGTCAACTATGTGAAGCCAAAACAATCGCATAAATGTGTTGGGGAAATGTTTTTGTTTTTACTCCTCCTTTTTTATGTTTTAAATTATGGCCCCCCTTTTTCCATTTATGTCCCTTGACTATGCAACCCTTCCAAGACAAACTTTGAGTTTGCAGAGACTAAAATGTATTCAATCCTTAGAGTATATCAAAATTTATCGTCATTAGAGGAAATATTTTTGTTAAATTGTCTACAAGAACTTTCCGAATCATGTTCCCTTCCCATGTGACAGTGCCATGTTTTTAAAGTTTATCAGAGTTGTATTATACAGTAGATCTGGAGTGTGATTGTTTGAGAATAATAGTGGTTTGATTGACGGGTGACTGTAAAGAATGGATTATGGAATTAAAGAAATTTTAATCCGAAAATATTGTGTTTTGCTTCACATCACATGACCATGTTCTATAATTTTACGCTGATAAAGATTACCTGCCTGACAGGCCCTACACTGCCCTCTGTTGGACTAACATGAAAGATCAAAATGCTATACAATCTATGGTACTACTACTAAATGCCAAATTCCTCATTAGTTGTACTAGTGCACACGTTTTTAGCTTTACTAGTGCTCCTAATTGGAACAAAAGGTTTACTATTAGAACTAGTACGGAACTAAATGTCAGTACTAGTACTAGTATGTCAAATTTTGAGATCTAGTTGCCCACTAGTGCTACTAGTGACACACATAATGTCTACTCGTAGTACAGTGCAGGGGTCTCCAATCTTTTACAAAATGAAAATGGCAGAGAGCTACTTGTGTTTTTAACATTATTCTTGTAGAAACAAAATTAAATTTGTTTTGCCAGAACATTAACCCTTTACTTTAAAAAAAATGTGTGTGTCCACAACAATATAATGTATTATATATGTATTTCTTTCCTGTGTATCTCACAAAGTAAAACCAAACAAAGCAATTACAAATGTTCAGATACTTGTTTATTCAGTAAATGACTAAAGTCAACAAGAGAGGTGTATTGTGTAATGTAGCCTCAGGTTTACTCTTACGGAGTATTTTCTGGCTGCAGTTCTATAAAATATGTAGACAGACTTTCAGATGACAAGGGTTCAGTCTAACTACAGAAATGTAATCTTTTAAACTGAATCTTTATCTCAATGTTTCTCTTTTCGTCCCAAATGTTCCAGGTCGGAGCAGCAACATGGCTGCCTCTGGTTAGTAGATTTATAAATGCCTCCGTATCACACAAAGATAAAGACATTTAAATCATTTTTAAATAACTAAAATTAATCTTGAATTTTAAGTTAAAATGGGATACAACAGTACATTTGTTGTTTTTTTAATTTGTTTGAAAAGTCCAGTGTGACAGTTTATCCCACATTATGTGACAACCTACCCCACACTTCCTTTATTTAAATGCCTATAAGTCTGTACTGAAGCAAGACAGAAAAATGAAATGAAGTGAATGAATGAGACTTTGCTTTTTTGCATGGTATGCAGTTTTTAAATCTATGATGTACACAACCCATTTTATATACACAAATGAAAAACATGCGACTATTCATCGTTTGTACTTAAGTATTCAAAAGTAGAAAAAAATAAAAATGTTTTTCTAATATCAATAAATTGCTCAACGTGATGCATTAATCTTGCAAATTCTGCATTCTGCCTTTGTCTTTTCAGTTATTAAAATGTATTCAAATGCTGCTTCTTTTCCTACTGTCACTCACTTTCGTATTGGTGCACTCCTCTCTCCTTCTCCCTCCCTCCATCCATCCTGTTCAGCACACCTGTGTATGAGTCCGCCCCCATCCCTCTCTGCTGTATGATCCTTGTCTGTCCTCACATGACTGGTTACACAGTATTCAGTCGACTCACTGCAGGAAGCACCTGGGAAGCACCTGTTGCACAGAGATCATCATATCATTCTGCCTTGTATTACTTGACAAAAATAAAAAAATAATAATAATAATGGCTCAGAATAAAAATAAAACGGCTTGCTCAAGTCCAGGCTGAAAACGGTTCTGTTTAACTGTGCATATAATCTGCATTCCTCATTTTTAGTTTTGCTTTTATTGATTCGTTTTATTTTATCCATTCATCCATCCATCCATCTTCTACCGTTTATCTGGGGCCGGGTCACGGGGGCAGCAGTCTAAGCAGAGACGCTCAGACTTCCCTCACCTCAGACACTTCCTCCAGCTCTTCTGGGGGGATACCGAGGCGTTCCCAGGCCAGTCGAGAGACATAGTCCCTCCAGCGTGTCCTAGGTCTTCCCTGAGGCCTCCTCCCTAGGGGGGCGTCCAGGAGGCATCCGAAACAGATGCCCGAGCCACCTCAACTGGCTCCTCTCGATGTGGAGGAGCAGCGGCTCTACTTTGCGCTCCTCTTGAGTGACCGAGCTCCTCACCCTATCTCTAATGATGGAGCCAACAGGACAACATCATCTGCCCCTGGCTGCGCCTCAAAATCCTGTCCATAAAGATAATGAACAGGACCGGTTAAAGGGCAGCCCTGCCGGAGTCCAACATGCACTGGGAACAGGTCTGACTTACTGCCGGCAATGCGAACCAAGCTCCTGCTCCGGTCGTACAGGGCCTTAGCAAAAGGCCCCGGACCCCATACTCCCAGAGCACCCCCCACAAGGTACCACGAGGGACACAGTCGAATGCCTTCTCCAGATCCACAAAGCACATGTGGACTGGTTGGGCAAACTCCCATAAACCCTCCAGCACCCTGGAGAGGGTATAGAGCTGGTCCAGTGTTCCACGACCAGGGCAAACAGCATTGTTCCTCCTGAATCCGAGGTTCAACTATCGGCCACATTTTCCTCTCCAGTACCCTGGCATAGACTTTCCGGGAGGCTGAGGAGAGTTGCACAGAAGTCCAATAACAGAACACCACTGGGGTTCAGATCAGAGGCCATTCCTCCCAATCACGCCCCTCCAGGTGTCCCTGTCGCTGCCCACGTGAGCGTTGAAGTCCCAAGAAGGCTGGGTACTCTGCACTGCCTTTTGGCCCATAAGCACAAACAACAGTGAGAGACCTATCCCCGACCGAAGGCGCAGGAAAGCGACCCTCTCGTTCCCCTGGGTGAACTCCAACACATGGCAGCTGAGCTGGGGGCTTTGAGCAAGCCCACACCAGCCCGCTTCTCACCGCAGGAAACTCCAGAGTAGTGGAGAGTCCAGCCTCTCTCTTAATTTGGGATTTGGGTTCCAGAGCCCAGGCTGTGCGTGGAGGTATGCCCGACTATCTCTAGTTGGTATCGCTCAACCTCCCGCACAAGCTCAGGATTCTTAACCAGCAGCGAGGTGACATTTCATGTCCCTTGCACCAAATTCCGTGTCCGGGGATTGGGTCGTCTAGGCCCCCGCCACTGCCACCCAATCCACTTTGCACCTGCCCCTTACGGTTCCTCCTGCAGGTGGTGGGCCCACGGGAGTGGGAGAATTTGTTTTATTTTTGATTAATTTTATTGATAATTGTATTTGTGTTTTATACCTCTCTATCTTTTTTTTTTGTAAAGCACTTTGAATTGTTGTTGTATGAATTTTGCTATATAAATAAACTTGTCTTGCCTAGCCTAGGACACATTGTTACTGCGAATTAACTGGCCCAGAAGAAACATTTAAAGATTGAACAAAAGGGGTCCCAGGATGGACGGACACCTGTGGGACCCCACATGTCAAGACGATTTGGTCTGAGTTTACAATTTCAACAAAGTACTTCCTGTCTTCAAGATTGGACCTGAACCATTTGAGGGCAGCACCGGAGATGCCCACCCAGTCCTCTAACCTCTGTAACAGGATCACATGATCAACTGTGTCAAACGCTGCACTCAGATCCATCAGGACTAAGCCTGAGACTCTGCCTGCGTCAATGTTCATACAAATGTCATCTGTCACCTTAATAAGAGCCTTCTCAGTCTGTGATGGGGCCTAAAACCTGACTGACAAGCATCAAAGCAGTTGTTTATCAGGAGAAAGTCATTAAGTGGTTTGTATACAACTTTTTCAAGGACTTTTCCTAAAAAGCGTTACGTTTAATATGGGCCAATAGTTGTTTGGCACTGTGGCTTTAAGACTGCTTTTCGTAAGGAGAGGCTTAATGACAGCAATTTTAATGGCCTGAGGAAATGCTCCAGACTGGAGTGAGCTATTAACTCAGTGAGTGAGCTGTGGTAACAAACTGCTCAGCACAGATTTTAGAAATCTAGTGGGTAACTTGTCAAAGCAGCATGTGGAAGAACTCAGACTGGAGATGGTCTCTTGGACTGTTTAGTCAGTGACAGGTGGGAAGTGTGTGGTGTGTGGACAGTTGTCATCTGTGTTGTGGAGTTTATTGCTTGTTTAATACTCTGAACCTTATTTTTAAAGAACAGACTTTAACAAATTATCAACAGTAGAACATGAGGCATTTTCAAACGTTATCTTTTTAAACAGTGCCTCTGTGCTGTCATTATGTATATCCTTCAGAAAACAGCAGGCCCCACAGGTCAAAGAAGACAGGGCAAATGATCACACAGGGCAACATCGAGCACGCTGACATTTGAAATAATAACCCCCTGAGTAATGAGCAGGTCCAGAGTGTGCCCTCTGCTGTGGGTGGGCTTACACATGCTGAGTAAGACCGAATGTCTTAAGGACAGCACAGTGTTCTTTTAGTATTTCTGTCACAAACACATCCACAAACACATGTACATTCAGATCACCTATAATGATGATACAGTCAAACTCTGTGCACTACTAGTGAGTATTTTGTTGGCATTCCATAATAGTTGAGGTAAAGTGACATGACAGTGCCCTCTGTTGGCTTGAAATGTTAACTGAGCTGAACTTTTTATTTAACCTTAGATTGAAACTTCAACAAAAATAATGATGCAGACATACGTTTTGTCTCTAAATGTATTTCAATAAGGCTCACAAGTCCCCCACCCAAAGAAAATTGGTGACTATCATTGCTAGTTAGTTGTGAGTTTTTTGGGTTATTTGTCAGACATTTTAAACAGCCCAACTCTTCAGCAATCAGCAAGACCTTTTATGAACCAGAACTTGCATTTTCATTTTTATTTCATTTAATTTATTTATTTTATTTAATTCATGCCACTCTGGCCACAAAACATAATAAACAACCACAAAATAAAAAATAAAAGCAAACAAGCATAGCTGCCAGAATCCATAAACAAAAAAGGAACAGGAAAAAGATTAGTCTTATATGGCCTGCCCCTTATTTTACAAATTATCTAAATCAATCCAAAAATAATCAAGATAATTAAAAATTCAAAATAATCAAAAATTAATCAATCATGAACCCCGACCCTTCCTTCATTTGTCAGCATATCTCCACTTATTTAAATTTTTTTTGTATTCGCTCCACATTTCAAATTTTCAAACACCTGACTTGTCAATTTCTTAACTTCTCCGCTCAGACTCTTCCATAAATTGACCGCTCTCTCTGTAAAACTCCGTTCCATTACTTTTGTCCTGAATCTTGGTTTTGTGAAGATTACTTTAACGTTGTACCTACTTTCTCTTTTTTCAAACCTCTTTTGGATATTTGATGGTAATGTTCTTTTTATTTGCTTTATACATAATTTGGAATATACTAAAATCAATTATGTTATGAGATTTTAAAACCTTAATTGACTTAAAACTTAATATAATGATATTTTGTATCAGTTTTACAACTGATCATACTAAACAACAAACACATTATAAAAGGTACAATTTCCAGCTGACGTGCAGTTTTCTACAGAACTACTGAATAATTACACTTGACACAACATGTCATGCATAAATGTTTGCAATGTGGATATGGAATGTGGCTGCTCCTGTAACCGAAAAGACCACATAGCTTTATTTAGGTTAACAAAACATTTTGGCTATGCAAGTGGTGCTGCTTGTCCTTTGTGTTCTTTGTGCTTATTGTGAGTGTTGGGCCTAAGGGTGGCAGCACAACAAAGGCTTTGATGAAAGTGCCCTTGGCTGCAGACCAGTTATGTTATGACATTATAAGCTATGGATTGTTTGGCTTGGAGTTAATCTGTGGAAAGGTGACTTTTTTTTTTTTTTTTTTTTTTTTTGGTATTGTGAATTTATACTTAGATCAAATCTCGATGAGCCTTGGTACATTAAGTCCTTCTGTCTTCACTTCCACACCTCATTTTGTGGTCTTCTTGGAGTGATGCAACTTTATAGCACTTAAACTCAACAATACCTACCTGTGAGCTGCTGCTGACATTGGCTAACTTTAGTGCAAAGGCCTCTACTATTTCCATCACAATAGAAAAGAGAAGGTAAAGAAGGCCATATATATATATATATATATATATATATATATATATATATATATATATGGTGGTTTTGTAATAGTTGTAGGAGACATGGGAAAGTTCTCTAAAGATTCCAGAGAAAAGAGAAACAAAAGCAACGCATGTTAGCTTATAAAGCTGTAAACTGGGCCACAGCATTTCCTAAATACTTTCCTGTTGACATGGCCTTCTTTACTTTCTTTCTATTGTGATGAACATAGTAGTGGCATTTGCACTAAAGTAAGCCAATGTGTCAGCATCAGCAGAGTGACAAGTAACTGAACCAGCTTCCTTGGTTTATGAAAATGTAAATTAAAAAAGCTGCATTTTGTTTTTCCACCCCCAAGTTATATTTTTGGTTCCTCTTCTGAAACAATAATACCCTTCTTCTTTCAATAGTCATACCAGTCATATTCACCTGTGATTGGAAATTGTTGTTTGTAAAAAAAAAAAAACTTTTACTAACCCAAGATAAAATATAATAAATTAATGCTCCCTGAGAAATGCTATACCATCTCGGAAGAGCATGCATAAAAGCAGGGTTTAGACTTTTCATTGCCAATGGTCATTTTTATTAACTTATAGCTGTACCCATAACATATTATTTAAAGGCCTGAGCTCAGCAAGGCCCTATTGTGTCTATCTTGTTTATAATTCTGTCAAAACAAAAACTATTTTAAACACCCAATTTATGAAACAACCAGCGCAAATTCCATATTAAATATTCAGACAAGATACTCTTTTAGCACTTTTAGCACTTCATCTAAAATTCAAGCACAAGCTGAGAAACACAATTAAAGAATATGTATGTTTTTTGCATTGTCCACTACCTCTTTTGCACATCTGAAGTCACGAATTTAGGTCTCTATTCTTGTTCTTAAAACAAAACAAAAGGAAAGTATTTGATTATATGTTGGGTGACTCACATTCTATTGAGTGACATGGGTGCAGCAAATGTAAATACTGTCCACTTTGTTTGAGGTACACTGCTTTTACTGGAACTGGCCAAAGAATTACACTGTTACTGCTTCCTCCTTCTTCTTCTTCTTGACTACAGCTAAACACATTCATCCAGCCAGAAACTTTCTAACTGGAAGACAACCTCTGACATATGACATGGATTGACCATAGCTGCCATTACAGTTGATTACTAATATAAAAGCGTGATAACAATCAAAGAAAATAAGTTTCAGTGATGAGTTGTTGCATTTTGCCCTCGACCAATAAATAGCAGGAAGACTTAGTCCTCACTGTATGAAGTCATTTGTGTTTTTCGTGACCTCTGCAACTTTTATTTGTGCTTCTTCTCAAGGCCATAAACCATGCCTCAAGTCACGTCTCTTCTGTTGTGCTTTTTGCAACACCTTACAGGAATGGTCATCTGTTACTCATAAATGTCATAAAAGTCTTCCTCATACTTCCTTGTGTGGGAGAAAGAAATGCACATTCCCAAATCAAATCAGCTTTGATGATTTGATTTCTTTAAACTTACATTTACTGCAATCAATTACATGTATCATATTAACAGTTTCTCCAATAAAGGTTCAGTTTGGGTAAACAAAGAGGCGATTGTGGGGTGTGTGGTGCAATGTGGGAAAAATTGTTGGCCCTTTTGTTTTTTAAGATGTCAGTGATTGAGTGTATAAGTAATCACTGAGAACACCTTGAATGTTGAAACCCTTTGTCCTATCCATTGTACTTAATTAACGTAAGTCAAATGACGTACTAACTATAAAGGACATTCAATTACATCACTTGAACCAAAAGCTAAATGTCTATACACCACCAGTCAAAAGTTTGGACACACCTTCTCATTCAGTTTTTCTTTTTTTTTTTTTCTGTATTACTTCTACATTGTACATTTATCCTGAAGAAATCAGAACTAGAAAGGAACATATATGGAATTATGTAGTGACTACCTCATGAAGCTGAATGAGAATGCCAAAAGTGTGCCAAGCTGTCATCAAAGCAAAAGATGGCTACTTTGCAGAATCTAAAATATAAAACCTATTCTGGTTTGTTTGACACTTTTTTGTTTACTACATAATTCCATATGTGTTCCTTCATAGTTCTGTGTGTCCTCTCTGGGCAGCTGTAGAAACGAACAAGCAAGTACTGATGTCTGTGAAGGTTCTCAGTCATCCAGGACATCTTGAAAAAAAGGCTGAAGTAAAAAAATCTGGTCTCAGTTTTCAAGGTGAAGCTTTTGGTTTCAGGGGAAACTCCTCCGTCTAGAAATATAAGCTCAGCTCTCTTACCAGTTGATCTCAGAATTGATAAAGTCGAAACGTCTTCACCTTGAAAACTGAGTCCAGATGCTTTTACTTCAACCTTTTTCTCCACTTACTAATCCAAAATTTTACTCAATTCTAAACTACCAAAAAGAGTTTTGAGTGATATATTTCAACTATAAACTATACAATTTGACGTAATGCATCATAAATCTCTTCCTTATTATTGTAACAATATGCACTACAGGGCTCATAAAACACAATTACCCAGTTTTCAGTATAAAGCATAAATGTGAGAATGAACAACAACAGTTCAATTAAAGGCAAATGTTTAAGTGGCAAAATCTCTCTTTACATTATATTGAACAAAAATTTAACACTTGTTTTGGCCCCCATTTTTCATGAGCACTACTCCTTTGCCGAGATAATCCATCCAACTCACAGGTGTGGCATATCAAGAGGCTGATTAGAGAGCATGATTATCGCACAGGTGTGCCTTAGGCTGGCCACAATAAAGGACACTCTAAAATGTGCAGTTTTATCACAGCACAATACTACAGATGTCGCGAGTTTTGAGGGAGCGTGCAATTGAATGTTCATCTCTTGACCATAAGCCGTCTCCAAAGGCGTTTCTGAGAATTTGCCAGTATATCCAACCGGCCTCACTACTGCAGACCACGTGTAACCACACCAGCCCAGGACCTCCACATCCAGCACCTCCCCTCCAAGATCCTCTAAAACCAGCCACCCGGACAGCTGCTGCTACAATCGGTTTGCATAACCAAAGAATTTCTGCACAAACTGTCAGAAACTGTCTCAGGGAAGCTTATCTGCATGGCCGTCATCCTCATTGGGGTCCTAACCTAACTGCAGTTTGTTGTCGGAGTGGACCAACACTCCACAGGCCACAATCAACAGCCTGACAACTCTAACAACTCTATGCAAAGGAGATGGGTTGCACTGCATGAGGCAAATGGTGGTCACACCAGATACTAGACTGTTTTTTGGATCCCCCCAGACCCTCCCAATACAGTGAAACTGCACATTTTAGAGTGGCCTTTTATTGTGACCAGCCTAAGTCACACCTGTACAATAATCATGCTCTCTAATCAGCTTCTCGATATGCCACACCTGTGAGGTGGATGGATTGTCTCGGAGGAGTGCTCACTAACACAGATTTGGACAGATTTGGAAACAATATTTGAGAGAAATAGGCCTTTTGTGTTCATAGAAAAACTCTTAGATCTTTAAGTTTAGCTCATTAAAAATGGTGGCAAAAACAAAATTGTTAATTTTTTGTTCAATATATATTGTATTTTAATGTTAGCCATAACTTTCAGCAATATGTGTTGTGATATTCTTAATTTTCAGAACGTTAAAACAGGCCTTCAGCTACATGTTTGTAGTACATCAGCAAAACAAGAATCACAGCCACATTTTTCTGCAAATACGTGTATTATGCAGTGCACGTGTCTCTCTGTGTGACTTGTGTCTAGCCATGACAGCCCAAAAATTCCCCAGTCATGGTTCTGTTGTCCAGTTGGGGGGATTTATACCACAAGGTGTTGACATCCACTGAGGTCATCCACAAGCTGGACAGGCCTGACCTTTTCACTAGAAAGCTCTGTGCCGTGTGTACGCGGGTATGATAAAGTCCTGGCAGGGCTTCAGACACAGACCGTGGTCCGTGTCCATCTGATGAGTGTTTGGGATAGCCCCCAATGTCCCGGGCGCTCACATGGCAAACCGCACTTTGAAGAAACACCTGCTCCCCCCAAAACACGTTCACGCCCATACTTGTTTAGTGAGTCCCACACGCATGGCAAAGCTGTCCACAATGGTCCTTGATAAGGGATATTGCTGCCAGATGACAAGTGTGAAGTGATTGCACGTGCAAAACCTTCTATTACGGCATGTCCTGAATGCAGGGGAGGGATCGACTCTACTGCTGAACCAGGTATCATAACAAAACATGCTATCAAAATACATGTTGTGAATCTGTTGTTAAACATACAAGTGAACTTTAGTCATAAATATAATTCTATGCACAAATAATCTATCATGACATTCTACTGGTTATTTCGTTGAGGGCCATGAGAGCTTTGAGCATGTGGCGGGGTATAGCTACACACTGGACAATGGCCAATTAATTGCAGGGCTTACACACACAGACATACTGTACATTCACAGACAACCATGTTGCCCACATTCTTTTCACTTGTTATTCTTTCACTATGGGCAATTTAACTTTAACCAAACATGCATGTCTTTCGAGGAAGCAGAAATACTCAGAGAGAACCCACAGTAACTCAGACAGAAACAACTGATACAATTTATACAAAACTCTTTGCATGCCCATGACACATCTCCAATTTTTTACCTGATACAGTC
Organism: Perccottus glenii; assembly: GCA_024416835.2. Classification (NCBI taxonomy): domain Eukaryota; kingdom Metazoa; phylum Chordata; class Actinopteri; order Gobiiformes; family Odontobutidae; genus Perccottus; species Perccottus glenii. The sequence continues at coordinate 12,038,658 of CM044566.2, read as the reverse complement.
ACATATAAATTACGGTAAATTTTATAATAAATATAGGTAGCCTACAACTATGGCCGCCATCAGTTTTTGAAGTACATCTGTGTGAAATTCCTACTTCTTTTGTATTTACATTCATACTAGCTATGGAATAGTGCATTTTTTATGTGTGTTATTTTACAGTCTCAAAAATACAATAAACTATCCCATTAGCTTAAAAGATACAACTGACTTGACTGTCATGACTGGTAATTTATAGACAATTATGTTTTTAGACTGCTTATCTTGTGCTTAATATATTATGCTTATGTTAACTGCATCTGCTTAATTCTGTGCTTGAATTTTATTTTGTCCTAAACTGTGTGTTTATAGTTTAGCTTATATTCTACTGTTAGCTATTAGGCTATATAGAATATTGCAGCGCTGACGCTAAGGTCAGAATTAGCTAATTTAGCCAGCATTTGCTAAAGCACAGCTGATATTACCTTGACTGTTTTGTGGTTGTGTAGTTGTGTTGTGTGGTTGTATTATACATTTTTGAAAACTTTCTACAGTTAATCTTTATTTGCAGCTTACTGAAATTTCCATGGTCTTTGTCTGGAACCACGTGCTAATAGCAAATTTTCTGTAATTGCTAAAGGTTATACGGTGAGGTAAAAATTTTGATTAGGCTAATGTTGATTTAATTATAGTTGTTAGAGTTTCCATTCTAAAAAATCTTGTTGGAATCTGTGTATGACGGGGAAGTCCCTGTAGCTATTTCTGGCTCAGTGTTGCCCAACATTTCTCCATTTGATGGCCAAGGCAAGGTAATTAGTTTATATAGCCCAATTCATTCACTGGGTCCCCTCCTTGAACCGCGACCTTATCGTGGTGGAGGGGTTTGAGTGCCCGAATGATCCTAGGAGCTATGTTGTCGGGGGCTATATGCCCCTGGTAGGGTCTCCCAAGGCAAACGACGTGGGGCCGACCTCCCTTGGGCCCACCACCTGCCGGGAGGAACCATAAGGGGCCGGTGCAAAGTGGAGAGAATCCTCGAGAGAGAGGCTGGACTCTCCACTACTCTGGAGTTGCCTGCGGTGAGAGGAGGCGGGCTGGTGTGGGCTTGCTCTTAGCCCCCCAGCACAGCCGCCATGTGTTGGAGTTTACCCCAGTGAATTCCAACACGAGCGAACGAGAGGGTCACTTCCCTGCGCCTTCGGGTCGGGGATAGGTCTCTCACTGTTGTTTGTGTTTATGGGCCAAATGGCAGTGCAGAGTACCCGGCCTTCTTGGAGTCTCTGGGAGGGGTGCTGGAAAGTGCTCCGACCGGGGACTCCGTCGTTCTACTGGGGGACTTCAACGCTCACGTGGGCAGCGACAGTGACACCTGGAGGGGCGTGATTGGGAGGAACGGCCCCCCAGATCTGAACCCGAGCGGTGTTCTGTTATTGGACTCTGTGCTAGTCACAGTTTGTCCATAACGAACACCATGTTCAAGCATAAGGGTGTCCACCAGTGCACGTGGCACCAGGACACCCTAAGCCAAAGATCGATGATCTAGGGGGATCTTTGGCCTAGTGTGTTCCAAAGAGGGATCACACTCCAACTACAGAGGGATCACACTCCTCAGCCTATGGGCCGATAGTTGAAACTTCGGATTCAGGAGGAACAATGCGGTTTCGTCGTCGTGAAACACTGGACCAGCTCTATACCCTTTCCAGGGTGCTGGAGGGTTTATGGGAGTTTGTCTAACCAGTCCACATGTGTTTTGTGGATCTGGAGAAGGCATTCGACTGTGGCGCCCTGTGGGGTGCTCTGGGAGTATGGGTTCCGGGGCCCTTTGCTAAGGGCTGTCCGGTCCCTGTGCGACCGAGCAGGAGCCTGGTTGCATTGCCAGCAGTAAGTCAGACCTGTTCCCAGTGCATGTTGGACTCCGGCAGGGCTGCCCTTTGTCACCGGTCCTGTTCATTATTTTTATGGACAGGATTTCTAGGTGCAGCCAGGGGCCGGAGGGAGTCTGGTTTGGGGACCATAGGATCTCGTCTCTGCTTTTGCAGATGATGTTGTCCTGTTGGCTTCATCAAGCCAGGACCTTCAGTGTGCACTGGGACGGTTTGCAGCCGAGTGTGAAGCGGCTGGGATGAGGATCAACACCTCCAAGTCTGAGATCATGGTTCTCAGTCGGAAAAGGGTGGCTTGTCCCCTTCAGGTTGGTGGAGAGATCCTGCCTCAAGTGGAGGAGTTCAAGTATCTTGGAGTCTTGTTCACGAGTGAGGAAAGGATGGAACGTGAGATTGACAGACGGATCGGTGCAGCTTCTGCAGTGATGCGGTCGATGTACCGGTCTGTGGTGGTGAAGAAGGAGCTGAGCTGTAAGGCTCTCGATTTACCGGTCAATCTACGTTCCTACTCTCACCTATGGTCATGAGCTTTGGGTCATGACCGAAAGAACAAGATCCCGGATACAAGCGGCCGAAATGAGCTTTCCCTGCAGGGTGGCGGGGCGCTCCCTAGAGATAGGGTGAGGAGCTCGGTCACTCGAGAGGAGCTCAAAGTAGAGCCGCTGCTCCTAGATTTTTGCTGCATGAAACTTAAACGCTGCTTCACCTTGTTAAGTTCTAACTCTGGGCACGAGCAGAAGGCCTGTCCCAGATGTTCTCAGAGTCCGAGAAGCAACTAGCATGTCAGAAATATATTCTGGTGCTAAACCATTTAGAGACTTGTAAACCAGCAGTGCTGTTTTAAAGTCTGTTTTCTGAGCCAGTGCAGAGATTTTAAAACTGGCGTGATGTGGTTGTACTTCCTGGTTTTGGTTAGAACCCGAGCAGCAGCGTTCTGAATAAGCTGCAGCTGTCTTAACCCTCGTTTTGAGAGACCAGTGAGCAGGCCGTTACAGTAATAAGTACTAACCTGCTGGAGATAAAAGCACGAGTAAGTCTCTCTAAGACTGGTTGAGACATTATCCCTTTTGATGATGATGTAATTGACTTAATGTGACTGTGGAAATTTCAGTCTGAGTCCATAATGACCCCTAGATTTGTAACCTGATTTTTAGATTTTAGAGAACGAGACTTGAGGTGACTGCTGACACTTTCTCTTTGTTTCTGTCGCCCAAAGATGATTAGTTTACTCTTGTCTCTGTTCAGTTGGAGAAAATAATTTTGCACGTCAATCTGTTTGATGCAGTGACACAGTGAATGGATTGATCCATTTTCTCCTGCTGTGAGTGAAATGTAAATCTGATTGTCATCATTGTCGATGGTCTGCATAATTATGGTAGGATATTTCACAGCTGCTTATTTTACTGGTCCAGAGGGAGCATGTAAAGATTGAATAATAGGGGTTCCAAGATAGACCCCTGTGGAACCACACATATCACTATAATTTGGTCTGATACACAGTTACCAACCAAAACAAAGTAAGTCCTGTCTTCAAGATAGGACTGAAACCATTTAAGGGCAGTTCCAGTGATACCTTAGCCTGGTTCTACCAGACTCTCGTACATTTCATTTGTACAGAAGCGAAATGAAATTGAGCGGAAGTACGTAGGAGGGCGGAGCCAGGCTAGTGATACCTATGCATTCCTCTAATCTTTGTGACAGGATTCCATGGTCCGCTGTATCAAATGCAGCACTCAAGTCCAACAGAACTAAGACAGAGACTTTGCCCACTTCAGTGTTCAGACGGATGTCATTTGTGACGTTAATCAGTGCAGTCTCGGTCTGTGATGACTTTAAATTTATTGCGTTTCACATTTTTTAGCTCTGATGCTCCTACTAGAGCGGTAGCTTTTAGGTGAGTGGTTTGTAAGGTCTCTTTCAAAAGACTGCGGTCCAACCATCTCCCTTTCGGGAAACGGCAGTGAAGACGTCTTGATTTCAGAGTTCTCCTGTAGATGCTTTACGATAAATGCATGGAAACAGCGCCTAGATGCCCTCCTGAACTGATAAATGTCAGTAATACATTTTCATCTCTCAAGGACTGTTAATGCAATTTTATCAGTTAACATTCAGTTTTTATCAGAAATATTTCTAATTCACAAATTTATTAAACAATTCAGACTGTATTTCAGTTTTGAAACGTTAACTTTGTTACAATGTTACAACAGTGTTTTTGTTACTTCCAACCGTCATACATTGACGCAAATTTTTCATTTTCAGGACAACCTGATGTAGCATTTCAAAATAAAAGTCCCCTGGAAACTAGTGGCGTTATGCAATTTCAGAGGATCATTATTTTTAAATGCTACATCAGATTGTGAAATATAGTCTAAATTGAGTTTGTAAATTAGAAATACAAACTGAATATCAACTGATAACTGCTTTACATTATAATCTTACATCAAATTGATTTTGCTCGTATAAGCACAAGTTATGACTATACTCCTGCCCTTAGCGCCTCCCATGATACTCTGTGATGCTAAAAAAGAAAACAAAGCACAAGTTTACCTCTTCCCGGAAAGGAAGCTGCTCTCGCGAAGACTCCACCCGCATTTCTTCTCAGGTACAACAGGGGACTCCGCCTCCTAGATTTAGTATATATGACTTCTGTGAATGTGCTGACCCGACACAGCAACTAAGAAAAGTCAAACCGGTGCATAACATTTCAGAGTCCAGGCTACAACTGCAGAGGAGCACAGGATGGCGCAGCGTTTTGTGATGAATGCACGCGTAATTGGAGCTGTCCAGAGAGACAGTCCGAGGCTCAAGGTAACAGGCAATGAGCCACCAATATTTCATACATAACGTTTGGTCATTTTAAAATGTTGAAAATGCCTCTTACCGTGTTTAACGTTATCCACAGGCGTTCATGCTTTCAGTGATGTGGTCTGATGCGACTGAAGTGATTGTCTACAGGTCTTTCCAGGATTTTAGGAAATTCCATGTAAGTCAGAACGACAAAATTTTAATACAGATGTATATTTTCGTTATAATTGTAGTGGATAATTACATAGTCCTTTCTTTAAACATTTGTTTATTCCAGAATAAAACTGGGATATCATTTAGATTTTTACCTATTTATGGTCAATTGTTGATTAGCTTACTTTGAATAATAAGCGCTTTGAGTGCCTAGGTGGAAAAGCACTATAAGAAAATAATGGCATTACATGTCACTAATTGCTCTGTATTGTTTATAACAGAGACAGCTGAAGAAAAGATTCCCTCTGCTGAATCCCTTCCGCAGAAAGGACAGACTGATCCCCATGTTTAATGGTAAGTCAAGCAGTTAGCAATTTTCCCATATATAAAAAAAATCATCTTGAGTTCATTTATGTTCTGACTGATGTTTTTCATTTGTACGAAGGTGAGGCAAGGAAGACCAACCTGCAGCAAAAGGGGTCCAAGCGATCCATCCGCCGCATGAGGTTTTTGGAAAACTACTGTGTCCAGCTTCTCAAATGTGACGAAAGCGTGACCAGGAGTTCAGAGGTCACTCAGTTCTTCACACCAAAAAACCACGACCTGCAGCCAGACTTTACCAAAAACAGGTAGGAGCTATTACAAAGCTCTTTCAACTATAAAAAAAACACTTTTGTCTGATTCTTATTTTCTCTAATGTCTGGTTTGCAGCGTTCTTGTCTTGCTGTCCGATGACATACCAGATGTGTCAGCGCCCGGAGTGGGGCACACCGCCGGTCTGCAGAATGGAAACGTCAGTCACCCCTTTGTCACCCAGACTTACTGCTGTGTGGCTGCGTATGAAACAAAAGATACCAAGAACCAACCGTTTAAGGTAGCTGTGGATGAGAAGCTGGATGTCCTCATCAAAGACCCTGCAGGTAGAATTCATATACAAGAGCAATAGAGTGTCCCATTTACAACTCACAGGACATTTTCTAATCTCTTAGATGTGTTTGCCTTTCTCAATACAGGTTGGTGGCTGGTGGAGAATGAGCATAAACGTCTGGCCTGGTTTCCTGCTCCTTATCTGGAGTTGTTGGACGAGGAGGAAGGAGATGATAGCGGATTTCACTTGGAAGGTAAGATATGAACCTGAATAACTACACAGACATTTTATCATTGAGTAATATAGTTTACACAAATAGCACAAGGGGGCAATGTTGAACAACTTAAAAACTGTCTTATTAGATTTACACTGAGTTAAGACTAGTGTTTTGCTCATGAATAAAAAACTCTACTTGTATGTATAACCTTTTACTTTTCCTGTGATCAATAGGCACTCTGTACTGTGCAGTGAGGACTTATACAACCAAAAAGGATGATGAGGTGTCAGTGCCCATTGGCTCTGTGGTGGAGGTGCTGAGGAAGTCAGATAACGGCTGGTGGCTTATCAGGTATGTAATGATTAATAAGACCGAAAACAACCAACAACACATCATGGAGTCAAATTATTAGAATAAAACTTTTAAGATCCTTTAGGCATTTTAGGAAACTGAACTAGCAGAAAATTAGACTTCTCTTACCTATATCACATGTCTTTTCACTATAACAGTGATTAAGACCAAATACTGTCATGGTTCTATCACAGGTCCTTATTTCCAAGAAGCAGAAGCACATTCTTGTAATTGTAATTGTCTTTACAGATTTAATGGTAAAGTAGGCTACATCCCGTCCATGTACCTGCAGCTGTACAACAACCCACGGGCTGGCCTTTACAACTTTCAAAGGAAGCTCCACAGCTCCACTTTAAACCTGGCCACCAGCAGAGAGCAGTACCCGCTGTCCATGCTGTCCCCCAGCATCAGGGAAGAACAAGCTGAGGGTTCTGACGACCTTTACCCCCTGGAGCCCAGTGGACGCCTGCACAAGGCCAGGTCCCTGGACATTCTGTCTGAGACCTGGCCTCAGAGGCCTGTCCCCACGCATGCCTCCACCTCAGATGAACGGCTGCGCAGTATAAGCAACACTAGTTATGAGTCCAGTTTTACCAAGATCTCCACTGATAGCGAGTCCAGCGCCAAAGATGAGAAGCAGCCCCAGACAGACACTGCCCCACGCCGTGACTCCAGTGCCAGCTCCAGTGACAGCTCCAGTACCAGCTCCAGTACCTTCAGCTCAATCAGCTCCAAAGGCAGCTCTGAGAGTTCTGCCCAGGTGCCCAAAGTCCCGACCAGACCTAAGACCGAGGAGATCCTGAGCCGCTGCACCACCATGACCCGCAAGGCAGCTTTGGCCACCAAGACCAGGCTCCAGGTGCAGCCAAGTGCTGAGCATGGCCGTTAAAGGAACTTACCAATCAGACGTAAAATGAACTTACCTGTTAACTAATTATTCTTCTGCATTAGACAGCATGTAAACTTCTCATACCTTTTGCAAAAAATATATATATACAAAAAGGCATCTTTGTTCACATCTGTTTTATGTTGTCTTTGTTTAATAAAAAAATTGAATTAATGATTCAATTTTTTTACCCTTTAAAAAGATGTAGCTTCAGTGAAGCAAAAGAAGATGATACATTATGTTACTTTATATTGGTATATGGTATTGTTTATGGTCCTAATTACAGAAATCAATGTCTGGCATCATCATAGAAACACATTTTAATAGCTTTTCTCATTTCATTGTCATTTAAACTACTTGCTATAACAAAAACTATACTATTTTCATTTCCAATAATCTGTAGCTGAATTATCACAGCTGTAACCAGTATTTAAATCCTTCCAGCAAATGTCATAAGATCAAACTTACTGGATTGTAAATGTTGCAGTGTTGGCAAAGAAAGGATTTACCAGTTTCCAGCAGGAAGTCTGGCTTCTTTACAAATTTACATATTTACTGCCAAGTGTTTACAAGACAAGTATGTCTAACTATTATGTATAACTTGTAAAGTCAGCAGTCAATAAAATGAAATATCCAACAAAATATCAGATGTATGTTATTTTACATTCCTGTTGTTTCATGTTTAATAACTATTCTGTCGGAAAATGTTGAAGGGAAGTTTTCATGATGACTGTAAATACAATTGAAGTATTTATTAAGTCAAGGACAAACGTATAAGACCTAAGCAGTCACCTCTGACCTCTTAATCATCATTCTTCTGTGCACAGCTGATATAAAAAACCTCATATAACTTACTGTAGAATGGTGATTAATGCTCAGAAGACACAAGACACACACCCATACCTGTCAGTTATAGTTATAGATGCACACGCAACCACTGTTTAATATAAAGAATAATTTGCTCTCATTACTATGTCACAATATAATTAAAACAATACCAAAACATATATATATTTTAAGTATATATATTTTTAATATAAGTATTTTCTACTGCCTTGAAAGTCACCTGACCCTTTCTTTTAGGCAAAGCATGAGTTCAGGTATCGGTTTAGGGCTTTTTTTCAGTTTGTGACAATAAACAAGATGATATTTAGTTCTATGTGCCAGTAAACCTAACATATCATTAGAAAATGATGAACAATTATTAACTATATAACTTTTACTGAGGACTAAAATGATACTGTCATAGAAGTTTCATAATGTAGACCATTCGAAAATTGTCATTTCATCACAGTATGTCTAAGGCTTGGTCTCAGTGTCGGGCCATGAGCCAGTTTAGTTTTGAAATGTGTTTCATTAACACAAGGAAAAGATCTAGGGTTTTCCCACCATTACTTGAGCTTACATAACTTTCCTACTTTTATTCTACCCCAGGAGTGGAGGACAGTTTGACAGAAGTGCAGTTTTCAATAGAACAATAACAGATATTCTGCTTTTTCATTACAGCAGCAATAGCATCCAAACATCACCAATGTCATTGTGTTCTTGTTTAGTGTGAGTGCTTACTTTTTACTTGTTGCAAGCCACACCTGTTCAGAAACCTTTTGTTCTTGTTAGTATTTACACAGCACTTGTGTCAATAAAAATAACCCGATGTGCAGCAGAGGAGATTAAAGCTACAAAGTTAAAGAAACTTTGTTCATGATGCCATTATATTTGCCAATATCTTTTGATTGTTTCAAACAATAGGAATGATCCATTGGCTGACTGGTCTACACAACTTGTCCCAATTGAGTCAATGTTAGATTAGTGTGATAATGATTCTAGCGATGATAGTGGTAGTTCCCCCAGCTGAGTAGGGACCTTGGGTCTAGTCATGAAAATGAAAGAGAAAATAGAGGACTGGGAGGGTGGGGTTGAGAGAACAGAAAACAAGCAGTGCTAAATAAAACTGACGTATTTAATTAGGGCTTCTGGAAAAATCTGAGGTGTGGTAAAAGCGTTGTTAAGGTGTGTTTGAGGAGTAGTTGAGGGCCAAATCTAAGTTAACACCATAACTTCATAATATGTTTTTCAAAAATGAGGAATGAAAAATTCTATAAGTCAAAGTTTAAGTAAAAAACATTGAGAGTTTCTGAACTAAAGGACAGAACTGATTACTTACTCCCACTTAGGCCATATGTGTTATTTCCATGACAGTATTAAAGGCACAATATATTTTTGTCTCCACAATGGGCACTGTAATGTAGTTTGACCACATACAGGTGTGCTGTATGTTCAGGCGTGTGACAGGTGTGGCAAACAAATGTTGAACATCACTGGCTTCATGCAAACATGAAACAGACACTGCTAGTAGTAGGTCTGGAAAATATGTTTTGGTCAAGCTGTTATTATTCTCATCATTTATCCAGATGACTGAAATGTCTTCACAAGATCAAAAGTCACTCGACACTCCGTTTACAAAACTGTTGTAATGACATTAAATCATGAATTATCTGTTTGCGCAGCCAATACAGATACTTCATTAGACCCAAGCTGCTTAAGATTTTTCACCTTGACAAAAAGACAACTCACTTAAGTGTTAGACGTTGACGAAGTCCCCTGTGTCTGGGAGCTTTGTTTTGCTGCTGCTCCACATTTGCACTGAAGGATGAAAAGAGGAACATCCCATGCATTCATAATGGCGACGCTTCACTCTGAATTAGCATCAGTTCAGTTTGTTGACATATCAGATGAAAGGGCCATTATAGATGGGATTCTGGAAATATTATTTTGTGCTTTAGGAAATTAGAGAGTACTGACAATAGCCTTAAATAAGTAAAATAACCTATTTCTCAGAATAGGAATTATACATCAGCAAATCCGTCAGTAAAAGTCTTCAGAATATAGTTAAGTATAAGACTAGAACATTTGGTGCTTGTTGGTGCTACTTAAGTAAAGATCTCTGACTCATTTTGACATATTTCTATTGAAAGCCCCAACCTACAAACAAAATATATACTCAGTTCATTTAGAACAGCAGTGTATAATATTTAAAACACATGGAAATTGATAAATGAATAACTTATTAATTGCAATAGCCTAAAGAGAACTACCTAAACAAACACATAAACAGTCACAAAAACTGCAAACGGAACTGTTTGTTGTATGTCTATCTAGAAAAGAACATGAATCTAATAAACAGCTCCTTGTCCAGGCCTATTCTATCTCCTCTCGATGTCTTTTCACATTTTGGGCTGGGCTTAGGTTTTGGCGCCTGCGTCTCAAACAGGTTCGACTGAAAAATATTCACTTTTGAAAGTCTAACCATTTTAGTCTCACTGCATATTTACAGTGATAACTCTTATTATTTTTTATATTTGTATGATATTTGTATTGTGAGGGGAAATTTAAATGTAATGTCACTCATTTTGGACACTATAATTTAGCATTTGGACACTACACTTCTTGTTTCTCTGGCTCAACCTTCACTTTGACAAAAAGACAACTCATTTAAGTGTTAGCCATGTAGTTTGTTAACATTCTCTTTGAGATAATTGTGTATTTCTGTGGAATTCCTCTGTGTCTGGGAGCTTTGTTTTGCTGCTGCTCCACATTAGTGCTGATGGATGAGAGCCGAACATCACATGCATTCATAATGGCAACGCTTCACTAAGAATTATTGTCAGGGACATTTGGGCTGTGTATCTTTGTGGTATGTGACAACTCAGAGTTTGTATAACCTGGCAACAGTCACTAAGGAGAGTGGAACCATTGGAAGAGCTTCACAACCTGTACAGTGCAACATGGGTAAAATTTCTCTCCACCCAAAACACATGCATGTATAGGTTATTTGGAAACTCTAAAGTGAATGAATGTGACAGTGAATAGTTGTCTGTCTCTGTCTAAATGTCAGCTCTGTGACTAACTGGCCATTGTCCAGGGCAGTGGTGGGCAAACTAAGGCCAAGGGACCACATGCGGCCTGTTGGGCTGTTTAATCTGGCCCACCAAGCCTTTACTAATAATTTATTAATAATTAAACACTGCAAAAATAAAAAATCCCCTACCCCTAAGGCCCAAAATTGCTGGGATAGGTTTCAGTCACCTGCGACCAAGCGGAAGAAAGGGAATAAATGAAAATTAACTCACATCATTGTTTTGAAGTCAAACATAAAAATCTTATCTGAAATGTTGACCTCTAACTTGGTTTCGAATTGATGGCCACACCATTATTTGTGAAATATGATCAGTCAAATAGTAAAACCTGCAGCCAGTGGTCTGTTGAATCCAGTGATTTAGATATCAAAGCAATGTTTGCTGGCTTTTCTTTTCGTGATAAGCGTTTCGTTGAGTAATTGAAGCATAACAACACACAACTCATTGCTGCATTTGCACATACATCTTATCTTACCTCCTGGTCATGCATCTCATATTGACGGAAGTCTTTTTAATGAATTCCTCCACTGTGCACATATTCCTGCACACAGCGTAAACCTCAGATATCCTAAAAAGAAAGGATTTACTGCTTTTACAGGGAAAGCCCGAGTCAATGAATAACTAGGAACGTGCCACTGATGGGAAACACACTTAAACACACTGCTATCACCTTACCACTTTATGGTTATTACTTAACTGTGCACAGGCATGGGTGAGTGTAATGTGTGTTTTTGTTTTATTTACCACCAGGAAACAGCACAGATTTCTTTCGTGAAGGAAGTTGCCACGGTCAACTAAAAATGGTTATTTCCATCGAGGGACTTTCATTGCTATGGATTATTACTTGTAATTAATACCTACACAAACACAGCACCATCAAAGACATATTAACCACATGTAATTGACTTATGATTAGGCTTGAAATATATACATGTCACCTATTGTCCTCTCTTTTAAAAGTTCTTGTTTAAACATAAATAGAAACAGAAAATAAAAAAATATACACGGCCCCGGAATAAAATCTTTCAATGTCTGTGTTCTATTGTCTGTGCAGCTTAAGGTGCCTTCTGTAGATCCATTGTTGTGATTGGTCCACTGCAGTGCATGCCACTCCCCAATTTGGGTTGCTTCTCACAAAAATTGCTATGCACATGCTCAGGACCTTTGCATGGTCTGCCATATTGTTACAGCATTTACCACTCGATCTTATTTACACCTATATTTTTAAAATACACAACAACAAGTTAGGGACATTTTGAGACAAAGAAAAAAATATTGGAGAGTATATTTTTTGGGAGAAAAAAACTAGCAAATTTGCGAGAAAAAAGTCATAGTCTGTATGTTCATCTCAAGTACCAAACATACAGGCAGATAAACATAAGATAAGATGCAAGTATGACAAGATTATTTATAAGTAAATCAATCTGTTGGTCCTCCATCACTAAATTTAAATGTAACTTCCTTATATATTAATGTTGGCATATTAAAATCATTAAAACAAGTCCAATTGTAGAAGACAAGACATTTATTTTTGTATAGCCCAATATCACAACAACAGTCGCCTCAAAGGGCTTAACAGACTGCACTAGACAACATCCCCTGTCCTTAGACCCTCCATCAGGGTAAAGAAAAAAAATCCAAAAAACCCAGCCAGGAAAAAAGAGAAACCTCAGGGAGAACCACAGAAGACAGAAGGGTACAAGCTGGAGTATACCGGGTGATGAGGTCAGATAGGTAAGAGGGCGCGCGTCCACAAAGGATTTTATATGTTAACAGGTGAACTTTGAAATCTGCTCTAACATGAATAGAAAGCCAGTGTAAAGAAGCCAGGACCGGAGTAATGTGATCAAACTTCCTGGTCTTTGTTAAAAGTCTGGCGGCTGTGTTTTGGACCATTTGTAGTCTGTGAGTACTTTTCCTCGGCAGTCCAGAGAATAACTGTTATAAGAATTTTATTCTTATAATTGTGTATATTGTTTATAGTTAGTTGGTGCTCATAGTTCTCTACAGGTCATGTCAAAACATGTTGTGTCCTCCATGTTATTCCAAGCATGGTGTAGACATAACTAAAGACATGGCTTGCCGGAGGACTTCTGCACCTGGAGCCTGGAGCCTGGAGCCTGGAGCTGGGGCCTTGAGGGGAGGGTGTATGCAAGATACACCTCCCACTGACAGCCCCCACTTTAGTGATATAAAATGTAATGTTTTGCTTACCTCTGTAAGCAAAACGCACTTTGTACCTTTTGTATATATCTGTGTGATTTGCTTCTCCTTGCAAGGAATAAAACCTGGCCTTTCGCTTTTTATAATATAATCTGTCTCCGTGTCTCTCTGGATAATATGAGGATAAAGAATTCTTTTGGACATATAGAATTCTTATAACATTTGGTGCCGTGACCCGGATTTCAATATTCGTGGTTTCTCATGCAAAGAGGTGAACTGACGTGCACGGAGAAATGCAAAAACAATGCATTTCTTGTAAGTCCCAAGCTGTGCTATTTAGCAGTAAAGGGCCAGATATCCCCTCTGTGTGTGTGAACGCGATGACGAAATCTGGACTGAAAAAAGAGAAGAGCAGAGAGACGAGAGAACAGAACAGACAGTCTGGCTGCGGAACAACTGGACTATTGGACTGAAAATTCAGGTAAACAGCTGTTTAATTTATTTTTGGTGTGTGTGTGTGTGTGAGTTTGTAATTACCAAAGCTTCCGGAAGTAGCTAGTTTTGGAAATCTGGCGTATGTTGAGCGGGCTGCATGTAAGTTACATCACCAATAGTTGATGTTTTTCCATGAAGTTGGCCAGCATAGGAGATTCTTAAACGCTGATAACGCTTTGTCGAGACCCTGCCTATATGGTTTATGGTGAGATTGAAAGCTGAGAAAAAGTATGTGTTTCAGTCGAGACCCTGCCTGCGTGGTTTATGGTGAGATTGTAAACGGGATATTCTGATGTTAATCTGTGTTAAAGCTTGTTGTCTTGCTGGATTTTAGTTTGATAGATACCTTATGCTTTGTAAGTTTTTATGGTGTTTCTTGAAACTGACTCGTGCGTTTAGTTCATTTGGCCGTGACAAGTGCGAACCTCTATGCGAGATAGAGCACCTAATTACAAGAAGGAGTATGAGTTCTAGAGAGCTTGTCTAGAGAGCACAAGAATTTGTCTTAGATTAATAATCACGTATCGTAATACGCCACAATCGAACTGCCTTGCATAGCTAGTATTGTTGGTTTATGGTGCGACACTCACACGGGAAGTGTGGGATATGCACAGGAAAAGCTCGAGCTGACTCTTTAATCGAGACCCTGCCGAAACCTATGGTTAATGGTGAGATTGGAGTCCTGTCGCGTTGGACGTGACGTATAGGAAGACGTAGGCCTACGTATAGTGTTCACTGCATGTGAAGCGGTGATTTTTAAAAGCCCACGAGAGCTTTTGCTGGAAAAATGTTCACTGCTGGTGACGCGGTGAGTTAGAGAAAAAAGCCCACTGAAAGTGAAGGGGCTTATACTGAGAATTGTTGACAATACTGAGAATTGTTGACCTAAAAAGTTAAAGATAAAGGTGTGTTTGAGAGAATAAATGTGTTATGAATGGGCCATTGTTGGATGAAGAATGAGTCTAATGTTGTGAATCGGAACAAAAGTAATGTTTTTGTTTAGAAAAAGTTTGAACAACATGAGAGAGAGAAAGGTAACTTCCACAAGCTATTTTTCTAGTTAAAAAAAAAGGAGAAGTAGAGAAGAGATTTTGAAAGAAGTACACAGCATGTACTTCAAAACACTAATCATTTGTATTTTGTTTAAATGTTTCTGGAGCATCTAGGTCTCGGCCTCCCTCCCTCCGGAAAACAGTGTCCTCTCCAAAAACCTTCCTCTGCACCCCACCTCCCATGCTCCTTTTCGGCTGAGAAAAAGGAAAAAAAAAAGGAAAAAGGCTGGCAGACCAGCAGCAGCAACACGGAAGCGGTAAGATAAACGAATTCAGACAATCGTTTATTTGTTTTAAATTTTGATCTATTGAGATTGACCAAAAAGGTATTTGTAAAGTGTGTTTGCAAATTGGATGAAACTTGAAATTAATATGAATGTAATGTATTTCTCTGAGGAAAATGCACAATTGCCATTGGAGACGAGCGAGGTGGAGGTGGGCGTGACAGACGAGAGGGCACTGAGAGGAGGAGGAGGAGGTCGAAACTGGGTCCAGACGAGAGACAAGGGAATGACCTCATGAACTGACCGCTGCAACTAACAGGTCAGGTACATAAACACGTAAAGACACATGTAACTGCACACACATAAACACATGTAAATACAGACACATAACGAAACAAACACGGACACATGAGACACACATCTACAGAGGAGGATGTGATTTTGGTTTATGAGAGAAAATAATGAGTATTCTGTTAAAGAACAGAGTTGGTTTTGAATTTAATGTGACATAGAAATGTGAACATTAAAGGTTTAAAGAAGTTAAAGGTCCAACACTTGGATCTAAAATAAAATTAGTGATTGATGTTTTGCTAAACAATGTTGTGTATCCATTAGTACGAGAATTAATAGAGGTCCTTAATATTAGTGTGGTTCAAACACACGGTATAACGGCAATAAAAGAATGAGAATGAATACTTTGTAATTGGGAGAATTTAAATATATGTTTTAAAGTTGGATTGCGCAGACTAATTGGGCCATAAGCTCATATTTAAAAGAAAACAACGTTACCAGAACCTAAATAAAGAAAAGTAGCATTTATGTATTTCTCTGGTTTGGGTCTAACAAAGTGTGAAAATGGAGAAAGTGGATTCAAAACAACCACTGTTTGGATTCACAGGAATGTTTAAAAACAAGATAACATTCTATGCAATTCAAGGTAACAGGGGCTTCACAGCACCCTCCTTTTTATGCTCCCAAGAGCGAGAAATGTTTGGTTTTGGGTTTTTGTTTTTTAGCTCCACAGACATTGTGGGAGCCTTTACATTAAACAAACTTTTAATGTTGAGAAGAATACTGAGTTAGAAATGTCAGTGACAGAAACAGTCTGCACTGAACTGATGTGTTAAATAAAGTTTATGATACTTAATTATGAAAACTGTTTGACCTTCTGACAGGTCTGTTGATATGAATAAAGTCCACATTTGAGTTTTATTGAATCTATGAAACATGATTTGGTAAACTAAATGATTAAATTAATGAGATTGAATATGGTTTTTGAGAAGAAAAACTTAAAGTTTAAGTAATTGGAAAATTGAAATGAAGATAGTTCAAAATAAATAATAATCATTATTTATTTTGGTACTTTATAATTAAGGTATAGTGTGATCTATGCAATAAAGATTTAAACTGTAATGTAAATTGGTAATCTGGTTTTGGTGATTAAAAACATATCTGTTAAAACAGTTCAAACTGTTAAAACGATCTTAAAGGTTTTATTTGAAAAATTAAAGTTAATGAGAAATAAGTGAATAAAAAAGATAATTGTTAAACTAACAAGGTGAATTGTTAAAGTTTAAGAGCATATGCGAATGGCTCGCTGGGTTTTAATCACTGTTCGAAGTGATTTAAGAATTTTTTTTTTTTGGAGTACAGGGACTAACACAAGGTCCTTTTGAACAGACGTTAGACGTTGTTTTGGTTTGGGTTTTGACAAACTTTGGGTCGTTGTAACCTAAAGAAAAAGAAAAAAGAGGTTGAGATGATACATTTTATTAAATGAACAGTAATGATAATTACTGATTACAATTTTGGTGAATTTGAATAAAGAAAGAGAGACACGTTATTTTGATTTTACACTTGATGTTTAAAGTTTCTGTTTAACATTGAGTGAGGTGAATTCTTTATGTGGCATCTGAATGCCAAATTAGTGGAAACATAAAAATAGTAATTGATGAAATTGTTTTTATGTTACGTTTAAATTAATATGGGAAAAATACAAAAAACAAACTGGTTTATTGTATTTAGCACCTGGTGGTTAAACTGAGTTTTACAAAGTCAGTATAGAACAAATCTATACTGAACAAAATCCTGAAGAAATTTTATTTAAAAATAAAGCAGAATTTAAGAGGAAATTTGTTGATTTTATGTTTAGTCTTTCCTTTTAAACGACAGTCACAAAGGTGATGGTGTTTTGGAGGAAAGCAGAGTGAACAGAGCAGAGGCTTTGTGGTGTGTTCAAGACATGCTGCTGTTACTGGTTTAACCCCAGAGAGGGGGGTCTGAACCCAAGGGAGATTAAGAAATTTTTTTTTGAAGTAAGAGAAAAATGTGTTTTCTTTCTAAAGAAAGTAATTTAAGGTAAATTAAACAATATTTTGAGAATATTTTAATTTTTAAAAGTTTGTGAAAATAGATCATGAAAAACCAGGTCTGATCTATATAAATAATTTATGTTTGCATCAACTGAGTTAAAATTTATTACAATTACAGTTACAGGTAAAGACCTACAACTAATGGTAACTAAAATTAAAACTGAACTAAACAAAGTTAAGTTTTAAATAGAACATAAACAAAAGTGATGCTATTTGGAAAACATAAAGAAGATGACTAATTAGGAATGCTAATTAATGAAATAACAATTTAAGGTGGCAATTGGAAAAAAACCAAATCTGTTTTGATTTTATTTTTGATTTTTGTTTTATTTTGTTTCATTTTTGTGGTATTTTGAGCCATGGTTGTCCCACGTCTCAAAAAGGGGGGAGATGAAGGTTTAAATAAAACTGTGTTAAAGTGCTGAAGGGATGCTTGGTTAACCTAATGGTTAGCATGAGGCTGAAACAACAGTGTTTAATACAGTTAAAAGTTTAAATCAAATAATGAAATAAAGAAAGTTGACAGGACTTTTCTGGAGAAGCACTGTTTAGTCTGATTAAACCTTTTCAGATTAAAGTAGATTTCCAGCAGACCATATCTGTGGAAACAGGGTTTATCTGCTGTTTCATTTTTATGGTTTGATCATTTTAAGGGCTTTTATGGTTTCGCTTGACTAAAACCTAGGAGGCACTTTCTATGGGTCTATAATGTCAGAGAACGTTTTGATTTGTTTGTGTGTTCTTTATTTGGATGGAAGCCAACTACAACAAGTATACCAGTTCAGAAAAGGAGTTTTGACAATTAATATAGCCACCACCAGTAAGAGCTAATATTAACATAGTTCTTTGAACTTATATCATCTTGGTTTACACCTATGAAGGGAAGCACACCTGTGAGCAGGGCTAGTGACGGGGGTCACATGACTTCCTGTGACATCACTCTAAACTTGACAGACGTAGAGATCAGGGACAGGTGCAGTGCAAAGCAGAAGTCTGGAGGTTTTGTGAAAGTAAGACCATTAGACCAGCGTTGCCTGCTGACCGGAAACAAGAGTCCTTAAAGGATCCTCGTTTTATTTGTGTTCACATACGATGTGACGGAGAACATCGTGAGTGGAAACTCACACTTTAGGAGCCAAACAGCAGCTCCCTCAGGTTCATTTGAGAGCCCCATTTACATCAACGACAGTGGTGTCCTTCGAAGGTGTCATTAATGAATATAAGGCTAAAATTCAATTAGCATTAGGATTTGAATGTTTACCATTTGGGGCAATTTATGAAAATGTGTATTAAATTAAGTATATTTATAAACAACAAAGGTTTATGAATTACACAAGAGATGCTGTAACTGTTAATTAAAACGGGAAATGAGAGAAAACTGGTCCAAGGACTGGACAGAACAAAATAGCACTGAGCATGCTTTTAGCTGAAAAGGGGGGATCTACAAAAGGATTTCCTCCAAAGTAACACAGGACTAGTTACAGCAGAACTAAAGTCTTTGAGAAAGGACTTCAAACTCTAACAGAGGAATTAGAGTATTCAGGAATAGAGAAATTAATTTTGACCTGGTTTTACAACATATTTGGAAGATTTACTGGGATTTTAGAGTCTGTATTGAGATACAGTACATGTACTTGTTGTTGAACTTCCATGTCTAATAACGTTTGTTTGTGTTGCTTTCCATGTATCCGGAGCTTGTTGGTGAGATTGATGAATGTGGCCATTGCTGGCTCAACATTCCTGGACATGCACCTGCCAAACGACTAAGGTCAAGGCTTTGACCTCAGATGAACACTTTGATATCTGAGGGACGTTATTGTTTGCATGTACACCAACGGGACAACAGCTCCAGGACGGATCATACTACAGACCTAAGGGCCGTATGGTTCATTGAATTGATTATGCTGAAGAGAATTGATTTTAATCATTATGAATGTACATATGTCTCACTCCATGTGTTTTTCTTTTCGTTACAGGGACAGAAATGGACGGGCAGGGACAGGCCAGAGATCTTGAGTCCAATGGGTCGACCAGCTCAACCTCTGGCAAATTTTTCTACTTTATTTTGGAGTGACACTGTGTTTTGATTTATGATTTATGAACATTTATGATTTATGGACTTTAAAGAATTTGACTTTGAAGAATCAGTGCATTACTCTGTGGGTTCCCATTTGATTTGAAACATATTCCATTATAATCATTTGTTGTGTTTGTTTTGACATGTGTTGTAAGTTAATCATTTGAAGTGATTACATACGTTAGATGCTTGATGTTTGTGTTTTGTCACCGCCTTTGGGGCAAGGGGTGGATAGAAGAGTTTTTCCCAGCTTTAGGTCATTTTACCAATGGGTCAAAATGTTCTTCTGGCTAGGTCAACGCCCTGCTGGGTTTTCGCTTCTGTCATAGTTTAAAACTCAAAATCAAGCTAGTAGGTTGTTTATGCTAATTGTTATCAGCATAAAGAGGGGGGAATGTTATAAGAATTTTAATCTTATAATTGTGTATATTGTTTATAGTTAGTTGGTGCTCATAGTTCTCTACAGGTCATGTCAAAACATGTTGTGTCCTCCATGTTATTCCAAGCATGGTGTAGACATAACTAAAGACATGGCTTGCCGGAGGACTTCTGCACCTGGAGCCTGGAGCCTGGAGCCTGGAGCTGGGGCCTTGAGGGGAGGGTGTATGCAAGATACACCTCCCACTGACAGCCCCCACTTTAGTGATATAAAATGTAATGTTTGCTTACCTCTGTAAGCAAAACGCACTTTACCTTTGTATATATCTGTGTGATTTGCTTCTCCTTGCAAGGAATAAAACCTGGCCTTTCGCTTTTTATAATATAATCTGTCTCCGTGTCTCTCTGGATAATATGAGGATAAAGAATTCTTTTGGACATATAGAATTCTTATAACAATAACACATTGCAGTAGTCCAGCCTGGATGTGACAAATGCATGAATGAGAATTTCAGCATCAGCTAAAGAGAGGCAGGAGCGAATTTTTGAGATATTCCTCAAGTGAAAAAAGCCCAGTTTAGTGATCTCACTAATGTGCTGCTGCAGAGATAGTGTGGGGTCAAAAATGACACCATGGTTCCTCACAGTGTTGCCGTGCTCCAACACACAGTTGTTGATCAAGACAGTAAGAATGTTGAACTTGTGCCGATGACTGGCAGGACCAATTAACAAGAGCTCTGTTTTATCCAAGTTCAAATAGAGGAGGTTTTGAGACATTCATGTTTTGATTGAAACGAGGCAGGCCTCTAGACGCTTGATGTCAGTAGTATTATTCGCTTTTATTGGTAGATACAGCTGTGTATCATCGGCATAACAGTGGAAGTTTACTCCATAACTTCTGATGATTTGTCCCAATGGTGTAACATATAGTGAAAAATGTATGGGACCAAGCACAGACCCTTGTGGCACACCGAATTTCACTGGTGCCGTGGAGGAGAAGGATTTATTAAAGGAGACAAAATGAGACCTATCACACAGATAGGATTCTAACCAAGCAAGAGCAGAGCCAAAGATGCCAAACACATCCTTTAGTCTGTTGATTAGCACTGCATGATCGAGCGTATCAAATGCAGCGCTGAGATCTAGCAATAACAGTAGAGCCGATGAGTCCTCATCAATCTGAAGGAGGAGATCGTTAGTCACTTTAACTAAAGCTGTTTCAGTGGAATAAGATGTCCTAAATGCAGACTGAAACGGCTCAAGGAGGTCATTTTCCGATAGATATAGAGTAAGTTGTTTAAGTAAAAATGTTCCCAAAACAAACTTGAACCAGTACATAAAAAGAAAAGATGTTTTTTTCTGTTTCAACATCCACAAAGGTGCAATCAATTGTATTTATGACTGAAATCAGTGCAGTTCAATAACTTACCTCTGTCATCCATTAGATGTTCAATAGACCATATTCCATGTTCCATCCAGTCATTAAAGTAAGAGAATTTATTTTTATTTAAATATATCTATTATTCCAAATTGCTGTATCATGAGGCGAGAAATTATGTTTATACATTAATTTCCAGTAAGACTTGTTCATAAAATTTTGGTAATTTAGTAAGGTAATTTAGTCACATCAAAGTCACATTTTAGTAAAAATTCAACATCACCAAAATTTGTAAAGATTTTAGAGGAAAGATTGAACCAAACGTTATCCAACTGTTCCCTTCTCGGGAATACTGAGAGAATGGGCAGGGTAAATCATCGGATGTAACAGCTGATGCGTCTTTCTTTGTAAAGAAAGCTACCTCCATCAGCAGTCAGTTCTCTGCGCCACCACCTGTCAAACTCGTCCACATCCCTGATATATGTTTGCTCCCTTTCTCTCCTCTAACTGAACCAGACATTTCCAAGGTCATTTGGTTCTAACCACCCTGCCACCTGCCCGCTGGATCCCATTCCCGCACATCTCCTTCAGGCCATCTCTCCATCTGTCGTGCCTGCTCTCACCCACATCATCAACTCATCTTTCTCCACTGGGTCATTCCCCACAGCTTTCAAAGAGGCCCGCATCACACCACTACTGAAGAAACCCACTCTTAACCCTACACTGTTAGAAAAATACAGACTGGTTTCCCTCCTTCCCTTCATTGCCAAAGCTCTGGAGCGAGTTGTGTTTAACCAGCTCTCATCCTTTCTCACAAGGAACAACCTCCTGGACCAGAACCAGTCTGGGTTCAAGAGCGGACATTTCACCGAAACGGCACTGCTCTCAGGCATCGAAGCCCTGAGACTGCAGAAGGTCTTTAATGAACCGAAGAGAGCCTCTCTTCATTAGGCTACACTGGCTCCCGGTTGACGCCCGCATTAAGTTCAAAGCTATGCTCTTGGCCTACAAGACCACCACTGGTTCTGCACCCTCATATCTTCACTCACTAATACAGACCTACGTTCCTACTCTGCAAATGACCAATGTCTGGTGGTACCGTCCCAAAAAGGAACAAAAATCACTCTAACTGCTGCTACAAGATCAGCAGATTCAGTCGCCATCTTTAAAAAAACATCTGAAAACACATCTCTTCCGTCAACACCTGACTGACAAACACTGAATTATACTTAATTTCTATCGTTTCAGTTTCATCAAAATAAAAATTTACATTTATTCATTTAGCAGACGCTTTTATCCAAAGCGACTTACATTGTCCTAATGTAATTACCAGTGTTACAGCCACTGGTGGCAAGGATTGTTAAGTGTCTTGCCCAAGGACACAACGACAGTATGAACAGTGGGGAGAGCGGGAATTGAACCACCTACCTTGAAGGACGACCACTCTACCCACTGAGCTACTGCCGCCCCAGTATAAAATAAATAAATAGATTCTTTCCTATCCTTAGCTTTGTATACTGTGCTGGGTTTAAACTGACTAGTTTTTGGTGCACTTATGCTTTATGTACCTTGTGTTGTTAAAATTGCTTCCATTGTTATCCTCACTTGTAAGTCGCTTTGGATAAAAGTGTCTGATAAATGACTAAATGTAAATGTAGATGAAATGAAATGAGTCTTCACAGGCCCTCCATTTGGAAAGTAAAATTCTTCCAAAAATAGATAGATCTCTCGATAGCCTCATGTTCATCACTGCTTTACTTTTCTTTTTTCTCTATATTCTATGGGCATTAAGGTTATGTTCTCAATACACTCCTGGATAGCAAAGAAGAGCGGTTCTTTAATGTCCTCCCAAAAGTGTTTTAAAAGTCAGTAGAAAGACCGTCCTGTCCAGGGGACCTCCTTAAAGACAATTCCTTGACTGCAATGTCCAGCTCAATCATTTTAACGAGTCACACATGTTTTGAAATCAGGGCTGATTGATGGGATGTTACCTTTAATGCTGTCAAATAAGGCTGAGGACTCATCTCTGGAGGAGTAGTACAGGTGCTTGTAGAATCTGTAAAACCGCTTGCTACATGGAAAAGGAAATACGTCACAAGCTAAAGCTGTTTGTTTTCGTTTTGCACTTGTCCTGGTTGCATTGGCAGAGCTGATTAAGCTGTACTTTTCTCTTGGATTTACCTGGAGGTAAATGGTTATGGCTATGTCTGCTGAGAAACAGGAAGCGACATGGTCACAGCCAAAAAGAGGAAAGAAATCTGGTTGTATAAACCTGTAAGTTTTAAAACAGTCATTTAAATTGGCTCACACTGAAAAAAACTTAAATCTTAAAAACTCATGGCCTTAACATATATTATAATATTTCACATATTTGCAAGTTGTTTAAACCTGATAACATGTCAAACTGTAGAAAAAAATGCTTAACAATATGAAAAGGATAAATCAAAAACAATTTACACATTTTTTTTTTTATTAAACCAAAATCAAAGATAACATTTTTAATTTGGAATACTTTCAGAGTGTAATTATGGCCTCTAGCAGGTGAAAATGGACCAATCCATTCACTGTGTCACTGCATCGAACAGATTGACATGGATACAAAATATTTTTCTCCAACTGAACAGAAACAAGACTGAACTAATCATGTTTGGGCCACAGAAACAAAGAGAAAGTGTCAGCAGCCACCTCGCGTCACTTTCTCTAAATGTAAAAATCAGGTTAGAAATCTAGGGGTCATCATGGACTCAGACTTGAATTTCCACAGTCACATTAAGTCAATTACATCATCTGCATTTTATTACCTTAAAAACATTTCCAGAGTCAAAGGGATGATGTCTCAACCAGACTTAGAAAAACTTATCCATGCTTTTATCTCCAGCAGGTTAGATTACTGTAACGGCCTGCTCACTGGTCTCTCAAAACGAGGGTTAAGACAGCTGCAGCTCAGAACGCGGCTGCTCGGGTTCTAACCAAAACCAGGAAGTACAACCACATTACGCCAGTTTTAAAATCTCTGCACTGGCTTCCTGTTGCTCAGAGAATAGACTTTAAAACAGCACTTCTGGTTTACAAGTCTCTAAATGGTTTAGCACCAGAATATATCTCTGACATGCTAGTTGCTTATGAACCTCCTCGGACTCTGAGAACATCTGGGACAGGCCTTCTGTTGTGCCCAGAGTTAGAACTAAACAGGGTGAAGCAGCGTTTAAGTTTCATGCAGCAAAAACCTGGAACAGCCTCCCAGATGAAGTAAAAGAAGCCTCAACTTTAACAATGTTCAAGGGGAGGTTAAAAACCTTCCTCTTTAGCTCCGCCTACACTACAACCTAAAGTGTTTTTTTCTTTTATCTGCACTCTTCTTTTTAAAATGTTTTAATTTTTTCTTATGTTTCTTAATATAAATCTTGTAAATTGTCTTTTATTCCTGTAAAGCACTTTGAGTTACCCAGTGTATGAATTGTGCTATATAAATAAAATTGCCTTGCCTTGCCTTAAACCTGAACGTACCTGGATCTAAACCTAAACTGGCTTCTAGCAACAAGCTTATGAAGAACACAGATAATTAAACACTGACATTATTTTCCTTACACATGCAAAATTGTTAGACATTAGATATTCAATTCCCAAGCAAATTCATTCTTTTGACTGTAAAAACTTACAAGATTCAGCCATCTTCCTGTAGAAAGGCCCCAAGGCTTCTGCCTTAGCTGGCATTGGC